>JARKIC010001406.1:0-123164 GCA_029378375.1 Mycena olivaceomarginata
GGGCCGCTGCAGTGAAGCTGGTGAAGGAGAAGAAGTTCACAGATGCTCTCAATGAGCTGGAGCTCTTAATTGTGGAGCGTATATTCGAGTTGACCAAGGTCAATCGATCTGGGACAGGTGGGTGCTGGAAAATCAACACATCTACAAGACTGATATTATCTCAGCTTACAAGATGCGGACGCACATTGCAAAAGCACTCCAGGCTCGCTCCGTGGCAATCAAAAATGCCATCAGCCGGTACAATACAGCGGCCTTTGCGCTTGAGCCTCCTGCACCATCACTCACTTGGGATCAAGTCGTTGAATACACCTTTCTAGCCGACTTCGACTTCCTTCGGGCAACAGATGGCGAACTGCTGAATAAACCGTGGAGTCGACCAGCCTACCGCCTTGCCATGGACTCCTACTTCAAAATCTTGCGTGCTCGGGAAGAAATTGTACGCCTCAATATCGAGATCCGCCGGCTAGTGACCTGGATCAACGACGAGGATCAGTTTCTCCGGAACCGCGAGTTGGAGCTAGTGGAAAGCGGGGATAGCAAAATGGCAGTGCTGGTTCGGAGGTAACCTTGATCACACGTCGTGAAGTTAAGACTGAGTGGAGGCATGACACAACATCTGTTCGACGATGGAATTCCGAAACCTACCATAGTATTAGTATTTTTTTAGAGACTGAAAATAGATAAAAACCTACTTGGAGGATATAAACCTTTTTTGCGGTTTGAAACTGAATGAAGTCCACTTTGGCAGCTGGACCACTGCAGCCATTTGATTTGATAGCAACTGCAACAGGGAAATAAGCAGAAGGGTCTGACAGCTCTGCCAGCATATCTGAGCATGAGCTCTGGATGGAGTGTGAGTCAAGAGAGATCTCCTTGGACAGTCCTGAAAATTCAAGTGCCGGAAGATGGCTGTAAATTGTTATATGCTCAACGCCATTGCGGATTGAGGGCATGATCCTCTCACGAAAACTGCGTTCCACTAAAACCAGTCTTGTGACGTAGAAGAACGTAGACAAGGAGGCGGACTCACGATAAATCCCCATCCAAATCTGGTCTCGATAATGGCTGTGCTCTTCGCGCGCACGCGCAGCACGACGCACAGTCTCCGCAGTAGGAGAGCGGATTGCGCACAGCACAAAGTTTATTGCCATTTTGGTAGAGAAAGCTGTTGAGCCGTTAGCGCCAATCCGTCAAGCAAGGTTCAAGGGTGGTGATGGAATGTCTGCCGCGGCAAAGAAAGGACCGCGGACCGATGAAACAGCGCAATCTGTCAAGCGTGAGTAGGATCCGAAAGTTCGGGGCAAAGGTTCCCAGAGCGGAGTTTAAAGGCTTCACACACAGGTAATTTTATAAAGAGAGAGACCATAGCACTCCGACCAACTCACCAATCTATCTTCAAGACGTTCCAAAGAAATGGAAGCATTTCATGAAGGCTGCCAAGACTTCACCGTTCATTTGTCTCGAATTGTATATATACTACGACACTGTATGTCATTCGGGCCCTGCTAAGTCCCACCACATATTTGCTGACTAAAATATAGTGGAAACAACGCAAAGAAGCAATCGAGAATCAAGACAGTGCTCCCTCGGTCTCCGAAATCTATGTTTCTGGGATAGACGAACCTAGAGGTCGGAAGCGAAGCCGAACGGAGTCTTCAAAGAATGCAACTACTCAAAAGAACAAACAAGTTCGTGCGTCAAGTGGTGGAGGTGATGTTCTATATCATAACTTTATTCCGAAATAACTCTGATTATATTTGGATAGTTCCAAGTTCAGAATTCTCCCTCTCTGGGCGAGCAGGTCGCACTGTAGTCTACACTCAGAGCCAGATCACCTTCAAGAAAATTACTTGCATTACCGCTATTCAAACTGGAAAGACCTCGCTCATCGATACCGGCGATATTTTCCGTGGGCACATCTTTGACAAGCCCTTCAGCAGCGGAACCATGAAGCAAGCATTTGATGTAAGTAATCTGTATTCAATGTTCGTCTACGACTCATAATGAAAATAGCTTATCCTTGACAACGGGGAGCAGTATGTTGCGAAACGGTTTTTCAAACTCGCTGAGCCCGAAAGTGATCTTGCCATCGACTCGGATCCTGAAGTTTCTGTCGAAGCGAATCGAGTTAAAATTGAGGGCGAAGTTTGTAGGATTGCCCTGCACAAGGAGCGGAAAGAGTACAAACAGCATTGTACCATCTTAGCACAATTCGGATGTGGCCAGCACAAAAATATTGAGCATTCCGCTTAGGTGAATCGCACTGTAGCGATATCCAAACGAGAAATATTGCGGGACCATCCGTCCAGGATGCAGTTGAAGATCGTTGGGGAGAAATGGTGGCCATGGAAGCACAGCGTATGCAGGGATTCCTTCCCCAGGATTTTCCGTACCAAGGAAATGGCGACATTGATTTAATCGACCAGTTCGATCCAACAGTCGACTGTGCATGCACGCAGGTTCCTCAGATCCAGGGCAGATACACGTCGCAAAACGATAGAGAATAGGATGATGTCGAGACGTCGCATAAGGAGAACGAGACCCGGCGACTGCTCCACCGCACCGAAAATTCGGCTTAACAAGTGAATGTTGTCAGAGTTTGTTCGACCGTCTAGATCAACAGATTTGAAATTTGTCGCTGCGCTGGGTATACCCATGATTTGGACACCCTCGCCGATGCCGCGAGCGACTTTTTGTTCGGAATCAGGCAAGAATCTCTTCAATGATGTCAGCTCAACTCACACCTGTCAAGTTAACTTCTCTGTAAACAATTACCCGCGCACCGTCTGTGGATCTCATTCTTGAAAGAGCGGAGATGGATGTGGGAGGTAAAAAAATGCAGGCTGGCAACACGCGGCGAGGAAGTTTGACAGCGTTTGCCGGTGCCTGGCCTTGAGGTGCCGATTCTGACAACAACCACGCTTGAAATTCCTGCGAGAGAATACAGACCTCGAATTTATCTAGCCCTCACTGATAGTTCAAGCCCCAAATGCTCTCCCGGAGTGAAACTCCCGCACACAAGCGATCCCATTCACACGGGGTGCGGATCGGTGACGGCAAGATATACTGCAGTGAAAATACTCCCCAAGAAATATTGCAAGCATTCAACACAGCGGGAATGGAGTGGTCTAACTGAGTCCAGCAAGCAGACGGAAGTCCTCCAGGGAGCAATCTTCCCACATCCCATCCACCTTTCTCCAAGCCAGATCACCTAGACGACATCAGTCTCGGGGCCTGACAAGTGAAGGAGAACTTACTGAGTTGGCATGCTTCCAGAGTGGGGCATGCGTTCCCCAAAGCCTGCAATGGGATGCTCATATTTTCATGCATCATCCACTGTGAGGTATGATATTCGATTGCGAGGAATTCCAGCCGTGTGAAGCGGCGGATTGACGCCGTTATGCGCTGAATTACCTATAACGATCAAGTTACAACCAATAATCATTCGCAGACTTGACAATACTCACGAGACTCAGGTATCCATGCACCGCTGGTAGTCGGATGGTCTGTGTGTGTGGGATGTGTTTGACAGAACATCCACGAGCCTTGCACAAAAATCCAAATACTCCCGCCTTTCGTGGGAAAATACGAATGGTATGTCGGGGCGTGTCAGTAGCTTCAGCGCGACAATGGTGCTCTCGAGTTTTGAGTGTATGGTCGAACATCTAATCCTAGCCTCGCGCAGAGCACCCACATCCATGGAACGAAGAAGTCCGATGGGTCCGGCATACCATTGGAGGTTCAACAGGGGAATGCGCATGCCGGCGATGTGTGAGCTCGCTGGTTAGCGCCGAGATGTAGGTGTGTCAGTGTGGGATGACGAATTAAAAAAGTTGCTAGGGATTCGGCCGAGTCGGTATCGTCTATCGCGCAAGACATTTCGCAGCAAAGAAGTCGGGGGAAAGTGCATCGAAGGAAGGCAGATTTATATTGGCCATGGGTCGAAAAACGGAGCAGCATTTTCATGAGTGTCAGGGATTCTAGGAGAAGAGAAGTCCAGTTTCGACCAGGAATGTGCGCCCTTGTGCTAGTGGAGGAAGTAAGACAGCAGTCACCGACTTATTATGCTGGAAGACGTGCCGTAAAGGTTCTCTAAGACAATCGACCGAGAATTCTCGTATGAAATTTCCGCGGGTGGGGTTATCGACAACCCCTGCGCAGAAATGGACCGCGTGGGCGTAATGTACGAGGTGCACCACGCGATACAAAACGGGGAGACATATGCCGTGAAAGCGCTTCGACGCGAGGCAGAGGGATATTTTGATCTGCTTGCGAGGTATCCTTAATGATTTCTGTGAGTATTTCGTGGGAAACCGCCCATAGGCCGCCTTGTCTCTGGACGCCATCGGCGTTTGGTCCAGGGCCTTGTTTATCCTTGCTTGCTTGCAGCGCCGTGCCGACCAAGCGCTGACCAAGCGGATCACGGCTTCCTTCCTTTCTCCACAGATGCCGTCGTATTGCAAGGTCATAAATCTCGACAAGCGCCTCGCCACGGAACGATACACCCCCATTCCAATCCAATATATCTGGGATGTTCTCGGAAATATTTACAAAATATCACGGTAAATATTGTTGGGTTAAGTACTTGACAAATGTCTACGCGATATTTTGGCACAAATATCTACTAGACATCTCAGAGAGGTTTCAGAAATAACCCGACAACCATCTTTAGATATTAACTGATAACCTCACTACAACATTGAGTCCCGGGCCAGAAAGTAATGAACAAGGGGTACCCGCCGGAGAATGCCGAGACACTGGCTAATAGGGTAGGGAGGGTCGAGCAACTCTCATTTCAGTTTTTGGAAAAAGTTTCTAAACCCCTCGAAAACACGTTTGCGATGGTCAGAAAAAAATGGATTTTTACGGTTACTTTGGAGGGAGTTTTCGCGTCGTTTCCGGGTATCACGGCGAGATTGACAGTCAAGCTGTTGCCAAACAACGCGACCACGTCACGAACGTCAAGCTTCTTCTACCTTTACACCGTCAGTCCGAGGTGATGTCCGCCGCCGCCGAGGTAGCAATTCAATGGCTTTGTCTACTGGTAATCAATCTCACCACTCTGAACAGAACAAACTCGTCTACACTTTGATCTCTGCAGGAAGTGGAATCAGCGCGACGTATAATGGCGAGAGGGAGCGAAAGAGCGAAGGCGAAGAGAAAAGGAGCGCGAGGATGGAAGGATGCGATGAAGGGAGCAAATGGAGGGCGAGAAGGAATGACAGGTGTAGAACAAGGACGCGGTTGAGAGGTGGTATGGGCAAAGATATTGAAGTCGTCATTTGGGGCAGAATTAGCATTGACTTTGCGCCTCTTGTCCAGAACAGAGGGATCTCAGCAACATATAAAGTTGCGATACAAGACCCATGAACGGACAAATATTTGAGGAAAGTTCTAGAACAAGAGATGTCAATTTCAGTACACATGGCGCTCGAGGACTTCGGGAGAGAAAAAGATGAAACCCGAGAATACCAACCCAGGAACATAGCTCCAAAGAGCAAAGCTCGCTGAAGGGCGAAGTCTTGAACGACCGAAACCCCAAACAGGAGCAATGCGAATGGGAAATAAAGATAAAACACACTCTTCCAACCGGGAACGTGTGCCAAATGATTGGCAATCTTCAGTATCTGTCCCTTGCCGCGACAGTATTCCGGTAACTCTGTGCTCGCTAAGAAGATCGGCTATCTCTTGCTTGGCAACGTTTCAACCATGTTTTTGTTTTTTTCCTTTCGCTATTGTCCTTCCATCTACAAAACCACGCCACTAATTCTTTTCCCACCTATCATGTGGTGTGATTTCTCTCTCTGCCCACCTCATTAAGAAGTCATCACTATGTTGCGACGAGGTAATATCAACAATCCAGCTAATTTGGTCACTTTCCCCCAAATTACCCCAATTTGGTGGGCGGGAACCAAATTTCCCCTAAATTAGGAAAGGGAGGTTGTTGGGGTGCGTTTTGAGGGATGCTTTTCCTTGCATTGAGGTGTTTACGTCTAGGGAACGGTTCAAGGACATAATTGGGACATGTCTAGTATTTTTCAGAGTCGTACATGGCACTACAGAGAGGCGGGATAGCAGACACTCTATACAATCTTGCTCGTACCTCGCTGTATAGATTACACATCTGCACAACCTGTGCGTACCCGCAAGTAATGCGGCGCCCGAAATCCTGTCGCACATCTTGCATCTCAGCCTCACATTCGACTGGTTTGTAGCTGCGAACTACGCCCCGGAAACCCACACATACGAGAGGCGGAATGGCATTAGCCACTCAAGCCGAGTTCTGAGACCGACGCAGTCGGGCAGACGCTTATGGCATATGCAGCGGTGTGCCATCACTGGCGCCAGGTGGTTCGTCATGAACCTACGCTGTGGCGCGGTAGCATTGATTTGACGCGCCGGTCCCGCCAACATCAATATACCGAGTTGGACCCGGAGGCCCCAACACCCAAAGAGATTTGGTGTAACTCTGATGCTGCCACAGTCCCGTACTAATAAGGCAGGATCTTTTCGACATGGGCATCGATGGTGGTCGAAAATACCATCTTCATATTCTGCGCATAATGTCGGGGATACGCTCTCCAACTCGCACAGAATTCATGGATTCGGCGTCAAAGATCATACTAGGCGCTGGAACGCATCTAAGCTGGCGAGCGCGCGATGAAGCTTTTCAAACATCAGTTTTACCAAACCACCTCGACGCTGCACTCTGTCACTCTTACTCATTGTGACCAGGCTGATTGGACAGCGCTTGGAAACATCCCGCACCGCTATCGGCGCAAAAAAAAAAAAAAACATAAATAAAGTCGCATTAAACGAGACTCCAACCGGCCAGCAATGACCTACGCCCGCAGTCGTGGCAAGGGTCAAGTCACATATCCACACGGAGCAGAGGAAACGCGCAATCAGATAGATTGTCAAACCCAGAGCTGTATCTCATTCCTCTAACTCGGTGATTCAACGTGCGAGACAGGAGTAGCGCTTAGACAGATAGCCGAAGTCGCCCGCGTTTAATTTGTCGGTCGAATGGTCGAGATGCGAGCATAACATCGTCCGGGTTCTGATCAGACGACAGCTGATTGACATTCAAGTCACATATCCACACAGAGTAGAGGGAACGCGCAATCAGGTAGGTTGTCTAACCCAGAGCTGTATCTCATTCCTTTAACTCTGTGATTCAACACGCGAGAATGGAGAAGCGCGTTGACAGATAGGCTGAAGTCGCCTGCATTTCAATTGTCGGTCGCATACGGCCGCCGATACAGTTGTGGCACCAGAAGTACTCTCGCTCCTGATCCTTGTTGAGCTTCCTTGTATCCAGACCATATCTCCCACCCAGAGAAGAGCAACGCGCAATCAGAAGGGTTGTCTAACCCGGCGTATCTCATTACTCGATATCTGAGGTGTGTCGATGGTGGTGGTAAGAGGAAGAGAAAGGTAGAGTCACATGACGCATGTCAATTCTGAAATATTCATGCACGTGATCGAATTATCATTTTCTCTTCCGCTCCCTCATCGTCCTTGGTATCTCGGTCTTACTCTCAGTGTTAATTAACATCTACTAATTACATATGCATCCCATACAGCTTCTCATTCTCATTCATGAAGACAATCACAGCGCCCAGAGCTGATCGAAAGGAGGAGCCCGATGAACATCCCGAGCAAATCCCGAGTCAACGATTCCCGACGTTCTGACCAATCACTATGACCAACTCCTGTATGATTGGGCAAACCATCTCGCGGAAAGCAAGCCTATACTTTTATCCACTGCAGTTGCCTGCGACGATGCAGTCGTGGACGCGCTATACAGTCAAAAGAATGAGCGCCCCTCCCAGAGGCGCCATGTTATATGTAGCTCGGTTGAGTTCCCGCACATCAGATATGATCAGTCGGGAACATGCTCGGGAATTTTGCAAAGCCTTCGAAGTGGCAAAACCGATACTATTACGAGAAGATCAAACGTGCGACGAGTTAAAGCACACTGCGACTAAATTCATCAATCTGACGAACTGGACCCTGAAGGCACTCCCAAATGGCCCGGGCTATGTGCAAGCGGTAAAATGGTAACAAATACATGCACTGTTCTGTGGAGTAATTCTCAGCCAGCCTTCAGGTCTACGGAGGCCATGATAATTTTGCTTGCACCCTGGTCAAGAGTTCAGCTGAAACTCATAACGCTGGGAGACGGAACACCGCTTCAATTTGGTATTATTGCCAAACACCCCATCGCAAAAGGCGAGAAAATATATGAACTGGGGGGTCAGCTGTCCAAGGATTCCGTCGATGACCAGAAGCAGGACATCACGACCCACCTCAGCGAGACGTACGCGTGGGACAAATCCCGAAGAGTATTATTTGGACCTATCAGATTCGTGAATCATTCCCGCCATTACAACGCCGAAGTGCATTTTCTATTTTTTTTGTATTGCTTTGAGTCACTGCTGACGCGCAATACATATTCGCAGTTTTGGTACTTCGAAAACACGGAACGTGCGATCAGCATTACAGCATACAAAGATATAGCTGTCGGTGAACAAATAACCGTCGACTACGGTGTTGAGTGGTTCGAGGGAGGAGAGAAATGTCTATGCGCGAAGTGCGAAGTCTGTATTCCTATCCCAGAGCCTCAGATGCGCACCGTGGATGATGAGGATGATGAAGTCGCAGAACAACGAGCCATAGCAAAGAAGCGGAGACAGAAGGAATACAAGAAAAAGCAGCGTGCCCGGTCCAAACAACAGAGGGCGGAGAATCCTGGCAGGTCATAATGATGAGCAGTGCGGTTCGGAGAAGTTGGTACATATAGAACAAATGTACATACTGCGCAATTTCGTTCAATTCGGCACGGGTTGTGACCCGTGACCCAAAATACCAATTCGGCACTTCGGCAACCAACGAAGTTTGGCGTGACACCTGCAAAAATTTGGCATTCAAGACGGAAATTTTCGAAAATTCTGCCTTTTTTGCACCTCCGAGATTTGGCCCTGATGTCACGCATTTTACATTCGGCACTGGGTGCCGTGACCCGTGACCGAAACCAAAATTCATCGCGGCACAGGGGGTGCGTGATGCGTGACCGCCGAATTGAACGAAATTGCACAGTATCTGAAAATTCGTCGAACTAACTACTATTAGGTCTCTCGAAAGAAAAAAAAAAAAAGAGGGCTCAATCCCAGTGAGTGCACTACTGGATATCAGTGGATAGCCCCGTTGAAATTCGGCAGAACGCGCCTATAATCGAGTGATTTGGTCCAGAAATGAGCGAGATATGAGCGTGAAAAGAGGACGTGTCTGGGCGTTTCTTCTTCATCAAAATTGATGGAGTGTCATTACATATGCAAACAGCTGTAAATCGATCCAGGGGCGTTGGCTAGCCGACAAGTTCAATATCTGGTGGCCCAGGCGCCTTCCACGGGGAGATCATCGCAATGGGGCGAAGGATGTGCTCGACTGTGAAAATGGGGCAGGGGGGTGGAGGCAGCGGGGCATCCGGTAGCGGCGGCCCGGGCGGGATGTTGGGTAGGGTCATGTTTATAATTCCTGAGCAATTATAAACGTGTTTAATATTCCCGGGTCCTCAGACGGGTGTTTATAAACCGGTTTATAAACAGGGGTGCCTAAAATGCCATTTTTTCGGCCTCTCCATCCCATACTGTGCTGCTGGCTTTATTTTTCGCCTTCCCACCACTTTTACTGCCCTCCCCTATGCTCCGAATCGCGTCCGCACCATCGATTGGCTTATACATCCCCTTCCGTCGTGCCCGTCCTCTCCACGCTGCATTGCAGGAGCGCCGTGGGGTGGGGAACGAGTCGAAAGTTAGTTCCCTTAGCGTTAACCATCTTAACAGATATTGATTGGATATCGAACACGTCAATATCCTCACGTGTCGAAAAATGAAAGAAGGAATCACCACTCGACAGCCAAACGCAGGGATTTGATTCTGAGGTCAGATTCAGCCAAGAATGATGTAAGAACAACTGAATGTGGATGGGGATGAACTATTTTACGAAAAAATATCTCGTTATCGCAAAATCACGTGTGAATGCGGAACCGTCGACCAAGGGGAAATCGGGATTCCAAAAAAGGATATGTACAGTATAGTAGGGTTCCTTGGATACGCACTTTGATGTTTCCACTGCCGAGTCTGCAATGCAAAGAGATAAAATCTGGATTTAAGTTTGTAGATACCAGAAGCCATGGGGAGCTATGTCGGATAATTTCACCAATTACGTGCATGAAATGTAGCCAGATAAAAAATAAATGCCCTCGACAGTGCACGAGACGAAGCCCGATGGCATGTCGCACACGATCCTGCCTGTCTTTCCTCCTCCATGCGCCACCTCCCCCGCAGGAACGCCTTCAACGCACATCCCCCGCCCTCCCAATGCCTTCATACTCTTCCGCGCCGCCTTCATTCACGCCGGCTACGTCCCCGCAAGCGTTGAGCCCTCCCACGCGTCGCTCTCCGCCATCGACGGCCTCACCTGGCGCGCCCTCCCAGCAGCCGAGAGGATGATTTGGCATCGTAAGGCCAAAGAGGAGCGGGAGCGCCATCGTGTGTGCTTTCCGGGCTATAACTTCCAGCCGCGGCGTCGGATGGCTGATGTGTCTGAGAATCGTGGGGGCAGTGGAACGGAAATTAAAGAAGACAGGCCTCGCCGTCACCAGCGCGAGGTTCCCCTTGCGGACCGGAAGCGCCAGGCACACATTGCATCCCTCCTCGTCGCCGGCCTTTCTGGCGGTGCGCTCGACGAGGAGATTGCGAAGTTCGACGCAGAGCGCAAGGGGCGAGGGGAAAGCGGGGTTCAGATAAGGTTTGCAGTGATAGAGACACCGGAGGGGAGGGTGGCGGCAAGCAATGCTTGCGAAAAAAACGATGAAAAAGAGTACGAAACGACAAACTCGGGATAACAAGGACGTTAAGCGGCGGCGTGGCATCGACTCACTTTCGTTATCCTTGCCGCCGTCGTCGCTATCTACTCCCTCCAGCTCTTTACCTGCCACGCCCACAAATGCAGAAGCAATGGCCCTCTCCGCCTTCACATTCGACGACCCCTCCCTCCCTGCGTCACCTGTTGACAACTTTCGCAGCCCCCTGTTCGAATGGCCGTACTCTTTCTCTCCCTCCATGCCGTCTTTCTGTGCCTCATCATTGGCATCCTTCTCGCCCTGTGACAGGATGGCCTCGCCCTTTCCTTTCCAGTTGGACCCCACGTACTCCGCGCTCTTGCAGACCTTCACCCCATCGTGGAGCTCCACCGAGAGTCTTTCTATGTCACTCTCCCCCGTTCCGCACCCCACCTGCCCGGCAGACTCCAGCGTGGGGCTCGATTGTGAGGCCATACCCCTTGATCTCGCGATTTACGGTGGGCTCACGCCGCCACCGTCTGACCTTTGGGAGTGGGGACGGAGTACCTCATGTCTACAGGCTCCTGGGACGGACTCATCCCCAGCCTCTGATGATGACCTCGGATTTTCCCATTCGTATTCTGTCCGTATTCTGTCCGTCACCACTTCCTATGAATACTGATATCTTTGTTTCTTTCCACCTTGTCATGCAGCTCATCGACACCCGTCGAACACAATCCGAGCTCATTCCCGCCGGACCCGTGCTCACCACCTTCAACACCTTCAACAACGGCGTTCCATTAACCAAAACGCGCAGCGGAAGAAAGGACCGATATCGACCCGCGGCCGTTCGCAATGGCGATGATGATGATCATTCAGGTTTTGTTACTACGTATGGGTCTGTCGAGTATTCTAAGTGAGGTTTAGCTGCATGCGGATCGCGGGAGGGTATAACTATCACCAAAGCGCGGCCGGGGATTAGTTCAAATTTGCGGATGTTTTCTGTGTCTAAGAATTTCTTGTCAAGCACGAACGCCACACCGGCTGTGGAAGAAGGTTTGTCCAGGTGAGATGGGTTGGACAGTATTGTACCACCTCTTGGAACGCTATCACCACTTGGAACGAACACATTTTTCTCCACACCAGCCAATACTGTTGGTCTGAAATTTTGGATATATGATTATAAACATATAATCCATGTCTGAGTAGAGTTTAGGATAACCAGACCTTCGGGATGGCTCTCAAGATAGACATCAATCCAAAAAGTCTGAAATCACCAAAATTGATAATTGTATATCTTGCTCGAAACTGCTTGGAAAATTACACCTGTACAGATATAATCATTTGAATAGGATATAAACAAGATCCAGTCTTTAGTTTGGGCTTCCTTACTCCCAGTCTCATGAATGTTCTTCTTTCTACAGCGTAGCTGCCCTGACGTATTCCATTGGACTTGGAGGTCTTTATGAAGGTAGAAATAAATCTACCTTGGGGGTAAACAGCTCGGAAAGTGGATGCAGTGGCTGTGCGTACCAAGTGGCCATATTGCCCTGATAAGGAATTTTTGAACTGATAACCTTCGATCTCAGAAGATTCACTATGGATTATCTCTAAACTTGGCAGGACCATGAATTGGATATGAAAGATGACTTTGGGTGGTTTAGCTTTGTGCAAAATCATTTTGTTCTTTGTACCGAGATTAAATCGGATTTGATCGTTCCAAGAGGTGGTACAACACTATAGCTTAAACCAGCGGTTGTAGACATTATTAAAGTGTATTGCTGATTCCGCATCGAAATGGGTTCCTTGTATACCAAGCAGTCCCAGATTTTCAGCATCAATCGTTTGTTTCAAGAATTTAAATTTGTAGTTATTACTTCGTTCCGGCATTACACATTCCGAGCATGCTCCCCACTCTCCCCTTGTGTCTCTTTAAGCAGACAGGAAGTAATACGGGACGTCTTCGGGAATATCACGCAGAAAAGATGAACTGTCAAGGCTGAACAAACAGAAATCGTACAGTTTATCTCGTCTCTGCTTTGGGCTGTCGGCGGCAATCACTCGGCATCCGATCTCATCACTCGGGTTAAAGCATGATTCTCCGGCTTTCCATACAATTCATTGCTCAACCTCCCTCGACGTTGAAAAAAAGTGTCAAAAGTTCCTTAGTAAAAGTTGAATGGTTTTCAATTCTAAGCTCAACGAGATTAACTGTGAAGATTGTGCTTGTCGTCTGTGCACGGACCATTTGACGATGAGCACGACCTTCACCACATCTCGAAAAATAAGTTGGTCTCGTTCGACTTGAAATTACGAAACAAGCATCTTTCTCTATCACACTTTTTACACTTTTTTTGAAGGTTCGGGGGTGTACAATACCAAGTCCCAACTCATGTTTGGCGGTGAACCCTAGTTTTCGTCTTCTCTTCACGTAGGAATGGTATTGATATCTATCGCCACGGAGCTGGCTCCATCTTTTCCAAGGGTCCGCGGGCCCCGCTGGATATCACTGTACTCTAATATATTTATTCGATTGTGAAAGCGAAGGTGTCAATTTCGACGCCGTGCCTGGGAAGGCTTCCCGACGTCACGCGGAGATTCACCGACAGCGCCAAAGATACAGCCCAATACCGCTTGATAGTCGCGGAGGAGTGGGAGGAGGGAGAGGGAGAGCAGGTGGGTAGGGGGAGAAGGCGGGGGAGTTGAAGGACGTGGGAGGGGCAGAGCTGTTGGAGTACCCGGAGACTGCGAGGCAAGCAATTTTAGTGAGGATTCGAAAAAAGAAAAAAAAAATTAGAAGGGAGGAAAGGGAAAGGAGAAAGGGGAAAAGAAAACTAACCCCGATCGACCCAATCGCGCGCGCCGCTCCCGCTCTGTGCACTGCTCCCCGTCGAGGTCACACTACTCCTCCTTGCAATCGCGCCCCCCTTCTTCACACCATTCTGGCTCCCAGCCTTCGGGCTCCCGAGGCCCTTCCCGCCCTTTCCCGCCTTATTCCCCGCGCGCAGCTGGTCGAACTTGAGCGGACGCGCGCGAAGGTGCGTGCGCTCGTAGAGGCCGCACTTGTTGCACACAATCTTGCCTGGGCTCAAAGTGCTGCGGCGCCAGCTTGGTGGCTCGGTCGTGCGGCAGTTGAAGCACCGCCGGCGGAGGTATTGCGTCTCCTTCGACGCGGCATCGTCCGTGTGCTGCATCGGCAGGCTGTGTTGCGCCAATCCGTGCCCGCCATGCATGCCCAGGTGCATCTCGGGGTGCGCGGTGTGGTGAATGTGTGGGTGGTGCGCGGGCGGGCCGCCGTAGAACTGCGAGTGCGGAGGGTGGTAGCCGTGGGGCATCATGTCTTCGAGCTGGACGTCCGCCAGGGTGTGGCCCGGGGGGCGGACGTCGTCCTCGGGACGGGGGTAGGGGAAGGTCACGCAGCAGATGAGGGTGTAGTCCTGGGGGTGCTGCTGCTGCGGTGATGCGGGCCAGGTGTTCTGTTCGACGTACATGTCAGGTGGGGATGCGTGCTCGGGGAAGCCCATGCCGCCGCTGTCGAGGGACGGGCGGGCGGGGGGCGGGAACTGGTGGTGGTAGCCCCACTGGTGCTGGTCGTCATCCGAAGAGTTGAGCTCGGCTTTGTGGTTTTGGGAGGCGGCGTCTTCTTGAGAGGCGAAATGCAGCGAGTCCATGTCCATCCAGGAGATTTCCGCGCGCGTTAAGAGCGGTATTTCGATATCCACCCACACGGGGTTACTGACCCAGCACACCGGGTCGTGTCGCGACTCAGGGGCTTTAATCGACCCGTCTTGAAACATGGACCTCTCCGATTCTGTCCAGGCGACGTCAGGACCCCGGTTTATCCCCTAGGGCCAGATTAGCCGATTTTTACAGATTGCGTGCCACAGGTGCGATTTTTGTGCGGACAGGACTAGTCCAAAAAAGGACAAATTTCAGATCCCACGGGCCAAAAGTGCCAATTTTTCGCCTCATGTGGGATCGAGGAACCGGTCAGAACTAACCACATCTGCGATTGCTAGAGGGATTTTGAGGAAAATATTCTTCCGGTCCCATATTCGGGTGCCGACATTGCCCGCCAGACGGAACAGGTCGGTAACCCTTTCATTGGGGGGTCCTCTACACATAGTACAGTACCAATAAGAGTGGTGGCTCTCAAGAAGAAGAAGAAGAAAGTGGCGGACTCCAAAAAAAAAGTGGCGGAAGGTCGAGTTTACTATTTCGGACATCCCGAATGGGCCTAAAAGTGGCCGTCAATAATGCCTCTGAGCACAATCTGAATATGATGCGGGCTAGCTGCCGCTACCCCGTGCTTGAAATTTTCCGCGCCCAGTTTTGCCCAGATTTCTTACCCTTCTTTCTCTGGTGAATACAAGAAGATCTGAAAGAGTACGGTCGGCGGGATGGTCGCGGATGGTTTTGACATTTGAGTTTTGATTTTTGATCCGTGCTTATGTTACAGTACCGAGTTCCGGGATTGTTGCGGTAGTACATGAACACGTGAGGGCCATCTAGCACGGTTTGGAGCGCGACTCAACCACAAAACATATCTAGAGGTCCAGAAACCAGCAAGAGTACATGAACAGCAACTAATCATTATCAACCTCAGGCTGGACCAACTGCTTTAGTCCCAGCTGTTTGCATCTTTGGCCACACTCATGCTGATCCACAAATGTCTGAATCCCATTGTCACCGTGATCACCAGCCCCACTGTCACTGCGAAAAAATGAGATGAGATGCACTGCCAATATTAGGTGACACCAACCCGGACAAGGTATGCGATATCATCAAACAAGATTGATGCTTTCGTGGATGGATCATGGCTCTCGGAAGCTGTGATGCGGTTCTTCAGATCATTAGATTATAAGGATAGCACATGAACCCACATTGAATATCAGCGTGAAGTAGACTTTTGTTTGAGTTGAGGTAGGTAAAATGTTGAAAAGCGTTGATTGTCGCGCCTTGTTTGTCCGTGTGACGCGGATGTTCAAGTGTGCCAGAATACTTCCGAAAATCCACATTTCCTCGTTCACGCTCAAGAAGCCAGGTCACAGAGGACACCAGATCATCACGAGCTCGTCCTTCTCACCATCAGTGAGTGCCTCATATTCAGAGACCTTGATGCCGGATGCAAGGGAAGGTGCAAATGAAGATTTATCTGGATCTTCCGGCACACGGTGCACACCCTCACGGGCAATTATGAAGTCGGTGACCTCGAAATCTGTAGAAACCTAATTTAAAGCTGCCACATTTAAAACACAGAATAGGCTTGCCTGAAATGTTGATATCTTGATACTCACATTCGTCCTTGAAGTTGGCTAGGAAAATTTTTGCACGCCCAAGGGTTGTTGCCTCTTTGATAAGCTCGTTACGGTTTACAATAATGGATACTGGTGTACCGGTGTAGCAGCGCTTAGCTACATACGGCAATTCGTTGTAGATCACCTGTTTGAATGTGAAAATCACAAGACACTCCAGCTGGAAAGTGACACACTTTGAACACAAACTTGGACTTGCCCTTGTTGCTGGGTATATTGTCAATCATGACCTCGCTTGATATTATGGCCTCCGTTGGCCAGGTAAAAGATTGAATTCCCGTGGTTGCATCAGAGCTCTGCTGAGCGAAAAACAGAGTAACCGCAGTGGCATTGGTTGCAGGAGCATGTAATGCGAAAGATGACTTGAGGGATCGCGCAGTGTTAGCTGCAGAATCGGGTAAATGCTAGTATTTCAGTCAATACGAGTTTACAGACCGAGGCAGGAACGTTTAAGGACTGATCCTCCTTGAGAACTGCTCAAAGTATCGGCCCGAGCTCGCTTCGGGACTTTGAAGAGTGCGCAAGGCGGGCTAACTTCAGTGCAATCTTCGAACTACATATGTAATGAATGAGTGCACACTCTCTTTTCATTAAAAACACCGATGGAACATACCTTAGCCAGTTCAATACGAGCCTCAATATACAGTGGGAAATTTACGATTGCGGACGGACTGGAGAATCTGGCCATCCCTGTCACGCAAGAGGCCATTGATGAACTCCGTGCCTTGACTGACACTCCCTGAGAGGACGCCCTGCGTTGGGTATCGGAAGACTTTGCAGTGGCTGCAAATGACATACACACAAGTTTGGGTTCTCCCAAGGTTCTCCCAAGTTGGAGGTTCTATCAATTTCATGGCGAATTACACAGCACTCCCTGCTCACTTTCTTGGCGATATTTCTTCAAAATTAGTATCCCACTAGTATTTGAAGGCCTTGAATGGGCCCGAAATGGGAGGAAATTGCGTGACGAATAAAAAAAAATAGAAGGAGGTCTACCCGACCTCACGTGTTCATGTACTACCGCATCAATCTCGGAACTCGGTACACAAGCGAAGATCAAAAAAAATCAAAACTCAAATGTCAAAACCATCCGCGACCATCCCGCCGACCGTAGAAAGAGGGATTTCCTTTAATTCAAAACTGAGGGAGTAAAAAAATCTTGCCCCCCAATTTGGCCACAAGCGGGGGAAAGAATGAAAAATCTCACCGATTGTGGCAGTGTACAGGCCCAAGCAGCTAGGTGACCTGCTGAAAATGACCGGAATGATCAGGGCTATCTATTGCTGGTTGGAGTGCCTCAGAAAATCGCACTGGGACAGTGCTGGAATTGAAATTGTTTGAAAATGCAAAGGGAAGACATAGGGTCATGCATTTGAAAATGTAAACCACTAATTGGCCGCTGGAGAGGTCAATCATGCCTCCGACCACAATCTGAGTACGGAATGAGCAGGGCTATGCATTTGCTGCTTGGCGCGCCTCAGAAAATTGCCCTGGGACACTGCTGGAATGGAAATTGTTTGAAAATGCAGGTGAGGGCAATAGGGTCATGCATTTCAAAATGTAAAGGATTGACAATATAGTCACGCATTTCAAAATGTAAAGCACTGATTTTCAAGCTGCGGGTCTGTTCAAGATTTAGGAAAAACGTTTTTTCTCCAAATCCTCCTGCGGAATTTGGGCAGTTTTTATCCGAACCGAAAAATTGGTATTTTGGTGGAATGTCAGGGGTCCTGCTTACAAAGTCAACAGGAGACCAAGTCCGGTCCGAGTCGCGAAGAGCTCCGCCGATCTCCCACACCCAACATGTGGATTGGCTATTCCTATCCGGGCATGAAAAAGGAAATGTGAAAGGAAGGCGATGCCTTCGTGCCCGAAGCCACCTGCTTCACTTGTTGGTCGCCATATTTTTCTTATTTGGGCGGCATATATTTACTGGCAGATGTATAATATGCTAAACACGGGGCAAACATTGTGGCTTGGAGAAACTGAATTCCGAGTCACAGTTAAATTTCCGGCCCGGTTGAAATGAATCCTCGCAAAAACCTTAGGAAAAACCCACAACACAAAACCCGCAAATTTTTGGCCCAAACCCGCGGTTCTCCGCCGAATCCACATCTTGGGTGTGGGTTCGAAGAGGACTGGAAAGGAAATGTGAAAGGCTCCAGGTGTGCCGGCGGTCCGCACTGCCCATCAAAGAAGCCATTGGCATCGCCATAATACATTAAATACATTTCACAGCACGGGCAGGTTTCATAACTGTTTCATATATGTTTATTGCTTCCACAGCGCTGGTAACAGTATATTCTCTGTCCGGTCGTACGTAAGTTCTCTCTTACTCTACTCACGCCAACGTTTCATTATTCCTCACCATGGGCATGTCATACTGCCGAAAGCTATAACTTTTCTAAGACTCAAACTATGGGCAGATCAAGGATCTCATTGCCGCCGCTGAGGTGGGCCTCCAACGGAAGATGGCGATTCCATGCCAACTATGGTAAGGGTGCACAGGGGCCCCGGTCTCGTGCGTCTCATGACGCAGTGGAAGAACTATCCCCGCACCTACACCATTGACACGGTGGTGACCATGTTAGCGGAGTGGGATTTGCTCTACGGCAAGTATTGGCTCTCCGTGTCGCTCCCAGAAGAATCTCACCATTGGTTCCCCGCATGGATCTTTTTCAGTGTTTTCAATGAGTTTGGAGGCTAAATGTCATCAAAATGAAATCAAGAGTCATTGCATACCTTAAACACGATACATGTGATATCACTCTGACGTCCAACCGAATTTGATCATGAGCCAGAATCCGACAGAACAGCAGGTCAAGACGTGATTTAGAATGTTTTTGTACACTGCTTGGATCCGAATTGCAGACGGGTAATATGGAAGAGAGATTTTGAATGCTTTGGGACCTTGGCATCGGTTGGGGATTTGCGAGAGCATTGATATCCGAAACACAGTATAGCGGCAAGCCCGGGGAATAATCCATATGAAGAGAAGGCAGAGGCACAGAGGAGGAATACTATTTAGCAGTGAGGGAGGATCCTCAGAAATATTCTTCCCTTTATACCCTAGAGAGGACTACGTGGCCGCAGCTGAATAAACGTGTTGTTCTGCGGCGGAGTGGGAAAGTTATTGTTTATTTCATTGATCAAGAATACAGCCGACATCGCGCCCTGTGTATGGTTAGTCTCCAAGAACATCTAGACTAGCAGCCTTATTTTCCTTCCAATCGCCGAGTAAGTACGCCACAGACACCTCAGTAGTTCCCGCCAATATAATTATGTTCGACAAGTCTCAGAGGTCGCTGAGAAGTCCTGTGGACACAGCCAGGGTCATCCGCTGCCGCAAAAACTTGCCCGAGTCTCCCGTTACTTCACAGCAAGGAAATGAGGGTTTCTCTGACAGCATGTCGCAGGTAAATATCACGATAATAGGCTATATAGGTGATCTGAGTCGACAAAATGTACGATTCCGCGTTGCATGCACTCGCACCGTAGAGGAAAAATCAAGCACCACCCAAGTTGGTCTAACCAAGGTCAGTTCAAACCAGTGTGGTTTAAACCAGTTTAAACCAACATGGCTTGAACCGACCTCAGTTCCACTACACAAGAACAGACAGCCTACAAAATGGTTTAAACCAACATGGTTTGAACTGACCTTAGTTCCACTACAGAATAATAGGCAGCCTGGTTTAAACCAGGCCATCGTTGAAGACGATAGAGGAATTTGACCGCTCCCCAGTTTCGTTTTAATACGGATAATTGATGGACACTGTGTGTAGTCGTCTAAACGGGATCTGTGTGGCCGACTAAACATGTCTACGCATATCTAAACTCAACTACCCAAACTGTGTTTAGACCACTCTTGAACGTAGTGACTGCGAACATTTACACCTAGTCAGATCGCGCTCGGAATGCCTGGATAAATATTCTTCCGTTAAATTCTAATAATCCTCGAGACAAAGACACTAATCTGAGCAACAGCCTAGAAGTTGAGAAATGTTAGTGGATCGTTGTAGTGCTTACAGGCAAGCTCCCCCTTTTTGTTACTGCAGGTCGGGAACCAGCATACAAGACATATTATTTTCTTCCATTAACACCCAACCACGTTCCTTGTTTCAAGGTCTTCAAGGTCGATACGAGCTTGGCAGCGAGCCTGCACACTTGTTTTGCAAGTTCAACAACAAATCGAGGAATGAGATCAGAAATTGTTGAAGTGTCTGTCTACGAGAAACTAAGGTATGGGTAGGATATAAATTTTGTCCTGTCAAAAGTCATCCACATGCCCCCGCGAGGCCCGATTCCGCACATGACCTCCCATCTGTCGCAACGGAATGCCATCCACAATATTCCACTCAACGACACTCTCATCGTCAGCTTCACTCACAATGGCTCCAACGTCTGTACCATATACTCCCGTGTCGACGACCTCGCGCATGTTCAGCATCAGGCGAGCGATAAGCACTGCAGACAGGCTGAGCAGCATTAATTTTAGTTTCCATTATAGCTGATATATAACTCACGCGCTCGCCAGCCATGCAAGACTACCAGCCAAGAGGGGCTTCCCATGGGTTAGTAGTTGACCAATGATTGACCACGGTACGTACATCGCCGAACTGTTGAACCAAGGTTGAGATTAGATTGAGCAAGTATCTCAATATGGACACACATAATACATTAGGATGTTAGCCACATCCACCGCTGCAATTAGACTATTTCATTCATTTTTAGTTTTCGTATGAGCTTGATGAGCTTGATAAAATCAAGCTTACCAGAAGTAAATGAACCCTAACCGTAAATCAATCAACGCTAAAGTGGTAAGACTTTCAGAGGAGAGACATACCATCTATCACAAAACAATCCACAAATGGGGAATGATCCGCCCGCCGCCAATGTAAGATACCACGCAGAAGTGTAAAGCCAAAAATAAGCACGTCACGGAAGAGCCTATCGTATGTCAGCCAAATATGGGATTCCATATATGCAACTCACCCTGCCTCCCATGCGCCTGCGACACCTGTTAAGGGTTTTCCTCGTGGTCAAGCAGTGGCGTCAAACCAGTAAAAAAAACACCCACGGATTGCTCTGCGAAAGGGAATCAAGCATAAGGAGTCAAAAAGCGATAATGGTCCATGCAAATGTCACGAAAATCGAAAATGAAACTCACGACACATGGGTAAGTATACACGGACTACACGGACTTCCAGGGGGCGGAGCTGTGGTGTCGGTAGTGGTTCCGAGCCACTGCGTTGAGTTAGTTATAATTTAAATCAATCACAGAAACACGTACCAGGCCTATGGCAAGGGATCCCAGGCCCACAACACTAAGGAGCACGAGGATGGCCTGGTGGCGGTTAAACAGGGCATAGACGCGAAGAGTGAGAATCGCTGTGCAACAAATAAGCCATATTAAAGAAGCTGTCTGAAGAACAGCACACCATATATGATGATTTCCTGTACTATGAGAAAACTTTTCTTTATCATAGGTAGCCATTTACAGCTAATCCACACTATGAGCTGCTGTAAATTCCGTCCACTGGCGAACATACATATTCATGTGGTTCTGGGGCTGAAGTCAACCCCGGCACAAGGTAAACCGTTGGGACACACCTCAGGTCCGAAGTTCCCAAAGGTAGACACCACCACGATGATGTTTGTGACGAGGGCCAGGTAGCGGATAAGCAGAAACCATGGCTTGGGATGACGCCAGATGAGATGCATTTCGGTGGGCAGCATGAGAATGTAATCATAGAAGACAAGAACTGAAAATATGACAGACAGTCTCCATGACCGAATTCAGGTAGACATACCAGGACCTGCAAGTGAAGGCCAGTTGCTCAGCAGTTGTCTGCAGTTTTGGGCCAAGGGCTCTGATGCCTCTGATGGATTGACAAAAGGTGGCTGCATGTGCTTGTTGATAACTTTGGATGGGAGCAGAAGAGAGAGGTGAGTCAGTAAAAAGAGACACACAAACAAACAATTTCATCATCAGGCCTAGGAAAGAAGGGCCCAAACACTGCATGTGCTGGGAAAAATGCACGTGACTAAATCAAGCCTATATTCAAGGTTTGAACAAGTGCCGGGGTGCTGGGAACAGACGGGAATTCTATTTATAAGTCAGGAGAAATCCCTCAGAAGGTTGGCAGTGCTTTCACGCAGCTGCAATGGGCAGCGTCTCTAGTCCGGAATTAGCGTCTCTAGCCCGGAATTTTCAATATGACTGAGCGGCCCGTGCCATGAGAACACTTAAAGCCGTATGCCCAAGATGCACCCGGTCTCCACGGATCATCGCTTATTAGATTGAAGCGAGAGCGGATTTCTCCATAAGTAGCATACATATTCGCTACAATTTGTATTCCATCCTCAATTGGTATATTGGGGTACAATGCAACGACGAGGATCCAAGGAAACCATCTCAGGAGCAGCTGAATATGAAAGTCTACCCATGCTGAGGCATTTGCCAACAATGCACAAATGTGGGTACAATGGGCCTGGCAGATACAGGGAATTTATGTATCTTGGGCAAGACTTTGAAGACTGCAACTTTCTGTGCCTCCAACTTGTCCTAATGCCGTTTGTTGTTTCATCCTGCCTTGCTCAGCAACCTGTGTGTATTTGTCTCGCTGCCTGCTATCATTATCGCACATCCCGCAAACAGAATCCCATGTACTGTAGCGATCTGTATGAATGAAACACATTTGGGAGTGTTACGCCTTGAAACACAGAAACACCTCTTTATAAGATTACGCCTGTCTGTCTGAAGCCTTTTCAAACTCCGCTTTTAAGGTATCATTCCGGCAGCTCCTTGCCGAGCCTCCCCTGGGGTCCTCAAACACTTATCTATTCACGTTCCTGCTGCTTTCGTCGGTCTTTTGTGGGGAAGTCTTGCTCACTTGGGTAAAAGGACCGGTGCTTCAACTGGGCCGTCGTGCTCTTCCCTGAGAGCGCATCCAACCATGTTCTCCAAAATGCTTGCATTTGCTCTTTTTACTCTCACAATTGCGCACACAACGCCTCCCTCCCACGTCCCTATGGCCGATGCAGTAAGTTACAGTGCCACCAGAATCTGCCTTTTCCAGCACCCGAATTCACAAACTTCTTGGAGATGTCCCAGGATCTTGAGATGGGCATCCTACCGGCTCATGGGCTGGGATTCGAGGGAGAGCAGGCGGTCATGACCTCCACCCCATGTCAGGGCCAGAAGTGGGGGCTCGGGCTTCGGTGGCGACTCGAGTCGGAGGCTAAGTCCAGAAAGGTGAATTTCCTTCTCCCAGTGCATATGTATATGGAAAGTGACCCCATTTACAGCGGCACCAAGAATACCAAATCAAGCTCCTCAAGCAGACTCTCGAAACGCAGGAATACCGCATCGTTGAGTTGGCCTAGCAGTGCTAGTACGCCCTTGACAATGTATCCTGTTTGAATGAAAACATTCGACGCTGGGACGCCGAGGCAAGGCAGCACTGGGAGCGCGCGTCGAGGCGCGGGGCGGAGCTGGAGGCGTTGCGTGAACGAATTAGCCAGATGAACGCCGAATGTGCCGCGGCCCTTAAGGCAAATGAGCCAATCGCCAGGCCGAGTGCTGTCGCGCAGATCATCCAGCAGCGTGCACCGGACGATCAGGACCAGCGCCTCAACAGCCCGAACCATCGGAAGCAGCTTCTGGTGCGCCTCCTTCGACTCCTCGTTACATGCCGCTGCTTACATTTCTCTTCTCAGCCAAAGCGCCGCATGGCCGCGAGGCCGTCGAAGATCCCTTATTATCGACGCGACTCTGAAGTGCTCACCACCCTCGGTGTCGCTAGCGCCAGCGGAACTGGATCGCCCCCCTTGGCAAGAGCTCGTGCCTCAGCAACAACGGTTCCATCGCATCTTCCGTCCTGGCCGTCCCACCAGGTACGTTCGTGAGGCTTGCGTTGACTGTCCAGTCTCCGCGACCCTTCGGCCGGACGATGGGGGCCGTGGTAAAGGTGCGCCTAAGTGTGAACCCGAGTCCTGCCCCGAGCGAAAAGGAGAACGTCGAGGTTGTATAGGCGGCTTCGTGCTACTAAATAATAGTTGGATTGCGCATTAACCATTTAACCAGTCTGGTTAAATGGTTAATGCCCAATCCAACTAAAATGCAACCCCGTGATCCGATCACGTGAGGAACTGGCGGCGCTCTGGGTTCGATCCCCCAGACCGACCTAATGCGGAATGCATTTCTCGCAGCGCGGACGGACCAGGGCCCTCAGAACCCGTTTAATTGGAGCATAAAACCCACCAGCTGGCCAGCGGGCTTTGCCGGCGGCAAAGCAGCGCGAATGTTAAGTACCTGGATGCCCGGGGTTGCATTTTAGTTGGATTGGGCATTAACCATTTAACCAGACTCCCGGGGTTGCATTTTAGTTGGATTGCGCATTAACCATTTAACCAGTCTGGTTAAATGGTTAATGCCCAATCCAACTAAAATGCAACCCCGTGATCCGATCACGTGAGGAACTGGCGGCGCTCTGGGTTCGATCCCCCAGACCGACCTAATGCGGAATGCATTTCTCGCAGCGCGGACGGACCAGGGCCCACAGAACCCGTTTAATTGGAGCATAAAACCCACCAGCTGGCCAGCGGGCTTTGCCAACGGCAAAGCAGCGCGAATGTTAAGTACCCGGATGCCCGGGGTTGCATTTTAGTTGGATTGCGCATTAACCATTTAACCAGACTGGTTAAATGGTTAATGCCCAATCCAACTAATAAATGACTTTTCCCCGCACATGTCTCTCCCAGTGTATATTTTCTATGCTCCTCCCTAGTAAGATGCATTAAATTCGTCTGACTCCGTCCGCCGCCATCTTTTTCAGAGACGCGGATCAAACCCGGATACTGTAATATGTTTCTTAGGCCGGTGCCCGGCCTACGAAAGGGGGGAGCTTGAGATTCGCAGGCAGAACGAGGCACGAGTGACACCATAGAAGCGGGTTTATGACCAATCAGAGCGTACGCTAAGGAATCTTCCTTGGCGGACGCGCTCATCATCCAGCCTGCCGCCGCAGTCCCTCCTCCATCCTCGGGACTTTCTTTTGCCATTGCATCCATGCACTTCCTTCTTCCCATTCGACTGCCTTCATTGGCTCAGTAGTACTCCAACTTTCCTGACCGTAATGTGGCCCCGTGGGGCCCGCCTCGTTCTGCCCGGGAATGTCAGGGAGAAAGAAGTGTACAGCAAATGGGTCACGCACAGTGTGCCGGAAACTCGCATCTCGTTATCCGCCAGCAACATGCGCATCTTCCGTTTCTCGAGACGGTGCCCTCTCTCGAACTTTCTGGATCGGGCTCGGGTAAACATTGAAATTGTTTTGAGGGAGGCACAGAATAGCAGAATGTCATGTCTCCCCAATTTAAACTGCTACTGAGACGTTACGTTAGATCTGCAGGTGCCGAACTCCTTCTGTTTATTATTACTGGAGAGCTCTTAGATTATTTCGAGGCATTTCTCACGCGGCCTAAACTCTTGCCGAACTCTTGCCGAACTCCCTACTGCTCTTCAGGAGTTGGAAAGTCCGGCATCAAATGTCCGGCATCAAATCCGGCCGATTGCTTTGACCCCCGAGTCAGCACGCCTGGTCGGAGTTTCAAAATGATTGCCTTCCTTGCCAGACGAATATGACACATACTGTGCAATTTCGTTCAATTCGGCGGTCACGCGTCACGCACCCCCTGTGCCGCGATGAATTTTGGTTTCGGTCACGGGTCACGGCACCCAGTGCCGAATGTAAAATGCGTGACATTCGGGCCAAATCTCCCTCGGAGGTGCAAAAAAGGCAAAATTTTCGAAAATTTCCGTCTTGAATGCCGAATTTTTGGAGGTGTCACGCCAAACTTGGTTGGTTGCCGAAGTGCCGAATCGGTATTTTGGGTCACGGGTCACAACCCGTGCCGAATTGAACGAAATTGCACAGTATACCACCCCTGTCGCTCAACTCGACGCTATTACGACAAACCCGACCCGACCCGCTGCGTACGTCCGGGACTACTGTGTTGCGAACTGACACCTTCCGCGTCCATCTACGTCTTGGTAAAGACGGGGTTTCGACTGTGATGAGGGGCGTTCGGGCCGTATCGGACAGCGACGAGGGTGTCTCAGAAGCCCCGTGGGGTCAAAATCACTGTCAAACTTTGTAAATATAACCAAACCTGTCCACTCTTGGTCCACCACGACCCTCTTGCGCGTTTTCCGTGGTTTCTTCTTTGCATGTCTTTCCCTTCTACAGTACCTCTCATCACTTCCTGCACACCATGCACTGAACATTGAACACGTGATTTCTGAGATCTTTCTGTGAATATCTCCTCAATGTGTAACTAAAAGGATAATACGGGTGTCTGAGTATTACCAGAACAAAAAGGTCATGCATCACGTGGTTATCTTGTCTTAAAGCTTAATTCCCCCTCAAAATCCTGGGCGGTTTGGCTAGGGCTTAATATTAAGGGACCGGGTATACCGAATTGGCCGTTCCTGCATCGAGAACGCAATGATCACATGCCGAAATGCAAGGGGCGCTACTGTTACAGAAGCATCGAGAGCAGGTATTGCGGCACCCGAGTTTGAAGGTCAAACATCATATTATCGATGATTCCGCCCGACAACCATTCATCGTGTCATCACCTCTTGCCGCCGCCTCGTTATCGTGTCTCTGGCCCTCTGGCTTTGTTCTGGCTTTGTTCTCGCCCTGGCGTGCGCATATAAAAGAGCCGCCCAATGTGCGCCCTATCTATCGGACTCCTTTACGCGTGCCTCTCATATCCATCAACACACCGTCTCTATTTTCTCTTGCCTCGCTCTTGTCTTCTGCCTTTACACTCGTCGGTCTTGCTTCTCGTGGTGTGCGAGTAGTCTAGTGATTATTACAACCTCCAACACATGTCCACCGCTCTTTCTGCACACGGCCAGTCTACTCAATGCAGCGCTTGTACGGGTTGGGTCGCTCTGGATCCTCACCCTTTGACGCGCATGGTCGTTCCTCGAGATGCAGGTGTTGCCCTTTTTTAGCGTCTATACTTCGCTCAAAAAATCTTTGTTGATCTCTATATAGTATTGTGCTGACGATTCATTAACTGCGGGTGTAGCCAGTTCTCAAACTGCGACGATCGGTTGGGACTCGGGCTCAATGGTTCTACCAGAATTTCGCGAAGGTGCCGGTCTAGATAGACGTCGGCGTTATAAAAACAGGTATGAAAGTGAATGGGTATGCCGAATGTTCGTTCCTGGGCGAGCTGAGCATGAATGTATATGAGAATGAGACGGTCTTACCTTGAATCCGGTGGTGTGAAACTTGAACTGGGACGCATGTCGAGTCAATGAGCTGCAGCGAAGGTAAATAGACATAGAACCAAGATTCTCAAGTCGGGTTCCATTGGACGCATCTCGGAGTCGGAACTACCACACAGCAGCATGGTGACGCGAAGTAAAGGATCTTTGCGACGAAGCTGGTATTCCTCGTCTGTGACATCAATGAGGCGGACTCCGGTGGGGTGACCGAGGCCGTGAGCATAGTTTCCAAGCCGGAGTTGAAACAGCTTCAGGAAATACGGGGTGGTCTTGTCGCGTATGCGTGTGAGCGGGTCAAGATACTTGAGGTGGCTGGTGACGTCAGCAGCTGTGCGAATTCGTCGATCGTAGAGTGTGACCATAAATGGCAGCGGTTTCTGCGAACGAATGCTCTGTAGAGGTGGATGTTAGCGCTGCGGGTCACGAGCGAGTACAACACGTACCTCGGTAAAGCGTTACCCAATGTCAAAACCCTCCCGAAGAGCAATGAACTCCGGATGGGTCCAAGGGGAGTGGTGGCCGAGGAGGATGACGGCAAAAGCAGCAATGATCCACCCTTAGTGCTCGTCCTCCTCACGATTGTTGCGAATGAGCTTGGGCCGGAAACATTGTGCATCAGCACAAATATAAGCGAGGGTGAAGAACTACAGCGCTTTGTGCATGCATGCATTCTGTTATACCCTGTCTTTTATGACTGCAAAGCACCAAACTCCCGCACATCTCCGTCGATCTCCCTTTTTTTCATCTGCGTCTCCATTAAATGTTGCCCACATTGCGGGCCGTTGCAGCCCTCAACTATATAGTTTCCACGCTCGTCCGATCAGGCCAAGTGAGAAGTTCCTGCTGCAGAAATCGCCGTATATTTTTGAACAATTCAAAATGTGAGACGACATAGGACATCCTGAACTACAATATCGTAGATTCGGTTTGTACTCAAAAAAATCGTAACTAAAGTTGAAAAAATCGGCTTTCCAGTCTTTTCCGCATTTCGCCCCGAATTATGGCGCATCAATATCTTCCGGGTTTCAACTCTGTATTCTGATTGCGAGGGCAATATTTTCTACCCAGGATGGTAGGATTCGGTGCACAAAATTGGGGGGAGGCTCACATTCACTCGTCTTGCTCGCCAAGGTGCACGGTCCTGACCTCCCGGACAGCCATCAGCAGAGGCGATACAAATTCTGCACGTCTGTGCCTCGCTTTAGCTGCGGCTGTTCCGGACAGCCATCAGCAGGGGCGATAAAAATTCTGCACGTATCTGCCTCGCTGAGTGTGTCCCGGACAGCCATCAATAAAATTATGCACATATGTGCCTCGCTTTAACTGCGGCTGTCCCGAACAGCCATCAATAAAATTATGCACATATGTGCCTCGCTTTAACTGCGGCTGTCCCGAACAGCCATCAACACAGGCGATAAAAATTGTGCCCATATGTGCGTCGCTGTAGCTGAGGCTGTCCCGGACAGCCATCAATAAAAATTATGCACATATGTGCCTCGCTTTAGCGGAGGCTGTCCCGGACAGCCATCAGCAGGGGCGATAAAAATTCTGCACGTATCTGCCTTGCTTTAGCTGAGTCTGTCTCGGACAGCCATCAATAAAAATTATGCACATATGTGTCTCGCTTTAACTGCGGCTGCCCCGGACAGCCATTAACACAGACGATAAAAATTGTTCACATATGTGCCTCGCGTTAGCTGAGGCTGCCCCGGACAACCATCAATAAAAATATGCGCACAATTTTTATGGCTGTCTGGGACAGCCGCAGCCAAGGCGAGGCATATATGTGCACAATTTTTATCGTCCCTGCCGACGGCTGTCCGGGACAGCCGCAGCTGAAGCGAGGCACATACGTGCACAATTTTTAATCCTCCCTGCTGATGGCTGTCCGGGACAGCCGCAGCTGAAGCGAGGCACATATGTGCAGAATTTTTATCGCCTCTGCTGATGGCCGTCCGGGACAGTCGCAGCTAAAGCGAGGCACATATGTTAACAACTTTTATCGCCTGTGCTGATGGTGTCCGGGGCAGCCGCAGTCAAAGCGGGACACATGGGCATTATTGATGGCTGTCCGGGACAGCCTCAGCTAAAGCGAGGCACATATGTGCAGAATTTTCATCGCCCCTGCTGATGGCTGTCCGGAACAGCCGCAGCTGACGCGAGGCACAGACGTGTTTTCAGGATTGGCTGAGCACTTCACAGCAGCTGAGGGAGGATGACACAGGATGTGGTGAAAGTCAGCAGCGCAACATGCCCCAAATGTAAACAGCTTATGGGGGGTATGGACCTGGTTATGGGAACATTCCTGATGTTTTTTTCGTGATGTATTGTCATGAATCCCCTACGTTTCATACTGAATATATGAGGGGGCCCAAGTCTTCAATCAGCCGCGTATTAAATACCCGATCAAATCCGAAAAGCACCTCTTCGAGGTTTTCAAGAACGCGGTAGACGAAAGGATCAAAGCTGAGGCTGTACACATTTCCCCGGTTACTGATGATTTTTCTTTCACCAAAAGGTACGACGCACTTTCAAAAACATCCTCCCTGCGCGGAGGAAATTTTTGGACGGACTTGGCGATACAAGAAGAGTTATTTGGTGACCTCTCCCAAAATCCAGGCCATGGTGGCATCCATGAGATCCGTGGATGGTGCCATTCGCCACGTCAAAAGTGGATTCAAGACGGCTATCGCGTTCCAGTCTTTGAATGCATTAAGCACTACGAAGCTGAGTACTCTCAGACATCTATCTCTACTTCGGCGAATTTTCGGGAGTACCTGGTGTCCGTGCGACGTCAACTGCACAAGGACCTGTATGCGGAGAAGATGGGGGATATTTTCTCTCGGGCAAAGCTGCAGGATCGTAGTATACCCGTTTGTCGCCTGTTGCCCCACCCACACCAGCTACCCTCGGAACTACTCCGCGGGTTTGACCTTCGATGGCCGTCCCCTCTTCTTCGGCGGATCAGCGGGGGCCACGATGCGCCTCCGCTTCGGGAGCTTCTCGCCCGCAGATTCGTCCTGGGCTCCTTCCGTCTTTTCCTGGGAATCGCGGGATGAAGACGGTGGGTGAGTGGCCTGGAGCGATACATACCTGGAGGGAACGACCACGCTTCTGTCCACGCGTGCGTGTCGTTGGTCTGGCGGGAGCGGCAGCTGCCGTTTTATTTTTGCTGCCCTTGGGACGACCGCGGCCACGTTTCACGGGGGCTGCTGGAAGTTTGTAGATTCTAGAGTAAGTAATGAGGATAATCTAAGAACGCAGAGACTCACCAATCTCCGTCGCAGCGTCGTGTGGCATGGAGGAGAGGAGGGGAAAGGTGAGGTGGGGAGCTTTGATCCTGATCACTGACTCACTTGCGCACGGACCATAAGTAAATATGGCCAAATATATTGACCTTGTTTTGGCTGTGCCGGATGGCGTTGGAAAAAAAATCATTGAGGGCGCCTCGTTGATTGTGATATTAACGAGAAAGCGCGTGAAATGTTCTTAACGGATACTGATCACTTCTGTGAACGTGACAAGACCTGGTTCTTCGCGAGCCTTCAAACCTCCCTGCAGGATTTATGCGTCCGGTTACTCAATGACCGCAGCTTGCATGAGAAATTCCCGATATCTACATGCGTCTCAGAAGGAGCTTTCCTTTATCAAACACTGTCGGTGCTGCCAGGTAAACCTATTGTCTCTTGAAGCGGGGCGCCTTCCCATTCACAGGAGCGGGGTGCCTTCTCATGCATTCACAGAATCAGGGTGCCTTCACCTTTGGAATGGCGGGGTTGCCAGCATAGCGCAAGATCAATCACATCATAATCACAATGAAATGGTTTGTTAGCATCGGCGGAGTCTCCACCGGTTGCGCTTACAGAATTGCTTGGCACGTGGAAAGGATTGGCATGTGATGGCATCAAGTTTAAGGCCGACCAATTACGTACCCTAGACGACGCATCACCACCTCAACTCATACTGCTTTCTGAGTTCTCTCCCGTCAATGCTTCATTGCCTATGTCCTTCTCTCTGATGGAGGCCTTTAGCTATATCCGCAAATATAGGAGATCAACTCCGAGGATGTACGGGAACTCGAGTTAAAATTGCCGAAAGCACCACCATCTATTCTGAGTTTGCGCCACCATCGCTCTGGAACGTCAGCCCCTACCGTCCTCCCATGTCAGATACAATGAGAACCGGAATTACTAGAGCTTTCAACCCCCCAGCGCCAGCTCTGAGCAGGTTCCAACACTGATCAAAAGCGGCGGCGTTAGCGTAGGCTGGAAAATCTCGAAGGTCATGTTTCATTCTCCCTTTCGTACTAAGAAGAGAACCACAAAGTCGAACCCACAAATGTGCCAATTGAGAAAACAGACTAATTCGAAAACACGGGAGAGTCAAATTCCGTGGCTTGAGATGCAGCAGTTACAGTTGTGGACAAACAAAGTCCACCAAAAAAAGACCCCAATTTTTTTAGCCGGGATGAAGATGCCAATCGATAGATCTCATCGAGGGCTTCACATCGGTATATAAATCATGGAATTCTGTCGAGCCGTTGTGCCGGAAAGTGCCATTTAATGTTGATGGACCGTCAAAATTTTGGCCACCGGCTAAAAAACCGTGGGAAAAAGATGAAAAAAATGCGGAATCAACGCAGATTTTCAAGGCGAGTTGAATCTGAAAAAATTGGAAAGATTTATCGAGCGGTTCTTGCGTAAAAAATGATTACTTCTGGATCACATGTTATGTCATGAGGTTGATCTCCGTGATGTTTCCTTAAATACCCCTGCTTCTTTATGTTCTTATACCCATACAGAGCTTCAGGAAGGCAGAAGAATGGGCTGTGAGGCTGCAAACACTGCACCACGGAATCTCAACCAGGGCTTTTCGCCATGATGGAGGCTGTGGCTGATCCATGATGTAATTTATGTAATGTGGCTGTGCCCTCAAAAAACCTGATGTTCGTCAACCGCCTCAAATCACAAATCTGCAAATCAGTTTTGGGTCAAAAATTTGGCCGCCAGGCATTTCTCGTGGGAAAAAACTTCGGAGGTGGTTTTTTTGAGCTCTTTGGGCAATTCTGGATCTGATGAGCATAAATTTGAGCCTGAAATAATTCTAGATCAGGCTACAGATCATTTGTGGGTTTTGTTTGTCCACAACTGTAGTTGAAAGCGAACCGTTGGCTTGGGAATGCCAACCAAAGCGGTGTTTTGGGCCGACCGGTCAGATCAAAATTGTGATACCCTCACTCTCACGCACTCCACCGCACCAATTTGAGCCCTGGCTGAGATATTCTGGCTCGCAGTTAAGGTTTGAAGCGAAAAGCTTAAACCGCGAACCGTTGGCTTGGGAATGCCAACCAAAGCGGTGTTTGGGCCGACCGGTCAGATCAAAATTGTGATACCCTCACTCTCACGCACTCCACCGCACCAATTTGAGCCCTGGCTGAGATATTCTGGCTCGCAGTTAAGGTTTGAAGCGAAAAGCTTAAACCGGTCAAGTGCCTGCTTATCCCTGCCAAATATAGCCATTTTCTCATGCCCAGAAAAGCGTGACTTGGTATGGAGAGCAAATCAAATGCTGCAAATTGGCAGATGATGCCCAGCACTGTTCTGAGCAGTTCTGTCGGTTTTGAAATCGCCCGTACTGCTTTGATTGTTAAACCAGACCTCCGGGAACTCTCCATATCGGGCATGGCTGTGCAGGTCCAGTGAAATTCAATATTTTTCGGAGATATGGTCCACAGACAGGTCCAACTGATAGCGCCAAAAATGAACTTGCAGAATATTCCAGGCTCACCAATAACCCTCCTTCGTTCGAGGACACGGATCCGCTCAAATGGTGGTACACACGTCGCAAGAAATTCCCAAAATTGTACCGCCTTGCCCGAAATATGCTCTGCATTCCAGGTGAGAATTTGTCTTCAATTGGTGTATATCATTCTGACATGTTCCCAGGGTCCGCTGTCGCAGTCGAACAGATCTTTTCGGGCGGACGTGACACCATTGGGCTTCGTCGCGCTAGGCTTAAGGCCGAGACAATTCAAATGCTGATGTTCGTCAAGGCGCGTTTGCGGGTGGAGAGGGAGCAATCAAAGAAGCATGAAGGTTCCTGAGTGTAGTGTTCACAATTGCTTTTATTCTTTCCTATGTTGTCGCTGCCGCGATTATATTACTGCCATGCCAAAGTCCCAAAAAGGAAATTAATCACCCGTCGAAACGGCCGTAACGGGCTCGACGGACGGAACCCGTCCGTCAGCTGCTCTCAGAATTTCCATCGACGGACGGGTAGGCCCGCCCGTGGATAGAAAACAGCCGTTTTTTCGACGGCCGTTCCGTTAAACGGACGGTGTGGAGCCCTAAGAGTTTGTTTCTTGGCAGAAATCAAAGAATGTTGTATAACAGCAGTTGCCGGTGGTTAATAAACGTTCCAGAGGATTCTCTTCCACCGGTGCCTCATACCAACTTAAAATGGGTACTCATTCCAGTCCCGCACGCAGAAAGGAAAAAAGAGCTCATCAAATGTTTGGATGTGTTTGGTTTTTCTCCCATTCCTGACAATACATTATTTCTCGTGGATCTTTGTATGCTTACATTGTACAGTCTGTCACAAAAAAAAATGCGCACTCCCCTATTTTGTCATAATTCGGCAACCACTTAAGATTTTGAGCCAAACTAAGATATCACATTGTCGAGAGAGCCGGCGCCGACGTTTTGCATGTGTTGATCGCATCATAGTATTCCGATGTGCCATCAGAAGAGGCCAAATATAAAAACGTGTATTTTTTAGCTTGATAAATGATTTTTTTGGAGAAAATCACCCAAATTGTAGCCCGGGATGTACTAAGCAATTTGCCAAGTTGAATCATGCAAAAATATACAGGCAATAACTCGGTACAGAGCCCGCAAAGTGGCCAAAAACAGCCAAAAATGGCCAAAACAGCGAAAAATAATGCCCAAAACGCGGCCACTTTGCGGGCTCTGTAACGAGTTATTGCCTGTATTTTTTTGCATCATTCAACTTGGCAAGTTTCTTAGTACATATCGGGCTACAATTTGGGTGATTTAGATTTCTCCAAAAAAATCATTTATCAAGCTAAAAAAATACACATTTTTATATTTGGCCTCTTCTGATGGCACATCAGGATACTATGATGCAATCAAGATACGCAAACGTCGGCGCCGCCTCTCTCGACAATGTAACATCTTATTTTGGCTCAAAATCTTGAGTGGTTGCCGAATTATGACAAAATAGGGGGGTGCGCATTTTTTTTTGTGACAGACTGTACGGCAATATCAGGAATGCTAAACGGCATGTCTTTACTTCTATCTGGTCTGTATTTATTTTACTTCGTATTTTTGGATCGTAACCTCTGATACGAACATCGTATTGATAGCGATTTTCTCGGGTTTAAATATTCTCTGGGGAGGCAGTGCTGCACTCGAATGCACCAATGTATATTATGCGAGACCTCAAAACCTGGCATCGTATGGAGAGCGATTTCTCGGGTTTGAATGCTGGGCGATACGCGGTTCTGCACAAAACCGTCTCTTCGGTTTTCCTACCGGTGCCCTGTGTAACGGTCCGGGTCAGGAGTGAACGCATTACCTGGCAGTGTGGTCGTTAACGGTTTGACTTACCTCTTTCGGACTGTGATCTGTCTTGCATAGCCACAGGCGCGCTCGACTCGAATTTGACGCCCCGCTTCGACCATACCACCCATCTACTCCAGTACGAAGCCTCCACGAACCTCTCCGGGAGAATCCGGAAGTGGACTACTTGCTCATAGAGCCGGAATCGCTGCCAGACCACGGCGTTATCGTGCCCGATGCGCCGAGCCGCGTGTTCTTCAGGAACTGTGTCCATCGCGCTGTCTGCCACTACTCACCACGCGAAGTGCTCATGATGTTCCAAATACTCGAGCCAACGGCGCGTGGGGTCCCAGGATTCGGCGCGAGGCTGAAGAAGCAGGAGTACGGAGTTGATGTCGACGTCGTAAACGCGTAAGTATCCGCGTCCACGAGTCAGATGGAGTTGCGTCTGAAAGCAGGGTCAATACGGAAGTTTTACGATAATGATGTCTTGCAACACAGATTCAAGGGTTTATACAGTGCCGCAACCCGACTCATCATTTATGCGAGAGAAAAGCGCAATATTTAGCCAGTCCACTAAAATTCACAACTAATCTCAAATACTCGTGGGTGTGTTTGGGGAGGTAGGTACGTATCACCCTTCAAGAGGTTTAAATTCAACTTCAATTTCTGGGTTCACGATATTTAAAATAGCCATGCGGAGTTTTATAACTCGGCGGAGGAATTCTCAAGATCATCTCGCGAGGCTGTTCGAGAACAGGGACTGAGCGGGAGTGTGATAACTGCGACGCGAAGTCTTTCCGAGCTTAGAGCTTCAAGGAATTTGACTGCGACACCAGTGTGATTGATAGAGGTCTGTAGCCAAACCAAGCAGAAACAGCTTCTACTGTATTAATCCGACCAAGTGTTCACTGGGTGTCACACGTCACTGACAGTGGAAAAAATTGAAAACATGAAGGAACATACTAGACATAATCCCGACGGCTCGGGCCCGAATCGAACAGGCTTCTTCTGCTTTAAAACGCAGAAGCATTTTCAAGTAATGCAGATAGGAAGCTCATGCCTCGTAGGAGCGAAGAGCGGGCACGGTGGAGTCGGGGAAGAGTTGTGTGGAAGCCTATCCCCTTGTATACGAGGATGAGCCGAAGAAGATCCCTCTAATGATAGAGGATGAACTGTTGACGTTGGAAGTCCTCGCGTAGCCGGGGCAAGTCGGAAGTCCTCTCAGAAATGGGGCACACGGAAAGCCGTACAAATTTTGTGCGCAACGTCGAATCATGGGAAATTGACATGGAGGGATTAGTGAAGATTCAGGGAGTGGATCGGACACTGTAGAGCTACAAGGAGTGCCCGAGCTCCTAATGCTCGAGGGAGTGTGCTGGAGTATTGGAGGCTGTCCGAGCATCGGATCTCGGCCAACCGTGGGAACGGGATCAGCCAGCGCAGTCGGGAATCGGGATGAGCGATGCGCTCCCCGATGGTGAATAAGCTCGGTGAATAGTATAAATACAGCTAGTATGGGGGCCTACCTGGCTCTTGTAACCCACCTACTCTAATTTACTCTAGGGCAATGACCCAATTTCTAAAAGAAATCTAGAGATTCTTTCTGATGCATTTCATATTTTCACTACCCACGGCCACGCATGGTCAATTTCGGCTCAAGATACATACATGTAGTACTGCAATAGATCTGCTATATCGTCCCCGATTGTAGTGCTTCCGTCCTTCCAACTTCGCTCGCGCATGGACCAGAAATGTTTCACGTAGTCCAGGGCTTGAGATGAGTGACCATGATACCCATGAGCATGTGATTGCTGAGTGGCTATCGGAGTGGGGTGGCTGTCGAATATCCCGAGCATAATAGGGGAGGGCTGTAGCACCTCGCTGAAGTGGAAGTCCTCGGTGGCATTGCTCGGAACGTCTGCCGGGGCTCTCTTGCACCCTGGCCGCACAAGGACTAGCCCTGTACCTTCATTTGCACCCATGGCAATTAGTGTTTGTGTAACCTGAAGCTGTGCGACTTGCGCTATCCTGAGAATGGTGTATGGCACTGCGAAGTCTGTTCCAGCACCTCGGAAGAAAGTCGCCACCAAAAACGTTCGTTCATTCGGTCCTTCAACATTGACACATAGCTAAATCCTCTTACAGTCGACGCAAGACTCACAATTTGGAGATGCTGCGCCTCCGGAAAAGGCAGTAAAAGCCGAGGAGTCCAACTCCGAGGACGCTGCGCCTCCGAAGAAACGTGCGAAAGCTTTTCCAGCACCTCGGAAGAAAATCGCCACCAAAAACGTTCGTTCATTCGGTCCTTCAACATTCTCCAACTCCGAGGACGCTGCGCCTCCGAAGAAACCTGCGAAAGCTACTCCAGCACCTTGGAAGAAAATCGCCACCAGAAAGGTTCATTCGGTCCTTCAATATTGACGCATTGCTCAATGTTCAACCAGACCGAGGAGTCCGACTCCGAGGACGCTGCGCCTCCGAAGAAATCTGCGAAGTCTGTTCCAGCACCTCGGAAGAAAATCGCCACCAGAAAGGTTCATTCGGTCCTTCAATATTGACGCATTGCTCAATGTTCAACCAGACCGAGGAGTCTGACTCCGACGACGCCGCTTTGCCCCCGAGGAAACTTCGGAAGAAAGTGACCACAAGAAAGGTTCCTTTGATCCTTCAATATTGACGCATTTCTGAAGTTTTATTCACAGCCGCTGGCATCAGCTCCCGTGTCATCGAAAAATAAACATTTGACAGAATGCGGAGATTGTGGCTGAGCGACGTTGCGGTCGAGGGAAACAATATAAAGTGGGATCGAGGAGATTGGGATAATTTCAGTTGGCTGTCTGGAACGATCCTCACGGCTGAAGGTCCCATGGCACTAGAAAACTGGGAGAAGAAGAAGAAGAGCAGCTAGTAAGTATAGTACTGTGGCGGCAGAAATGGATCGGACAGCGGGGTATTCAGAATAAATATGTACTAGTAACTCCTTGACTCGATTTACGAGATTTTTCTTGGTGCTATAGTGATTCTCATTCGCATATCAGTGGTCTAGTGCGCTTGAATGGTCAAAATCGGTTCAGAAGAACTTCGGGCCGCTCAACGCCGGTTCGGACCCTTTTGCTACATACACACAAACATCGCTCGGCTAATCAGTCTGAGTAAAAGAAAGTCGATAATGGATTGTCTAGTCGCCGTGATTTTGGATGCCCCCCAAGTGTCGTCGAGTGTGACCTGAGCCTTCCATGGGCAGTAGAGTTATGAAAGACCCCATTGGCTGTACAACCAGAAGTTTTGGCAAAAATTTCCCAGAAATCAGAGCTCAAATAGGCCTGAAACCCTCGAAATTGGCTCTGATTTCCAGCCGTGCCCACCCAACCAAAAAACATCGGAAAAAATCAGAGGAAAGCTGGGGGTGCTGCAGTAAAGGACCTGTAGGTGTTATGCAACCAGTCTCCAGCACCGGAAGTGAGCAAGAGGGGAGAGGGAGGAGAATGTGACTTGATGGTAGGTGTTACTATACGAAATGCCCCAGACGTTCGGGTGTGATCTGTGCCCTTCCTTTCGTTATCATTTATTCAAACTCCGCTCAGATAAGATAACGGATCACGCCCGAAAGTCTGGCTTACCGAGACAGACTGACCTTGACAACACTGAATTATTACAAGGTAGACTCGTAGCCTCGTACAGTGGCGGCGAAAAGAAATGAGCGGGGTCGTTTGAGCTCAATTCCCCATCAAATCAGCTCAAACAAAATTCCAGTGGATCTGTAAAGATTTTAAGCTCCTTTGAACACTTAAACCTCTCCTTTATCTGTATCGTTGGCCAAGGATAAAATAAATTATGATATTTCGAAAATTCGAGTTTCTGGAATCAAGTCCGATGGAGAAATGGTGAATACAGCATGAAAGTACTTGCAAATAGGACCCCAGTCAAATGTTGGTTTACCTAAATTGCATGGGTGGTGGTCCCGCAAAGTTCTCTGCAAAGTGGTCAATTTCAGCTTTTTTTGCCAATTCACTGCCAAAAATGTGAAAAATAGCAAACTTGTAGCAAGGATTCTAACATATGGTTGGGGTCGTATTATCAAGCCCTTTTATGCTGTGGAGCCCATTTTTCAATACAAGTTGGTTGTAAAAAGTCCATTTTTCTGAATACCACAGTTTATTATGTACCAATGGTATGCGCAAGGAATATGTAAAATGGTGCGGGACATCTTGAAATGAATGGTAGTTGACAGTAGAATTTTATTTGAGCAAAATTGGTCAGCAATTCAGCGAGAACGACCCCGCTCATTTCTTTTCGCCGCCACTGTAGCTAGGGAGTAGGTACGAGACGAGAGACACAACGGGATGTATCCAATGCCCTCGTTGCTTCAAAGTCATGGGGAAGGGCTCGACGGACGCAATCCAAAAATTAAGAGTTCGCACTTACATTATCCGACCGATTTCCGTCGAATGCATATCCTGAAAGTGCCAGACTGGTAGCTATAAGGAGCGATTTGAATATCGGCATAAATGGAGAGTGATTTTGGTCCGGCCAAACCGTGAATACGATGGTGAAATTGTACCACTTATAAGGTCAGGGCCCATGGAGAATTTCTATAGCTACCAATGGCTGGGTGCACAATTATTCTGGTTGCTAGGAGCATTGGTATTGTAATACTATTTTGCGCGATGGCTAATGGCCTAAGAAGTAGATAATATTATAAGCCCAACATTTGTGGACTTGGCCCATCAATATTCTGGGAGCCTCCGCTGCCCCTTGCCTCCTCGACTGCAATCTCCAACGAGTGGTCCCGATTTCCTTCTCTTGCGGGTTGATCGACGTGTGGTAGGTTGATCATCAGGTAGAGGACCCTCGAGCTTTTCTTCCTCCTCCTCATTCGAGGCATCCGCTCCGGGGGGTTGGTTGGGAGGATTTTCGATGGTGGGGATTTGTACCGCCGGAATGGGAGCCGCCTGTCATATTTGACTGCGCCCCTGCTGATCTCTTGTCTCTGGAGACGTGGGGACACACCTGGACAGTTATATGGCTCCGCTATTCCCATCAAAGTCCCACTCCCACCCCTCTCCACCGCCTTTCCTTGGCCTTCCCACTACTTTCCTCGCGTTCCTGTAGCTCGGAGCTCGCTCCAGGATAATTCTGCGACCACACTGTATGTTTTCCGCTTTAAATTTCCGCAAGTTCCTTCTCTGCACGCTGTTTAGACTCGAATGATGTTGGCTTGATGTTTGCTGCGAGCGCTCGTTGCAGTGCTCTCAATTTTTGCCATAAACCATGTGATAGGTCCTGGGCACCCACTACCCGATTCTGACTGATTTGTAGCGTATCATACACATTTCCACAGGTTCCATTGGAGATACTGTCCGTCTAGCTGTAATTTATCTCGACATGCGGCCCTTCACCGCCACCGCCACCGCCACCAAGCTGGCCGCTTCCACCGGTACCACCAAACTCCTCCTACGAGTTGTGAGCAAGGGTATGTATCCTCTAATGCAGAAGCTCACCGCTGATATTAATAATGTGTCCAAAAACAATTTGTCCTGCTCTCCCCACCAGATCGTGCAGAGCTGTGTTTGAAACTCCATGCAGGAGGGTGCCAAGGACGTTGGGTTGGGCCGCTGGGACATACGGTGGTTAGAGACCAACTGTGTCCTTGCATCCTATGTATGCTTCATCTTACTTGAATCCGAGCCCATCCTCTTCGCGTCACGGATCATGAGGCCAAGATAGATGACTCCCAAAACGAATATGAACGTTGCGGTGATCCGGGTGCCATACTCTTGTTTTGGTGACGGTTTCGAATCTTCATCTTTCTCATTGGTGGTACCAGAGCGCCAAAGGAAAGCCATAATGAAGAAGGCAAAGTAAATGACCCCCCTGGAGTTTGATCAGTCACATGCGTATAATGTGTTCAACGTAGTACGGTCTCCTACCAGCCAATCCACGCTCCAGGCATGGAGAGCATAATCCAAGGATTCCAGAGGAGATTCTTAAGCGTACGGGGGATCCGCTGTCGAGAGAATCAGACATTTGCAGTTTCCACGCGGTTCAAGATACTGAATTTGAACATACGCGGATCCAGTCAAGTCCCTCGTCGGTGTTGAGAAACGTCAGCAACAGATATGACGGCGTAGGCGGCTCCAAAGAATAAGCAGACCATCGAAAGCCAGGCCATTGTGCGAACCACGAGATCGTATGAAGCACTTGATCTCTGGAATATGAAGAGAAGACTTCAGATAGTATGTTCAACCCTCATTCCTACTCAAAAACACATACTCTTCTGTCCTCCGATGCTTTCCTCCGATGCTTTTCATTCGCTCCCTCGGTCCTAAAATTTGCTTGACGAAATGGCGAGAGCACAAGGTTCACTCACGACTCGGGTGTGCGCTTTCTGCCTACAGGCGAACATCAAGCTTAAATTGATAACTCTATGCATCACCCTCTTTATAAAATTATCCTCTTCTGTCCGTCTGAAGCCTTTTAAGACTCCGCTTCAATTCTGATCTATCAGACCCATGCCGGCGACTTCCGTGTGCAGCTTTATTCAAAATCCGCTGTGCCGATGTGTCGGCCTCACGTCACTCTTCAAATAAGCTCAACCATGTGGTTAGGTTTTCTCCGCAGTTATTCCGGGGTTGTTCTGCAGTTATTGTACACCCATTTATTCAACTGAAGTGGTGGCGGCCCACCGCGCTCTTATACACGGCCCAGCCTTATTGCAGGAAAATTTCACCCCGCTCTCGTCAACTTCTTCCCGTGATCTTGCCCCTTGAACAGTCTGGGTTGTGATCAGAAGGGAAGATGAAGGAACCCACCAAAATAAAGCAGCCCGCAACAACATCTCAGAATCTCGACATGCCCGACGAACCGCGCCAACCATAACTGCGGATTGACATCACATCAAGAGCAGCGTCCTGGAATTAGGGCCGCGAGACATGGAGCGTGCGTAGACCCGAGAAGGCAGGTGGTGGCCCGGAAGGTGACTTGGTGCTGGGACAATAATTGAGCTCCAGGATGAGAAGGGAGGGGGAAGGAACCAACTAATAAAAGAAAGCAGCCTGCGACAGCATCTCAGAATCTTGACATGCCCGACGAATCGAGTGCCAACCATAACTGCAGATTGACGTCGCATCAAGAGCCGCATCCTGGAATTAAGGTTGCGAGACATGGGGCATGCGTGGACCCGAGAGGCAGGGTGATGGCCAGGAAGGTAGGTAAAATCATGTCAAAGAACAAAAACAACGATTTACACGTGAAGAATTTACTGGATTGTCAGATACTCGAGCAATCCCGTTTCCACAAAGCTTTAAAACCAGAACCCCATGATCCACGAATTCTTTACATTGTGTACAAATTCAGGCCGAAATATAAGGGGGCCATTGGCCGAATCCGCCACACATATGTTGGCTACAAGATGGGCAAGTGTTGCATGATGTGTTGCACTATGTCTGTCTTTATAAGCTCCTGGTAGTGCTCAGTGAAATACACCATGACTTGTGTTGATGTCTGAAAGAAAATATAATGAGATTGAAAAACCGTTCGACCAGCCGGACCTTATTAGGCAGCTTCATAGCGATGCGTTTGAAATTGCCGTCATATTCCAATACCAGCGGAGGAAACTTCACTGAAAAAGCGTTGGGCATTTCAATGATATTTGCTGTGATTCGCTTACCCTGCTCCAATTCGGACCAAGGGACGATGTATGAACCGGTGAGATCATGCGCGCTAGCTACCGGAACAGCTGCAAGGACCGCCGTTCTAAATTTTGTTGAAGCAGCGTGCTTTAAAACAGGGTGATCCCCAAAATCTCGAATTAATTGCAAAAGGTTTTCATAACTGATACCTGTTGCGTTGATACCCACCAACAGCGGATGGGTAGAAGCATACGTGTTCAGTCGCTGCAGAATGGGCCTTCTGAGGGTAGACGGTCGTGGTCCCCAACTATCTGCCCAAGGGCTCTTCCGATCGGGATCAACAGGTATGCCCTTAGGCAAGAATTCCGCACTTGTAGGCGGAAAGACTTCATTCAAGTCCGATATTGGGTCAATCGGAAGCCTTGCCAATGCGGTTACTACAGGCGGATTTTGCTTGAACCTGGGGAGGGAAATAGGAGCAACGTCTGAGTTTGAAATAAAACAGCAAGTCCCAGCTCACAAGTTCCATAACCGGATTTGACAAAGGGTCTTCCAAATATTCGACAACGGGTTGGGCTCCGTTATTTTGGTCGCAGTACTAGTGGGCTCACTTGAAGAGGGCCGGAAGCGGCGGCTTTTCTTGGGATGTGGAACCAAGGGACTGCGTCTTCTCGTCTCCTTTGGCAGACGGTACGCTTCGTGCGACGGCTGTGGGGTGTCGTATCTCTCCGCCAAGGCCCTGGCAGCCTCCCTACGGAGAAGAAGCGCAGACAACTCCGGAGAGACCTCAAGCCCGATAAGACACCGACAAAAGAGCCAGCAGGAGCAGGCACACCTCCGTGCAGACTCTTTTACGTTGCGGTCCCTGGGACCGTGTAGAAGAGGCTGATGAGCGACGACGTTTCCTCGATGCAATTCGTCCAGGCGTTTCTTCTGGGCCTGTCGAGCCTGGCAACGCCGATCTCGGTCGGCAGTAGGGTCAAGCCTTCCTGGAGGACAAGGATGTCGCATTCTCACTGGAATGACGGACGAAGGATGAGCTGGCAGGCGGGTAATCGGTCCGATCAATGATCCGTCGAAAAATCACATGTTGATCCTGATGGCGCGGATTACTTTGACTCCACTCCTTCCGTGTCACCCCCAGTGAGAATCCCGGCTACGCAAAACGAGCCGTGTAGAGATAGATCGAGGAATCGAGGGTATTGATGTAGAACGAGGTCCATCGATGCGTAGATCACACAACTTTTTGATATTTCTCGCCACACAAAAACGCGAGCTAAATCCGCTTTAATTTCATTTCGATTCAGAGCGATCTATCAAATTTTTGCCCTTCTGCACTTTCGCGCGTCCACTCAAAAAAGCAATTTTTTGGAATCTCCCGCGATGTTGATTTATTTTCGCAGCGGCTCACCCATTCATATCTTGCGATACGAGAGCTTCCACACTCGTCAATTCAGCCAAGAAGGGCTCTGTAACCGACAGTGGACTATGGTATAGTTTTTCTTTGGCCATCCTTCTGTGATACCGAAAGCTTTGGCTTGGTCTATGGTCCTGGACTTCCTTGGAGAGTCAAATATCCGTGTCGCATCCTACTATTTTCCTGACTACCAAAATCCTGAGCTAAGATTCTACGGAGGTTCTGCACTGCCGGTCCTCAAGATCTCGAGTTCTTCTCGGCCCTTCTAGATGCGTCAACTTGCGTAAAATTTACGCGCGCACATCCTTTGCGTCCACGTTCTTCGAGTCTTCCACTGAAATTTTCACGCCCTCTGCAAAGCCCACAGACTGGTCACCCTGGCCCCCGTACCCCGGCAGCTCCCACCCTATGAATTCAGCCACGGCCCGCTCTCCCCAACGGCGTCCTCCCACCATTTACTACTGTGATTGCCCGCGCTATTGTAAAGTCCGGAAAGCGGTCAAGAAAACGACTTTCTATGAGCATGCACCCTATCGCAACCCTTTGCGGAGCCTGGGCGAGCATGAATCTGCGCTCCGCCCATTTCTAGATGGCGATATTGGTGCTGCCGACCACAATTCATCACGAGAACCACTGCCAAAGAAGCGTCGCCTCGCTAGCCCTGTTCAGTCGGACTCAGACGACTCAGACTCCGGGCTGGCGACTATGCTGCCGTCTGACGACCCTCCTCCACTCGCGAGGGGTGACTCTGAAGGATTTGGAGAACTCCTTGTGCGTTCTTCGATTTTATATGATACAATTGCTTGATTTTCATTAATAGCTCGATGCGGATGATTTTCCGGACCCCGGCAGTGTAGCAGACCCCAACCAGCTGCATGACGACGACAATCCAGATCCTATCGTCGATGTTCCATCACCTCGCCCCGAGTCTACAACACCATCACTCTCTCCGAGAGTTCCACCCGATGATGTACCCCCCGATCCACCACCTGCTCCTCCTCCTCCCCCGGGCCCCGATCGTCCGATTTATGAGCGCTTATCTTCCATTCCCGACATCGAGGCAGCCCAGCTGTTCATCAAGGCGCTGGAGGGTGCATCGCTGGACGAGAGCGGTCTCGATGCCGACGTTATTGACCGTCTCCGTAATCCTATTCGGGAATGTGTTGATGTATTGGAGGACAAGGATTTTCGACTGTCTCTCGACACCTACCTGGCCGACACGTATGCTTCTGAAGCTACATACGAGGCAACCCGTCGCGGTATTCTTCGCCATAGCCCTGACATTGGCATGTTGTCGCATCACGCAATAAAAAAACAAATCGAAAACATGACCGGTGTTGTTCCCATTACCCATGATGTGTCCAAACTCTTGCGTCGCGTACACCGGGCATTGGGATAAGCTCGAGGAATGTCCCAAATGCGATAGCCCGCGGTATGACCCAGTCATCTTGAAGAATAGCGATGGGCTGAGCAAGGTTCCGTTGCGCCAATTCGATACGATCCCCATTGGGCCGGTGCTTCAGGCTCTCTGGCGTAGCAAGGAGAGTGCGCAACGCATGCGGCACAGACAGAAACGGACCGCCGAAATCCTGGCGCAGCGCAATGCTGATGGAAATATCACAATCGACAAATATGAAGATGTCTATCACGGGCAGGCGTACCTGGATGCTGTCCAGCAGGGTCTGATAAACGACAACGATTCTGTACTTCTGCTCTCTATCGACGGCGCCCAACTGTATGCGATGAAGCAGTCTGACTGCTGGATATACATCTGGGTCTTTCTTGACCTTGATGCGAACCTTCGCTACAAGAAAAAATTCGTCATTCCCGGCGGTATTTTTCCTGGTCCGCTCAAAATCAAAGTCGTCGAATCCTTCCTTTTTCCTGGTCTTTATCACCTCGCCGCACTGATGAAAGAAGGACTCAAAATTTGGGACGCCAGCACGGACCGTGTATTCACCGATTATCCCTTCCTGCTCTTTGGAACTGCCGATGCCCCGGCTATGGCGATGTTGGACGGTCGTGTTGGCCATACCGGCGCATACGGCTGCCGACTTTTCTGTCCGGTGAAAAGCCGTCACAAACCGCGTGCACCCACCTATTTCCCCGCCCTCCTGAAGCCAAATAATTATACCGTTGACGGCTGCGACCATGACGACGTTTCGGGCCGTAATCTACCTCCCGTTTCCCCGGACGAGTATCGTCGTGCGCTTTTCACAGTCATCGAGGCTAAAAACGATGCCCAGCACCAGAAACACCGTCTTGAAACGGGGATTGTCAAACCAACACTATTCAGCGGACTTCCCAGGGTTTTACCTGTACCGAGCTGCTTTCCCGGCGACAACATGCATCTCATACTCAACCTTTTCGACCTCTTCCTTAACCTCTGGCGAGGAACGCTTGATTGTGATCCCAATGACAATGTTGCGTCATGGGACTGGGCTGTGCTGAAAGACAAGATTTGGGAAGCGCACGGAGAGCGAGTTGCGAGCGCAAAATCGTACCTCCCAGGTTCATTTGATCGCCCCCCTCGAAACATTGCCGAAAAAATAAATAGCGGATATAAAGCACAAGAATGCTTGACGTACTTCTTTGGGCTCGGTCCCGGTCTTCTTTATGGCATCCTTCCTGATCACTACTACCGGCATTATTGCAAGATCGTTCGTGGTTTTCGCCTCAGCTATCAGCGCGAAATTCATCGTGAAGAGGTCCAAGAATGCCACCAGATGTTCTGTGAGGCCGCCGAGGAACATGAGGAGTTATATTATCAACGACTCACCTCACGACTTCATTTTTGCCGACATAGCATGCACAACTTGCTGCACGAGGCTCCAGAAATCGTCCGTGTGGGACCGGGTGCCTACCACAGTCAATGGCCTATGGAGCGTACGATCGGTAATCTCGGCGAGGAAATGAAACAACATTCCAATCCCTACGCCAATCTATCGCAGCGTGGCGTTCGACGTGCACAGGTTAACGCACTCAAGTCATTGATCCCTGATATTGAGCCGGACGAAGAACTGCCACGGGGTTCAGAGGACCTAGGACATGGTTACATCCTCTTGCGCGCGAAAGATGAATATTCTCAAGTTATTCATGGAGCCCAGGGGGATGCGATCCGCTGTTATCTGGAAGAAATGAATGACGAAGAGTACCCAGATACCTTTCAGCCGAAGCTTCGGCGATGGGCGCGACTACGTCTTCCAAATGGGCAAATCGCGCGCTCTGCATGGAAGGAGAAACAGAAGGCGCTGGACAAGGTTCGCATGGCCCGCAACGTACGGGTAAGTTGTGTGATCATTTTTGAATCTCTCTCTGTCTCTGATTATTTTTGTTAGTTCACCAATGCCGATGGGGAAGAGTCGTACGCGGAAGTACAGTTTTACTTCCAGGCAGATTCGGCGGACGGAGAAATGTTGTCGTTGGCTTTGGTTCACCCATACTCCGGCCCAGATCCAGATCTGTTGGATGTTTCGTCCAAGACGCTATGGGTTTGTGACAGGTTGGACGAGGATACGCCAATGGAAGTCATTGAGGTGGACTCAATGTCATCGGTCGTCGGTATGGTGCCGTTTGATGACGAGGGGCGGGTTTTCGTGGTTCACAAGATGGGATTGGAGGTAACTGGTATGGGCGGTGCAGCAGAAACAGACACAGGGAATTAAATATAGATTTGAGTGGTTGAGCACAAGCGACCGTTTGGTAACTTAGAATTGTCGTTTGGACATTGTAGTTGAGAAGAGAAAGAAGAGGTCGTGCCTCTTCCCTGCTGCCGGCCAAACGCCGGCCATAACAGGCCCAGGGTGGTAGACGGAGAATTAGATAGGATAAGATAACTATTTCTTTGTTTCACCCTGTTGTCAACCGGCAACTGGGCGGCGGACAGTGTGGGCGAGGCGAAATCCGTGCATATGGCAAGAAAAATGTAGGATGGACTGGTGGAGGAGACGGGACGTGCAGCTGTACCGGCCGCGACGAATTTGGACTTATGCGCCTGAGCGCGTCCGCACGTGAGCGCGTTTGTTTGGGGATCCCACGATCCCACTCTTTCATTCGTACGACAACACGACCACGACATGCCTCCTCCTTGGGAACCCTCTGTTTCTCCTCCAGAACCCTCTCAATTAAATCTGCCCAGCGATCTGGCCCGCCCAAGCCCCACCCCCAGCAGCTCTTCTTCCCGCACGCTCAGCACATCCATGTCCCCGGACGTCCGCAGAACACCCTTTCCATCATACGACAATCTAGAAGACCCTTTTCATGTGCCTACGAACTCAGAAGACTATAATGGCATCTCTCGAAGACGCAGAGACCTGTTTGTTACATCCACGGAGGAACGGCTGGTGAGGATGCTAAGAACCACTTTATCCTGTATTACACCTCATCCCATCGACCCCGTGCAGCTCTCGACGCGTACACAACTGAACTCATGGAATCCTGCGGTCGCAGAAGCAACGCACGAGTCTCTTATGAGCATTCGCAATCTACAATACATCAAGCTATACGATGCTCACGGAAACTTGCTGGGTCGATTCCAGGAAGCACAACAAGCCTATGGAGAGCTGCAGATTCGTTACGATACTCTCAAGTACGTCCCTTGCTTTCGTTGCTCACAAGTCGCAATTTGAGAATTTTGCCAGCGATGCACATTCGGCTCTCGTCGCTGCAGTCTCCGATCGACTCTCTGCTCCTCCCTGCACACACTCTGCCTCAACAGATTCATCTAATGCCCTTGTCCCGTCCTCGACTTCCACCGATCACCTCCGTATTCTCGTACAGAGCGACTACCGCAAAATTAATTACTGGACCGAGGGCGACTATCGAAAGGAGGACAAGCGCCGGCAGAGCGAAAAAGGCAAGGCGAGCATGTCTGATGCTAAAGCACGGCGCGGCTCGAAAAGACTCCGAGGACGATGAGAACGTCATGTTCTGGTTCATCGAGGACGAGGATGGCAACTCCATCCCTGGACAGCGCGCCAAGGCCGCTCGCGATCAAGCCCGAAAGATCTGGCGATATCTGGATCGTTCGGGACGACTACCAGACTGCTGGAATGAAGCCGACACTGTGGCATCCAGTTATTATAATGGCGAAATGCGGTGCTTCTTCCCCGAGTTACAACTGTGTGAAAACGACTACAAAGCGAACCGCATTGCAACTCTAATCTTCCCCAATTTTTTGAAACATCGTAACAGCAAGGTCAAAGAGGAGATCAAGGAGGATTCGGAGGACGCAGACAATGCCGCCGCCGCGGTTGTCGCTGGCAAGAAACGGGCAGCGTCCGAGGCTCCTGACGACGAGCCTGCATCCAAGAGGACCCCAGTGTCTAGGCACACACCCGCCGTCAAGCCACGGCCCAAGCCCAAGCCGAAAAAGAAGACACCTTCTGTTCCAGCACCGGCCGCCCCATCGGCCACTCCAGAGCCAGTTTCTGTGGTGTCTGCATCTGTACCGCCGGCGCCAGCACCTGCCACGACTCAGCCCGCACCTCCTTCGCCACCAGCAGCTCCTTCGCCACCGGCACCGCCTCCACAGCCAGCGCCGACTTCACAGCCTTCGCAGCCGGTGCTTCCTTCACAACCTGCACCTTCTGCTGCCGGTGTTCCCTCACTTCTGATTACCACATCTGTCTCTGCGCCGCCAGCTCTAGCCCTGGCTCTTCTGTCTTCCGTCGCTGTCGCTTCAGCTACAGGTCTCTCTACGGGTACTAATGATAATGATCTTGAACCTGCTATCATGGATAATATATGTGAGCATCTGCACATACTTAGAATATTGGCGGCTAACATATTCTATTGTAGCGCACCACGCAAATACATCTGGTCCACCCACAGCCGCTGTTCCCGTCTCGGCGACGCCGCAAGCAACGGTTCCGGCAGCCGGGCCATCGACGGTATGAATTCTACTGTATCTCGAGCGCTATTAACTATCCGAATAAAGTCCCGGGTCGAAAACCCCTTGTAAGCCTTTAAATTGCGTCATAATGCTGCTAAAATATTTTACCAGGGCTTTCCTCGGTGATCCTAAGGGACCCACGACACGAGCGGAATTCGTGGCAGGAACGTCAGGAGGTGGCGTTAAGAAGAGTAAGGTGCACGCTTCCAAAGCCGTTGAGATTTCTAACTACGTCTATCAGAGCCCGGCCCACGAAGTAACAAGACAGACCAGCAGTCGGGAGACAGCACGAAAACCGTCATCTTGCACAAGTCGAATGCCAAAACAGCGCGGTGGGTACTGGATTTTTCCTTTGACGATTAGACTGATATTTTGGGCAGGGGTCTCTGCCTACAGGACTACATTCGTACCTACGGCTCAGTTCCAAAACAGGTGTTTGATACTTACTTTAACTCGCTACTGCCGGCGGATTTGAAGGTATGTTCGTGTGATGGGGTACAGTATCCTTTTAATCTGTCACATAGATATGGGAAGAGCGTAGCGCTGCAGCAAAACAAGCCGAGAAAAAAGCAGCTACCTAATAATTGTGTAAGCCGTGTTGGTCTTATCGTATTTACTACATGCTAACGAAAACGTCTTGATTACCACCAGGTTTTCAGTAAATTGTGGTACAATAGGTGCATATATACAGAGCTTGCTGTCGGGCGGATGTCGGGCCCCTTTTCTCGCGAGAGAACAGAACAGATCTTGCGGGGTCCTTTCTATTGTTCTCCTTTCATCGTCATTACCCAAGATCAAGGGCCGCTTCTCCCACCCAAACACCGGGTGTGTCGGAACCTTTCTAAAGGGGATTCAAAGACGGGCACTGGCTCGGTGAACAGTTTCATCTCCAAAGATGATTTTCCCACCCGTTTTGATATGGCTCAACGGGTCGCTGAAGCAGTGAGTTCATTTCACTCCACACTTGTGTCGACGCATTCTTGCGGGCATTATTACCCTTTGCCGACGCATTCTTGCGGGCAGAATATCCTGTCGGTCAACGCTATCTGGCGGGCCTTCCATTCGAGCCGACGCATTCTTGCGGACTCCATCTCACGCCGACGCATTCTTGCGGGCAGGACCGGGTCATTCCGTGGCTACAGCATACACAAGTACGACATCACTAACACACATAATTCAGATCGCACTTGCACCTGAGGGCACACAGGCTTGTGCCTTTGATATCAAGGCATTTCATCGCACTTGTCCAGTCCTTCCAGACCACAAGCCATACTTGGTGGTGTGCGTGAACGGAGAATTTTATATAGATCACAATCACCCTTTTGGCGCACGCCCGGCAAGCAGTAATGCCGGGAAAATCACCAACGCCACAGTTGATATCTGGGAGGCCGCAGGCGAGAAGTCAATGTCGACTTTCAAGTACGAAGATGACATGAGCAACTTCCGTTACCCTGTGGCCAGCGGCCGTTTCACAGAAGGCCGATTCCAATACATGCACGATAGGGACAGCACCATGCAGCTCATTGGTCCTGTACGAGTACCGTGGAACTTGGTCAAGACAGGATTGCGTTTTGCCAACGTCATTAAATTCATCGGATTTCATTGGGATCTGATCCATCGTCGCGTCTCTCTCCCCGAGGAGAAGCGGATCAAGTTTCTCGGTCGCGTGCAGGTCATGCTGACCTGTATTGAAAACTGTCGGCCTGTCACTCCGGGACATACAGAAAATTCACGGCTCCCTGGTGCACATTTGCTTTGTGTATCGCGAGGGCAGCTCGCACTTGCCCGTGATTTCAAATTTCATGTCTCATTTCAATGGCAACGAGTTCGTTCGTCGGCACGGCTCAAAGGCGTTGATAAAGGCACTGTTGTGGTGGAAGCGGAAGCTCCTCATTCCCAATATCTATCGCCAACTTCGTCCTTTGGGTCCCATTCGGGATCTCAAAATTTATGTTGATGCCTCTACGAGTTGGGGTATCGGCATCATGATTGGTGATAGTTGGGCTGCCTTTCGGCTCATGGACACTTGGAAACAGCCAGGAAGGGATATATGCTAGCTCGAGGCAGTCGCACTCGAGCTATTGGTATATTTTCTGGTTCAGGCCGGTCTCAACAACATCCGTCTTCTCCTCCATTCCGATAACAACGGCGCAATCGGGGCACACGAGAAAGGGCGTAGCCCAAACATCGAGATCAATCTTTGTGTCCGGCGCACATACGCCGTTATTGCGGAACAACTCATCATTCCAGAATTTGTCTACATAGAATCTGCCCTCAATCCCTCCGACCCGATCTCACGCGGAGAACAAGGTCCCTCCTCCTTTAAACACCTCAAGTGTTCATTCGAGCTCCCTGACGAGCTAACCGATGCCATTATTGACGTCCATGTTTAAACCTACAATATTCCTACCGGACTCGGGTGAGTCCGGAGAATTCGATTTGAATACCTTCACCTGGGAAGGTATCTCTCCGCGTCAGTCGACTTCTGAATCATCCCGTCCCAGTGTTTCTTCCCCATACCCCGGAGATTATATCTGGAATTCGATTTCTGCACCGCCCACCATTCCCAATCCTATCTTGTCCATTTCCCCTCCACCACATACCCTCACAACTTCCTCACAGCCAATCATAGACTCTAATACTCTATTCTATCACCCGGATACTCATATTAATATATTACCAGTTCCTCTACCGCTCGACTTACATATATCCTCCTTGCTACCCGCGACATCTGATCATTCTAGCCTGATGGACATACGTCTGGCAGCTGCCCTTTCCTTACCTCCCACGAAGCCCCGGAAACCGACGCCAGGGAACGAGATCTCTCCCAGCCCTTTCCGTCCACATGTCGCAGCCAACCAGAGAACTCTGCTGTGGACCACACCGCATTCTTTAATTGCGCAGAAACAACGAGATTTCGAAGTCTCACGGAGGCTACAAACCAAAATGCTCGAGGACGTGTTGGCTGCGACAGTTGATGATACACGCCAAGCTTATGGCGCCGGTTTACTCCGGTTTAACCAATTCTGCAACACAGAGGAATTCCAGAGGGTCGTCGCATGCCCGCCCTCGGAAATCCTCCTTGGTGCCTTTATCTCCAACTATAGCGGCACCCTGTCGGGTAAAGCAATCCGAAATTGGATAAACGGCCTGCGTTTATGGCACATCTACAATCACGCTGAATGGCACGGCAAAGAGGGATGGATACCGGCCATTCTGAAAGGGGCAGACAAGAAGGGTGTCTCTTTCAAGCGACCTCCGCGAGGTCCTATCACCATTGACCATCTTCGAGCATTGCGAGCGTGTCTGGACCTTTCCCGGCCACGAGACGCAGTAATTTGGGCTACTGCTCTCGCTGCATTTTGGGGTTGTCGTAGACTGGGAGAGTTGCTCATAAAATCTTTGAGCAAGTTCCGCCTTGATCATGACGTATCACGGTCTACACGTATATCGCGCTCGAAGGTGAATTCACATGCAGACATATTACAATCACATATCATCGGTTTCTGACATTGGGTTGAATTTAGGCAGGACATCGTTCAGTCCTCAGTTTTCACATTCCTTGGACTAAAACCACGGGCATATTGGGTGGAGAGGTGATTCTCACATCCACGGACGACGAATTTTGTCCGGTATCGGCGTTCGACAATCACTTAACCATCAATCATTCTCCTGCCCAGGATACGCCTCTCTTCTCCTTTCGCGATGACTCAGGGAAATGGACACCACTCGTCAAACAATCATTCTTGGATTTCTCCTCCTCCATTTATAAATCCCAGGGGCTCGAGAATGTCTTTGGACACAGCTATCGCATCGGGGGCTCCCTCCAATTATTACTCGATGGTGTCGCTCCCGAGATAGTCATGAAAGTGGGCGGCTGGACATCATTATGTTTCCTGATCTATTGGCGCCGCCTAGAGAAGGTTATTCCCTTGCATATTTCTAAGGCCTGGGATGCAAAGATTCGTGATTTTGCATCATCTCAGGGTATACAACACGACATTGTAGATATAATTTTTTAATCACACTCGCCTTTGACTTCGCCTAGCTCTATTAGGGTTGCAGTTCGATTCGATCACGCAGCGAGCTTTGCTCTGGGAGCTATGCTCCGTTTGGTATGCCTTGGTCTTATCGTGTCTTTCACTCAGATCTGGGTTTATCTTGTGTACTGGTCTTGACGGACGCCATCCAGAACGGCACTTGTTTTGAAGTGACTCCCGAGCAAGTAATTTGACTCGGCCCCGTTCTGGCCTAGCCGCAAAGCGGCCCGTCAATTCCATTGACAAAACCCTCAGATTAAAGGATCTGTTGTACTCACTTCAATGACAATTATTCGGATCTTCTAAGCACTTATTCGGGCTTCCGAGCACGTTAAGATTTACACGATGACTTGCCTTATCCGTGGATCCCTGATACATTTACATACAATTCTTCTCTCCGCTTACTCCTCTCAGTCGGACTAATTAATCCAGTCAGCTTCTCGCAGCAGGCTGCCCACCTAACTAAGAAACACAGCATATTCAGGCGTGTCGGGGCAGATTCGGGCATAGGGAGTTTTCACTGGGTGTCAATGATGAAGAAGGTGTTACTAATTGACCGCATATCCTTCACAAACAGACCATTCTGTTCAAACTATTTTCGACTCTTTCCACCCACGTTCGTCGCAGGCGCCCAGTGAGTCAAACCAAGAGAGGACGGAAATTAAGAAGAGAGGCGCTATCCCAAGTCCGTCGGTGCGGTGCAAGATCAACTGTTGGTTTCGCCTTTCAAGACAAGCCCCGAATGAGTTTTGGGCATCCACTTCCTATATTCTATTCAACATCTCTGAGCTGCGTGCTGGGACGTCTTTTATAACAAGTTGGATTTTTGGTTGTGGTGATGTGCATTTTCGTACATATGATTTACCTATCCTTTCTTTGACAGGAATTCAGATGGCGAAGTCAGTTCCGAAACCCATGGTTCATAGGTCGTGCACACAAGGGTGTTGTTGGGGCCAACACTGGAACTGTTGGCGGGCAGTTTCCTTGCTTATGTTGCATTTTTCCGACTGAGCCATTGCAATCTTGCATGCCATGGGTGTAGGGATTGATTAGCTGTCTGGATTCTTGGCTTTTGCCTTGACATGGGCTACATACATTTTTTGTAGATATTGCAGCCCCAGCGGTCTTAGAGAGCGGACGAGTCAGGACTGATGAAATCACGGGAAGTCATGCTATGATGGCAACTGCAAATAGACGCGACGCGACCCGATTACCTCGTATAACGCATTTTTTCGAACTGAATGAGGGATAAATGTTTGAAGGGTTCCATACAACACTTGGACTCGCTGTCTCCGCAAGAAATCCGGTGATTATAGCAAATTCTGTCTTGGTAGTACAGAATACTGTCAAACGGGGGTAGGGACAAGGCAGGTAGGAAATATTGATACTTCTGGCTCTATCACATTGCTTATTACATATTGAAGTACTTCGTATCAAAAAATAAGCTCGTTTCGACAAGAAGTGAACCAACTAGCACCAATTTGCGCCGAAACAAGCCTCAAGTGCCAGGAGATACAAAATATAATATTTTTGAAAATCCGTCTCTATCACTAATTGCATATGAATTAGTACGAATTATCTAGCTATGTTTCAGCTGAATCTGTGCAGAACTCATCGAGATATGGGCAAATCGGTCACGAGAATCAAAAAATGCCCAAAACGGCATTTTTTCGATCCGCGCCTTGGGTACTGCAATTAGCTGTAAATTACGATTACATTAAATTACAGGCTGGCAGCGTATTTAATCATAATATTCCAGCCTTAGCATTTCGGGGCATGTGGTTCAAAATGCGAATTAAACCATTCAATAGTGTTCAAAATGGCATTACAAAGCATGTGATTCAAAATGGCATTCCGGGGCATGTGGTTCAAAATGCAAATTAAATCATTCAATAGTATTCAAAATGGCATTACAAAGCATGTGATTCAAAATGGCATTCTGGGGCATGTGGTTCAAAATGCAAGTTCAAAATGCAAATTAAACCATTCAATAGTGTTCAAAATGGCATTACGAAGCATGTGATTCAAAATGCCATTTTGGGGCATGTGTTCAAAATTCGAATTAAACCATTCAATAGTATTCAAAATGGCATTACAAAGCATGTGATTCAAAATGCCATTCCGGGGCATGGGGTTCAAAATGCAAATATCTTGTGGGATTGATGCAAACCTTAAATATGTCTAGTGCTCCCTTATCCCTCCTGCTCTTGGCTGAATTAAACCATTCAATAGTGAGGCACAGGGTTCAAAATGCCATTATGAAGCATGTGATTCAAATGGCATTTCGGGGCATGTGGTTTAAAATGCGGATTAAACCATTCAATAGTGTTCAAAATGCCATTATGAAGCATGTGATTCAAAATGCCATTTTGGGGCATGTGGTTCAAAATGCAAATTAAACCATTCAATAGTGTTTGAAATGGCATTACAAAGCATATGATTCAAAATGCCATTTCGGGGCATGTGGTTCAAATGCAAATTAAACCATTCAATAGTGTTCAAAATGGCATTAGGAAGCATGTGATTCAAAATGGGCACTTGAAGCACACATAGCCGCCAGGTGCATGCAACATGCATGCTACATGTCTCCGGAAAATGATGGCCAGCTGCAGCCGATGTGGCTGCCAGGACCATTATCCTATGGCTGCACAGTGTGGCCAGCTCCAGCTGGGGGGCAGCTGCAGGTGTAAGATGGTATACAGAGCTTACTGCACATTTGCGGCTCGCGACTCGGAAGATTCAAATCATTCTGACCATCGAGTGAATTGAAATGGAGTTGTCATTTGTTACACTCAGCCCTGTTCCATGGATTGCTTTCCCCGAGGAGAATGGTAGCGAAGACCGAGATTATCCAGGTGTCACGCTCTTCGGGGTACGGCCGTTGGGGCATGGACCGTCTGGAGCCCCTGACGCTGTCGTACACGGCGCTCTGGTCCGAGATGTGGATGATGATGACAGTGAAACACTGGTAAATGTTATGGCCGATTCAAAAGCGCGGTTGGTTCCTGACAATGCTTGCAAGTATCCATCTCTCTCTTCATAAAATTAAGCATGCCCAAAGCCTTTTTAAACTCCGCACGTCAAAATCGCTAGATCCCTCAAGTTCAAATTAACCGTATTTGACTGTCCGAAGCTGTACAGTGACTGTATAAGAACTAACTTACCCTGCCGAAACCAGCTTCTCCTTCTTATAAAATTACAGGTCTCTGTCCGAAGCGTTTTAAACGCTGCCTTTGGGAGATCAGCTCCGATTCTTTGAAATATCAGCTCCGATTCTTTGAAACATCAACCTTAAACTTTGAGAACGGGACTAATTCAAGGGTCCTAATGACTTGACCTTAGTGGTGGGGCGCGAAGCGGCCCATCGCGATACTTCTTGAAGAAGTACAGTATCGTTCTGTACACCCTTGGTCGATGGAGAACGATGCATGAGGGAAGTTGCGGAACCGCTAGGCGTTGATGTCAGCGGTGGACCCGAAAGGATGGCTGTGGCATGGGCGGCTGTTGCGCTGCGCAGAGGCGCGTGTGCTGCCGTAGAAGCGCAAGGATGAGAAGAGGAGAGTGGTGGCGAAGGAGGCGTGGCGCGTATGATGCCGCGACAAAACGGGGCAAATATTAAAGCTTAAGAAGGACTAAGGAAAGATACAAGACTCCCATCATTTTGTAAATAAGAAGAGCAACAAATACTTGCCCACTTGTCGAGCTCGTTGTGGGTTCATTTCTGGACCGGATTGCTTGTGTTATGGCGCTTTCGAAAGCGTTTTGAAGCGGCTTTCATCCTATTGTGGCGCATCTCCTATCTACATCATTTATCTTTCGACCTTACTGTACTATTTCGACCAAGTATTCAGTCCCAGGTCGCACCCAACTTTTTTTTGATGTGCTCAAAAATCGCCTTAATTCAAAAGGATTTTTTTCGGCCATCTCGGACAAGCAAAATTCCGAAATTGATGAATACTTGGTCGAAATAGTACAGTATTCGGCTCCAGTGCGCCTTCGCGAACTGCGGATCCCCGATGACTCTTCCTCTTACCCTTGTCTTACCCCCACCATCCTAAGGCCTCCACGACCTGCTCGACGCGTTCCCAATGCGCTCGAGCCCTCTTAACTATTGTAACTCAGACCACCAATCTCGGAGCTTCGATCGCTTGAACACCACAAGTGACAGCCCAATGGCACGTTTCAGGGTGCGACATTCACTGTGGGGCTAGAGAGGACTGGATTTGCTCAAATCGGCATGTACATATGCTGTTTGTTGCATCAATTCCGAAGGCCTCGCGCCCTTCTGTCAAGTCTCATCAAGCCTCCTCAATCCTCCTCAAGTCCGTCAGGCCTCGTCAAACCATTTCGAACTGCTCTCAAGAGCAAGCAGTACTGTAAGCTGTAACAATATGCGGAAGCTGTCCGTGACTGGAGTGCGCAGGGACAAGGGTACTTAGGTATGTGCACATCTTTGTGTCGGTGGTGGGCTGTCTAATAATTCAGTCGCCCGCGTCGCGTGCCCCGCAGCTTATGAGCACATCGTAGCGCCCCTCGCGCGGCCGCTAAGCAGCTGCCGCCCTCTGCTGCCACTGCGCAGTACGGGCTTACTTTGTGGTTCACAGTGCACCAGATTCTCGCGCGATAACCTCAGGCGAAGTGCGTACCACCACGCACATATGCGCATTAGTACCCCCGCAGACCGCTGTCATTCGCACTCAACTCCTTCTCGTCTGGCTTCCGAGGCGATGCAGACCATGATGGGATGCATCTCTGAAGCCTGCCGTCCTTGACACCTGGTCTAAGTGCTGTACTGGCATAAACCATATGGAGAATCGGGGGTAGTTTTCGGCCCGATGGTGGAAACATTTGTGGATTTGGATTGGTGTACGGGGCTGTTTCGGCCCCGGCCATGTCCAACCTGATATATAAAAGAACTCTGTCCTCACTCAGTGGAGCCCCATAGATGATTGTGTTCCCCTGCGACAATTGAATGTCTTCACCCTGTTCAGCTGAGGCACCCGCCTCCTAGATCTTTGACAACTGAGGCGTGGCTCTTGATGTGATGTCAATCTGTGTGTGCGTTTGGCATGGCTTTGGGGATGGCGGGCCTTGGACGTAGAATCTGCACCGTGTTTGTCAGTACTCTCTTTATTTTACCAATTCTCTCATTCTCACGTCTGTTCCAGTATGGGACCACTCCGATTCCAACCTGTTGCCCCAACTCCCTGGATCTGTGCCACCTGAGGCGCGGCTCTTGATGTGACGTCAATCCGTGTGTGCGTTTGGCATGGCTTTGGGGATGGCGGGCCTTGGACGTAGAATCTGCACTGTGTTGTCAGTACAGTATAGTAGGGTTCCTTGGATACCAACTTTGAGTTTTGCTTTGTAGTGCTCACAAATAGACACCAAGAATTCTGAATTTAACCGAGTGAATACTAGAACGTATAATGACTTGTGCTACAGTAGATTTGGACCCAGAAACGCACTAAGATGTGGCGGGAAAAATGAAATATGGTGGGTGACAGAAATGTGACATGTACGGTTCCTTGGATAATTGATGGCCATACATCACCTTGTCTTCCTCTTGCAATCTACCATTGTGCATATTAGCCCGGAAGCCAATCTATTCCTCCTGGGGTAAAATTCAGGCAACTGGGAACACCGTGAACTGGAGAGATGGACAGATACTGTGACATGGCCATGACAGATTTGTCACACTTCTCGCTTGGGAAGGCTTGCAAAAATTCTGGAAGCACCGTTTGTGCCCTGGATGCGGGAATCAACGCGACTGGCCTTGCTGCGTACCTGGCAGGTGGCATTTTCATTTCATCCACGGGGTGTCCACGAAAGGAACAGTGAGCAAATGCACAGCGAAGAATTGCCATCTCGGGGAGCTGGAATACGCGCAATATCTAAGACTTGCAGGTAAAACCGCCCCTGCGAAGACCATTGAAGAATGAGAGAGAAAGCCGCGTGAGAAGGCAGGTCAGCGGATTAGCGCCGGTCACATCCGGATATTTTGTGGTGCGATCGAGGATGTTTCCCTCGGAGTTATGACTTCCTGCGCCCCGAATCACTTAATCAGTTGAGCGACCTCAAGTTCGAAAATCCCGGGCGGCTGCATGCCAATGATGCTTGTATCTATCCTTACTGGTGCATGTTTAGCTCTTCTGAGCCTTCTCCGGATTATTAGCAATATTGAATTTCATCCAGGAGGAGGCAGGACTCGACTGGCGGAAGCGTAAATGCGCACAACTGTGGAGCTCATTGGCCTTGGCTCGATGAAAAAAATGCGAAATTCCCGCTACCGTAAGGTACGGGTCTTAGGGAGCCCTAACTTCAGCCACTTGCAGAGCATCACATTTTCGTCATCTGTTTTTGCATAAGCACTGATCTCTCTGCCAAAATATGTGGACGGCACAAAAGCCAAATGATAATCGATGCTAACTCATAAGTAATCTTGCTGAGAGCAATCCCCAAAATCCTCGCCCGATGTCGGATGGACACGTAAAATGACCCCAACCATCACTCAGCCATCAAGACGTTACTTGCTCTCTACTCCCACGTCGCCCACACCACTTTCTGCGATGCTCCTCCTCCATTGATCCCTGCTTTGAAGCCTTTCCCCTGTCTCTTGGCTTGGTTCTATCTCTGGAGTCTTGGCTTCTCAATCGTCGCTTCGGGGTTCTGTTCCTTCGATCGAGTGAGTCGAGGTTGAAAAAATCTTTCTGTGCCTTGTTTGTTCTGCGGGGACTGTTGCGCCGGGAACATCGTTGCCAACAATTATTGAGGAACTGCCGATACACTTGAGCTTGTAGGACCTGGCGCGGACTAGAGAGGGAATACGTGCAAGCCCCTTGCCGAACGGCTATCTCATCAGCAAAACAGCGCCCACTGTGATTCAGCCACGTCACCGTCTTTCTTTCCGTCCCCGTCGCCACGCTCCAGCATTCTGCGCAGTTCCCCGCCCCAACCTCGTCTACTCATCTTCGCGGTCCAGGTGCCGTAGTCTGGGCAAGTCCTGTTTTGTGTATGCCAAAGGCATTTATTGCCATATCCTCAAGAACTCTGCGACGCACTTGACCCTCCGCCTCAAGAATTTATTCGTTAATTAGGTACCGCAAGTGGCAAGAACGTCACCCCAGATTCCCTCAAGTGCTCGGTGGTATCTCATTTAACCACTCCTTGCCGTTGAGCGCCGAAACCTGGAACCACAATGTTGAAAGTTGATACCAAGAAGTTGATCGCAGAAGCTATAATAAACACGACAATAACTATACGCTCCCCTCTCGCGATCATGACTGGAGCGCTCGCGCTACGTTCAACACCCAACAACTCCCGCTTCTCGGGGGTTTCGCACTGATTCACATCTCTTCCACATTCACCTCGCAAGTTCACCTGCTCTGCTCTGGTTGATACGGAGAGGTGTCCAAAACGTCTCATGCATCCCAGTCCGCAAATTTCTGAGACCAGGATTCGTATCAATTCTCTGTCTCTTGTGCGATCTTCTCTTGTATACTCACCTATCTCACCTACGCTCACCTCGCCACGCTCAATCTGTGGCCTTCGCCGCACTCCGTTCGAGTTCTAGCTGTTATGGACCCCAGTTATACTTACTCCTCTCCAAGGCGCCGACGAACGCTGACTCTCAACCCGCCCGTACCTGGCAACGCGCTTGATCATAATCCCCTTCCGTCCTTCTTTCATTTTTTCTGCCCTTCGTTGCTGCCGTACCACGCCATAGACGCGCGACGCTTCCCGATCCTGATCCTTGTCCATTCCACGTCTTTCTCAAAGAATTCAGAACCGCAGATGACGGGATCTGCCACCATCAACAGCCTCTACTACGGAAGAGTGTTAATCCACAATTTCGAAAACTAGATAGGGAACGGAGGTATAGTTGCGTTCCCTCCCATCCGATCCGTGCTGATTGAGTAATACAGTAATACTTTCACAGGGGTAAACATACACGAGACGAGGACTCAGCCATACCACTATCCTCAACCGCAGTCGTATGCATCTCCCTCTGTCTCTCGATCCATTTCGTTCGCATGTGAGTAGGTTCAATCCCGCCTGTCCAAACGCACACTCGCGTCGAACACTTGTTATAGATACTGCCGTCATCATCAAATCGTCCCTGTTCCTCCTTTTCCTGTTCAAATGCTAAGCCACATCATGCTATATGCCACAGGACAAGTGACGCGGACGTGGTGTACGGTACACCGGCCACCGTGTCTAAATACATCTGGGTCAACATCTCTTTTTGGCTCGCTTCTTGAATTATTTATATCGAGCGCCATACTCTTGGACGTAGAACTCATATCCAGACTCGCCTCTTCCAATTCCAGTCTCCTCCGCTCAGCGCTTCCCCTGCCACCATCACGTCAGTTCTGCCCTCTGTTTCTTTTGCAAATGCTAAGCCACATCCTGCCGTACACGGCACACTATGAACAGGATGGGTAACTCGGACGTGGTACTGCCGGCTCCCTTGTTCGCTTCTCACTGCAGTGACTGGCGCATCGGGGTTCGACTCCCCGTGCCCGAATGGTGCGGAGCCATGGTTTTTTTTCTTCTGGCTTGTCGAATCATTTATTGCCGAACCTTTAGGTTTGGCTACCCTGAGGAACTTGGGTTTCGTACTGATTTTTGCTACATGTACAAACAGAGTTAGTCATGCAACATTGGTCATCGCGCAAAAAAAATTGGAAGGGACTTGGAAAGACAGTAACTTTAAGCGCAGCTGACTGTCTTACTGAGTCCTTCCCCTTGCTGTTTTCAGCTGGTTGCCCCAGCCCATCTCGGGTGCAAAAATCCTCTCACTTGATTTTGGTTGTTAGTCATTTCTGCTTTATGTTCGGGCCAGCATCCGAAAGCTTGATAGCAATAGGTAGCTGCACACAAGCGACAAGCTGTACAACGCGCAGAGATGGTCGAGTAGATCCTGCAGTAGTAATACCAACAGAGAATCTTGAAATTTGCGTGTGTTGAAGAAGTCGATAAAGCCAGGCTGCCAGAGGACGTCGTGGCAGGAGGCAAGCAGGAGGTGTGTGTTGGCACACCGCGTCACAACTTGCTTCGGCTTGATCGATTGATCGTTTTGTTTGCCTCCGACGCTCTTGAGCTCCAACCTAAAGGTTCGGCGCCCGCCTCGAAGAGGCCTAATCCTCAGTCATATCTAACCATATCACTCATATCTGACATGTTATCCGACTCGCTGGCTCCAGACATCGGGTGTAGCGGAAACAAAGAAGACAAAGGCGCCAGCGATCACGTCATCCACCTCGACCAATAAATCTAAGTCTTTCTCCTCGGCACCAGCTCCCGGGCCTTTGTCAGCGAGGACGTCGAGCCCGAGACCGCACACTCAGCCCATTCACAAAGGTCTAGAGATTCCGCAATCCACCTCCAATCGGTATAAACGAGAAACGAAAACGAAAATGCGGCAAGCCACGGCGCCATCATTCGGCTGTCGGGGCCATCAGGCCAAGATTGCCAAGCTTGTCACACACAATCGCTTACTTCCGCACTTCGGATGCGGACGCTTGTACGGATGCACCCAGTGTCCTCCCTAAGGCCTTAAATGAGACCCTAAATTTAGTCTAAGGCCTTAGGCTCATTTAAGGCCTTAACTCTAAGGCCTTAGGCCAGGCCTTAGGTACCAAAAGGAAATATATATAGTTTCATTTGTGATTGATGTTCCCACATTTTTTCTCTAATCCACAACTCACTCAAATGGGAACTCAAACTGCTGCTCTTGGGAGAGAAGTCAGTTATTTCCCAGCCCCTTCAAGAACTTCAACTCACCTCACAGTCCTCACCAGATCCAAATCTCGGTCCGAGTTTTTGGGCCTGGCCAAATGTGCACTTTACACCGGCAGAATCTCATGAGCAGTGTCATATTCAACTCTGGAACTCGGTTCGCAACTTCCTATATGCAGGCCCAGGCACTTCTAAAATCGATGCGCGACCACCGCGACACTGATGCATCTGAGGAAACCAATCTGGCCATCAGTGTATCGAACAACGAGGAGCTGCCCGAACTCATTGATACTAGTGATGCCGACATGTAGTTACATAGTGCTTAGCGCGACCAATCCACTTGATGAGATTTGATGAAATCATGATATGTTTGGGCTGGGAAAAAATCACGTGTCCGTCTCACGTGCCCATCATTTAAGGCCTTAGGTCAAATTGAAGAAAATTCGGGCATAGTCTAAGCCTTATTCTAAGGCCTTAGTTAAGCCTTAGGCCTTAGGAAGGACCTAAGGCCTTAGGCCTTAGGGAGTACACTGGATGCACCCACGTGTTGTCGCCTTTCTTGCTCGAATGCTTGCTACACTAGCTAGTCTCCTATTACCTGACAGGCCTAAATATATTTCTTTTACTCTTGTTCTCGCCATACATTGCGGTCAATTCAGTAACTGCTACGCAGTACTGTACTATTTCGTTCAATTCGAAAATGCACGTGACTTTTAATTTTTCCGACAAATTTCCAAAATCCGCTAAATCGAGAAAAAATTATTGCAAGGGTTTTCGGAAATTAGCTGTGATGTGTGACATTCGAATTGAATGAAATAGTACAGTATAGGACAGCACAACATTGTAATCAGGTTCAGGAAGTGCGGCGAACTCAGGCAACCTGGATGGCGCTGGTTCGGGATTCACAGGCGGTTGGTCTAATCAATATCTTTTCTCGAACACCAATGGCCGTCACTCTTGCGCGTCTTAAATCTTTTCAGAAATCGAGGAGGGTGAGAAAAGCCGGCAAGGTAGACTAGTCACTCTTGTGAGTAGCTAGGATAGATACGCAGGAGGATATATATATAATACAGTGGCGGCGAAAAATAATGCCCGCCCCCCTGTGGGCTCATTTGTCACTCAAATTGCTTCAAATGAAATTATAGCATGAGCCTTGGATGATTTGAAGCGTATGTACACCACTTTGATGATACCTCACCTACCTCAGCTTCCCACAATAAATTAAATTGTGATTTTTCCACAAATTGACTTTGTGGATATGCATGATATCGAAAAGGCCATGAAAGTACTGGGAAAATAGATCATGTTCACCTTTTGTTCCATCCAAATTAATGGGCAGTTGGGCTCACAATGTGGCTCTCAAGTTGGCCATTTTGTACAAAAATGGCCCCAAAATGCCCAGAAATGCTAAAAATGAGCAACTTGCATCAGCTATTACGAGCTCAAATGCTCATCGATTCCAGTGAACTAAATTATGGATATAGTCTACCTTTCAAGTACTTTCATCTGACCATGACCGTTTTCCAATATCTTGAGTATCCACAAAGTCGATTTTTTCAGGAAAACCTGAATTAGAATTTTGAGGACTACAAAACTGTCTCTCGAAGTTCCCGCCCAAAAAAAACTTCTTCAGAAAGTCTTCGAAATTTTGGCCAAGTCCCGTTGACCTCATGTTTGAATGCCCAAGTGTTCTGTTATCACGGGGATCGCAGAGAGTTTTTTCAAGAGCGATTCGAAACCTAAGCCTCAAGCCCCACCGAAAAGCTACATTTGTTAATCTAGACCGAGTTCGGCGCTCCGTGGAAGAGATCTGCGACACACCTTCCGATGAAATGATCTGGCGATCAATCAGGTCTACAAACCTCGACCGACTAACACGAGCATTTTTTTGGAAGTGGTGAGAGTGGGAGATTTCTGGTCTCACATGGATACATTGGAGATCCGAGGCAGATGCCATGTATGCAGTGTCCCTGAAACCTCAGAGCACATTGCCTTGGAATGTACTGCCGTAGAGCAGAAATTAATAAGGAATTTTTCTCAACAGCTTTGGTCCATGAAATGTGACGGCTGGCCAAGGTTGAACTGTGGGCTCATTTTGGGCTGCAACCTGGTGAATTTCAAGTCAGAGAGAGGCCAAATTGTCAAAGAAAAAGGTAGACTATTTGCAATGCTAGTTCCAGTTGCATGGCACCTGATATGGAATCTTCGAGGTATACGAGTACCCAATCGGGTATTTACTGAACCCGAAATCCACAATCGGTGGTCAAAAATAATCAATGGAACTTTACAATGGGACCGACTCTTGACTGACAAAATCAGATTTGACTCGCGCCCGTGACAAACTCCTCCCACCAGAATGCTTGTACCAGGTTCGGGGTTCAGAAAATCAACACTAATCCCGGGTGTTATTTGAGGTCCTAGGGCCACAGAAGCCGGGTTTTGCGGGTTTTCGAAAATCAACATGGTGGAACCGCACAGTGTTGCCTAGTAGACGGAAAAAGGAAGCTGTCCACCAGTCCACTGAAAGCCCTCGTGTGTTTCTGTGAATAAATGCTCTGATTGGCTGCTCCACGATTTCTTTTAACACGAATTGCGCACGTGACACATGTTCCAAACATGGGAAGCACGTTGAAACTGAATGGAACAAAATCCTCAACGCATCTAGGACCTGTCTAACAATGGTACCGTCACAGGTACATTTTGTGCGTCAGGTATGACACGAAGGCATTTGGCGATCCAAAATTTTTGAATGCGGCGTCGGTAGTAGGGGCAGTCAGAGTAGGCGATTCTCGCCGATTCTGACGCCGATTCTGAAGCCGATTCTGAAGAAAATTCCCGAATTATTAAATCGTGGGAGAATCGTCCAATAATCAGAATCGGCCAGAATCGCCGAAGCGACTCTGGAGCCGCTTCGACGATGATTTCCACCCGATTCTGATTCTCGTTCACTTCGATCCCAAGTAGACTACCAAGTTTTTGTGACCCTCATGAGTTGCTGACAAATTCCGTTTGATTTTTTTTTTTTTGTGTACGCCTGACTAAATAATATATTGTGACTAACTAATACATCGGACCGTCTAGGCAACTCACTCGCTACCCGCACCGCCTGGCCGCCCGCCTCGTGAGTTCCATTGTATTGTCCCTGTATATGAACACCCTCCGGCTGCTTGGGTGCACGATTTGGAGATGAAATGCGATGTGCCTACGGTCCTCGGGGCCTGCGGAGCGCGCGACCCAACTCAGGACAGAATACATATCGGCGAGTACTGACATCACAATCTCGCAACAATTAAACCCCAAACTTATTCAAATCACTGTTAAACTACGAAACATTCTACTTAGCGAGCCTTGAAGTACAATTCTTTGTCCTCGAACAGAAAGAAATGGGTACTTCCCAATGGCTCCGAAGCGTCAATCTTTGTCTGGAACTGCTTCACCAGCTTTTGATCATAGCTGTACAAAGCATCGGAAATCGCGGATGCGAAAGCTTTGCTTGTGAATGTGCGAAAGACTTCAACTTCAGAATCCTTGTTGCTTCGCCGCCGGTGGTAGTGGTAGAGCGTGACGGCAAGATGTAACAAGGAAGGCTATAAAAAGTATGGTCAACTCATAGTGCGCTGAACGACCGGAAATTAGTCACCGAAAAGATATCGCGCTCCCAGTCTAGCTCCTTATGACTTGCACCGAAACCTCTGTACTTGCTCGCAACCCACTTCCGCCACGAAACATATTTGGCATTCGTGAACTCGGCTTCCGATAACTCATCTTAGGGAGTACCCTGCCGCCATATCGTCGCAGGTCTAGAGCGGGGAAAAGAACTACCATGCAGGACAAATCGATGATATCCATCCATCCGCGTGCATCACCCAAGTCTGGGCAATAAGCGGCCAGTGAATCCAGCTCTGCTTTGGGGCATTCTCCATTTATATGCGTCAATGATGTGTTTCGTACTGGATGGTATATTGAATTCTCACCTGAAGTTACGTTAAGCCAAAAAATGTTCACCCGAATGAAGATTGGCCACATGGGAACGTGGTCAGCATTCGTTAGAAGATGCTGGACCATAATCATGTGCAAAGTTACACTCATCGCAGGACGAATGCTGGAGGCGCAGAAAAAGTATCCGCCGACAGTCCAGGTTGCTGTCCGAGCAAAGTCGGAGCGACCATCGCTACCAGTGTTTGAAAATATGACAGTGTGTTCTCTGCCCGGTTGCTGAAGCCTTGCATAACCGTCAACATTGTAAGGATGCACAGACACAAGACTCACAGGATCCCCGATCCTGCAGGCAGGACCACGACTTCGTCGTCGCAGTCCTGGGTGTTTGCGTGGTCTGGCTGCCAATTTTCAAACGCTGTCGGGTCTGAGATATCACGAGAGGCAGAGAACATGTGGGAATTGGCCGTTGTTCGTGGGCGAGATCGAATCCAGAATTTTTCGCCGGGGCCCGAAACGTACACCCACGTGGCGCAAATGTCGAAATGGAAGTACGAAAACGCGTGGGCAAGCGCCAGTAGCTTCCAATACATTTCTTCGTACTTGGGGTACTTCGTCTCGAATCCGGGTAAGCCGTTCGTCTGGCAATAGGCAACATTCTCGAGATCGAATCCCCTGGTCGAAAGTGCGATTAATAAGGTGAGCATCAGGACAAGACAGCCACTGACGTCCCCAGAAGCGGATACGGGTGGATGAAGTGTCCACCAGGACGATCCAACGCGTTCAAGACTAGGCCATCAGAGCGCTCCGCATGGCTCAGCACCTCTCGCAAGGTGGTCGTGCGGATTGCCTCGGTGTAATCTGCTTTTGCATCGTCATCGTCATCCGGTACTACTCGCAGGCCTTGAACTTGCAGAAGATCAGGGCATAGGTTATGAAAAACTGAAAATGTTCGCACCCTGAACCTGGAGCGGGGTGCCCATCGCATTATTCCTCACGACCTGTGCCCGGATATCACGGCCATCGCCAGCCGACGGCCGGCAGTGCGGCGGTATATATATATATAGACGTTTTCGTTTTCGTTTCTCGTATATACCCCAAAAGAAACAACAGATTACGTAAATGTCCAAACGACTCACAAGTTAGCTTGCAAGCAGCAGGGCGGTCTTGAGACCGGATTTGAAGAGGTTCTCGAGGAAGAGGCCGCGGGGATCGAGGATCGCGTTGTAAGCGGAGTCAGCACCGAGCCTCGCAGATGGCACACTGATATCGTGGGCGAGAGTGTAGGAAACCTCGCAGTCGTACTCGTAGCGGTGGATTAGCATGAACCCCAGCTTGTCCCAGATAGATGTCACCTATCGGGACAATTAGAGGTCACTTCTAATCGTCCATCGACTCAGACATACCAAAGGTTCGGGGCTCCAGCAGGACGAGGTATCAGTGGGTCACCGTCTTCTCTCAGCATGGCGTCAAGCCTAAGGCCACCAGTGTGTCCGGATTAGAGACTTTGCGGTGAGCCACCAGTAGCCACCCGGTGGCTCCCGAGGCATGCGGTACCGAGTGGCTCCGCCTCTTCTACGCGGGAACGACGTCATCTGGTGGCTGACCCAATCTCGTCCGGTGGCTCATTTTGAGTTGATTTTGAGTGGGTTACACGTCATTTCGAGCCCCACCAGCACCGCATGCCTCTGGAGCCACCGGGTGGCTACCGGTGGCTCACCGCAAAGTCTCTAATACAGCTATTTTTTACCTGGCCGGGCTGTATGGCAGGTAACAAGAAGTGACACAGCGTGACATCCACTTAAAACTCTCACTAAACCTCAACCATGGGACTTTTAAACTAAAATAAGGCTTATATGCATTTTAAATGCGCCGTATATGATTCTATTCACCCGAAATGAACAAATCGGGAACAGATTGAATTTCTATTTACTAAATGTGCGCTCGGCCCAATTTGATGTGGCTGTGCATCTTCCCATCAGCCCATCTGATTTCTAGTCTCTGTAACAGAACCGATATACTAGTGACGATCAAGATGTACTAGTATATCTGATTTCCATCGCTGCCCACTCCCACTGGTAATGTGGCAGAGGGCTGCAGCCCGAAGCTTGTTGGAAGAAGCGTGACAGTTCACGCCCGCAATGTCAACATTTTGAAATGGGATCGGTGGTGATTCAGTGGGAGCTGTGTCTGGAGAGCTGCCTGGACCAGGGGTTGAATCGTATCAGGCTGCTGCAGCTTCGCCTGCAGCACTAGGGTGAATATTTGAGAATGGAAGAACAGGGTTGGCTTCAAGTTGTCGTACAGTAAAAAATAGGCAGTCTTCATTCAAAACAACGTCCTTATACACTGGGTTGTGGGTTTTTAAAGCCATTGTAGTGCCTTGCGGACCCGATGAGCGTTCACAGCCATATGGTACACGATAATATCCTACAACTTGGACCTGTGCTAATGAGTTCGATATTAATGGCGGTCCATGGTGAGATCGGGAAAGAAGAGTGATATCAAGTACCAGGCTACTCGTCAGTTTTGCAATCCACGAGTGGAATCGGGAAGAGAGGGCCTGTTGCTGCGTGATCAGCAGCAATGCGACGTAGAATAGACTCGCGGACTGGGCATGCCAGGTCCGTTGCTCTGTGAGAGCCGCCGCAGTTGCGGAGAGCACATTTAATCACAGGGTGGGAACATTTGGCGTGTGGGGTACATGAAAGAAAGAGAAAAAAAACAGCCGTAAACTTAGGGCGTGGTCGGGGGGGTTTTTTTTTTTTTTTTTGTAAGTTTCAACGAGAACAGCCGCCCTGGGCTCAAATCTCGACCGCTTTCTTCGTGAGTATGCTCATTCTCTTCGCATTTTAAATGCGGAGGGTATGGCGTGACCAGGCGCGAATTTGCGGTACTCACACGTGGCTTTTCGGTGGTTCCATCGCAGAACGCATCGCACGAAGGCAGTTGGGCTCGGATTGACCCAGATTTTTGTTACGATGTATTTCAAGGTGTTACGGAGGGCCTTAAATACCGGGATAGTGAATGTGACTTGTCTTTCAAATTTGCCATACACTTTGGCAAGCAGAATATGAGGGGAATTTCCTGACGAGCTATATATTGGAAGTAGGACGCAGGTTCACTATCCCAGTGTTTCTTGCCCTCCAGAATACCTTAAAATACACCATATCAAAAAGCTAGGTCAATCGGAGCCGAAATCCCCCGGTGTGATGTGTTCTGCGATGGAACAAGTGAAAAACTGCTTCTGTGTACCACAATTCGTGCCTGGGCGCTTATTCAAATTCTGAATATACCATACCCTCCATATTTACAATGCAAAGAGAACGAGCATACTCCTTAGGAAAACGGTTGAGATTTGAGCCCAGGGCGGCTGTTCTCGTCAAAACTTACTAAAAAAAGAAGAAAAAAAAGGCCGTGCCCTAAGTTCCACAAACGGCTGTAATGTCTCAAGCTTCGCGGGGAACGCAAAATGAAATGTTTTGAAGAGACAGTCTTGCTCAGAATTTCCAGGGCTATCCAGCAAAAAGAGCACCTACAAAGCTGCTTTAAACCGACCGTGGAGCGCTGGAGTCTTTGATTTCACGGCTGCGCCCCAGTGCACCATTTCACCGGGGAGCCCATCATTTTTTGAGATGGCGTCCATTTTTTAGTAAAGTCGTTTTAATCGCCACAGCCACATGTCACCGGTTACAGTCGGACCGTGTTCTTTCTCATTGTGTCTTGGCCCGCCAGCTCATCTCTCGCTCTCGTTCTTTTCGATTGAATGCTCCACGCCGTCCTACAGCAGTAGAGATCATGAACACGTCAACATCCATGTGTCGAAGTGTTAGAAGATCGAGACAGAACCAAGACGCGTTGGAAGAACAAACTGAGACGCGTTTGACGCGTTGTTGATGTTGCACGTGCGATGTCAAAGAAAACAATAGCTAAACATATTCTATTGCTTACCATCGAGGATTAAATTATTGCGACTAAACGTGTTGACGGCATGGTTGGCACCCCTAGCTAGCGATGTTGGTTGTGGGTGCGAACCACCATAAATATGTTCACATTTTATGAAGTGTCCGTACTTATTATTAGGCGTTCGTTCCATTCTTCTTCGACTGACAGATGCTTCGCACGGATTCGGCACGAAAACTCTGAAACAAAAGATGAAGATCAAAGGGCTCTATTCAGATCTATATGACAGCGCGAGTTCGCCGTTACCAACCATTTCCGCCGAAGGAAGCCAGGACCGATGATAATGGGTGGGAAGGCCTGATATTTTCGGACCCAAAATGTCAGGATTGGTTTGGAGGAAAATGTCAGGATTGAAACAGGCGTTTCGCTGAATGTCAGGATTTGCAAAACAGGCCTAAATTTGGCTCAAAATCTCAGGATTTTCGCACAAAGGCCTCAAAATTGCTCAAATTTGTTGGGAATAGAGCAAAAAGTCTTGCCGCAGGCGCTACCTACTTGTCAACGCGGGCGCTCCGGGCTCGCCCGCACAAGAGTTTATAAACACTTACAAAAATCCTCGTAAAGGACGAGTATTGAAAATACCATGTCCGAAAGTCCCCTCATGACGACAACGTTGGGGATCGAACGCAAGGTAGGGAGCAAAAAAAATCGAAAGCTGATCTATCGAGTTACGGGGACGTCGAAATAAATTAATCTGAGGACATATTGTTACTCGGCCGAGTCCGTTTTAAAATCCGAGGTCAGATTGCCCTTCAACGTACGATTCGCTGGATTTGTCAGTTTTCAAAACCGGGTTCACACTTGGTCCGAACGCCGATTTGTCTACTTGCACCTGTCAATTGATGCTGAGGCATGCCGTGGTGGGTTGGAAGAGGTTTAATGGTTCAGGCTTTACGGAGACGTCGAAATAAATTAATCTGAGGATATTTCAACGCTCGATTCGCTGGATTTGTCAGTTTTCAAAAACTAGTACTCGAAATTTCTCTCAACTTTGTCTCAGCTCACCGAGTCTCAGTCGGGCTTTTTTACGAGTGCTACTGCGCAGTCTTGTGCGGTGGTTGCGCGGCATCACATTTTTTTTGGCATTTGTACGGACAAGGTTAACTCATCGTTGACCCTGGATTGCCCCTGTGTGTAACTGGACTTCATCATTTGTGCTTGAACACTGGAGTACTTGCTGATTACGGACACTTCTTCAATGTTTTGCTACGCCTTCCTTCTGCAACCCACGGCTCCATTTTTTGAAGGATGATATTCCCTACTCATTGTATGACACGACGTTATCGATCGTTATCGATGAGTAGGAACGTAGGTAGGTCTCGTCCGCGCTCGAAAGCTGCGTACAAGTAAGTACAAGGCAATGATCGACCGATCGCGAGTATATGGCTCGCGAATGGGGCTGAATGTCGTCCGTGATGATGACGACTCGGCAAAGGGTTCTCGTCCGCGCTTTGAGCTGCGTACGAGATCACTTCCCTGAATCTACAACGAAGTGTAGTTCAAAAAAATGTAAAGGTTGCTTTACGCCTCTTAGATCACACAACCAGAGAACTAGCACAAATGGTAGATTCTGGTAGATGATCGTGGTAAGAGGTTAAGTGTAAAGTAAATAATAGTACATAAGTGCGCGGATTTATAGGAAGAGCGCACTTAAGTAAGCATGTCCGGATCAACCCGGGCCTCCCATAGCGTACATTTCTAGCCTCCTAACATTCCTGGTCCGATGTTGAAGGTCCATACTACATTCACGTGGTTGACAAGGCGTGGCATGACATCCGACTTGGAGAATTGCATGCCAAACCACGTTGTGCAAACAACCGGTGGGTAGTGGTGATATTTTATTGTTGCTTTCTTGCTTCTAATGCTTCTCTGAAGGGGGAAGACGACCACTCGTCGTGATTCCCATGCACTCCCCTGTGGCCCTTCCATCTAGGAGGTTCTATCAAACAAAATGAAGCCCTTCGCATGAAAGACAGTGGTGTTCAATTATTTCAAATGATCATGACTTGACGAACTATGACTTCCTTGTTTCCCTTCCTCAGTCTTGCGTTTCTATCTCAACTCCTCAAGACGTCTATGGTGTTCGGAACAGACTAGATTCAAGAAGAGATGGTTTGTGAAGCGATTGATACGCGAATCACACAGTACAAAGCTCTCTAGCCACGCATCGTCATCCAACTTCTCTTGCCAGATTTGCAACACATAACTAGCAGAGGATATCTGAGGAGACGAGACGAGCGATGTTTGGTACGACACCCAGTATACTCGAACAAAGCACTCGATGGGAGGCGTCAAGGTACTGTCACTCCAGCCGCCTACATAGGAAAAACCCCTTGTGCCAATTGTTCACATTTTGTTGCCATTTGTTAAGAATTTTGGAATGGCACAAATTGTTGGGAAATGTTGACATTTGGTTGACATTTGTCAACATTCCTCAACAGACCTACAAATCGCTCGGGAAGTAAGCTATGATTTCATCCCTATTTAACCCACTGGACTTGGGAGTTGCAATTCCAGAACTTCTCAACAAGTTACACGAAAGAAATATTGACTTACAATAATCCGATGGTGCTTTGTTCAAAGGGCAGCCAAAGCCTGCCCCAATGTCTCGTAACATACAGAGAAGCGGAAATACCCGAGACTCGGCCAACTTCGGTTCCCGACCATCTTTTTCCGTAAGCGGTAACACACCTTTCTTCCTTCCCTCCGTGTCCTCTCACTCACCTCCATCCATTTCTCTGCCTCTTCGAGTTTGTGACGGCTCATTTGCACCTCCAATGAACTCGGTCCTCGTTTGCATCCACAATGCTTTGGAGCGCTGTTAAAGGTACACCGCCAAAACCACCACACGCGGCGGGTACATGGTGGCGACAGACTTGTCCGACGGGCTTGGCCAACGGGCTTGCCCCGCTTGTCGGAGCTTGAAATTGGCTGAGCGGGCTTGGACGGCTTGGGCTTGGACGGGCTTGGGCTTGTCCTCGCTTAAACTAAGCCTCTATACTGTAGTCAAGTCATTGATATTTATCGCATCAGGGCTATGCTTCTCCATATGACCCTTTTCCCTCGGACTACCTGCTTTGCTGGCTGAGAACACAACACTTGCAAGCTTGCTCATCACCGGGTACTTTGCAGCATATGCAATCGTTTATTTCATACATTCCGTAAGTATTGATATCAGTTTGAATGCAATGTAATTGTACCTCCGCTATAGCCATCCTGTGAACATCATCCAGCAGATCTCGTAACGTCACACACAACATGTTTTCTCTCACCACACCACAGTTCCACTCAATCTAAATGATCGGAGACATTAGATGTATTGAAATCAACGGGATTCTGCCCAACTCCCTGCCATGGAATATCAGTAAGTGATTGAGTAGTGCGTAGAAAGTGCCCACCTCAGTTGCTGTCCGGCGGCATCGGGTGAGACTATGCGCGCAACGTTCAGCGGTGATGGGAGCAAGCGAAGTGATGAGGGTTGTTATGCGGACCATTTTAGCGCGAAGTGACAGCTGGGAGAGTTGAAGACATATAACATACTCGTTATCACACAAAGTAACCGGAAATGAGTTCATTGCATCACATCACATAAACCGAGCTCAACCACCTACCACCACCAGATGCCTGAGGATCCTACCCATGGATAACTTGACTCGTCTTGGAGGAATTGGTTCATTGGCGCTGTCTAGAGCCACGGAGCGATCAGCCGTGCTTGTTGTGATTACGCCTTCCATCATCTTCAAGCAACAATCTCTGGAAAAAGATTCTCAGAGACCCGATTGACAGCCAGTTAACCGCAGAGTGGTTTCTTGGGCGTCTTCTGCGAATTTGAGAAAGCTTAGACCATGGATCCTGCGATGGAATATAGCTGCAAACTATTCTGCAACCTCAGCCGCAAAATCACAACACACACTGCGTTGACGGGCCGGGTAGAACGCCCAAACTCTAGGGGCTGTTAGGCGAAGGTTATGCGTGTCGAGACCCACGGAGGCGTCCAAATGCGTCTAGATTTGGCTAATAGAGGTCGCCTGGACACGGCCGAATGTAGGCCCTCTTAGCTCCGCGAGACTTTGCGGAGTTTAGACGGCACGACATGCCTCCACACGCTGAGTCTACACGGCCTAGACGCCGGCCCGCCTCCACATCGCTGGTGGAGACATGCCGAGCCGTTGCGACACACCGTGGCTAGCTGGCTAAACCCGGCTACACTGCCAAAACGGCTATGCCTTGACTAGGCCGCTAGAAATATAGCATTCTAGCCGGCCCATCAACGCAGTGACACATCAGCGAAAGCTTAATTAGAGGCACAGTCGCTGAGCCAGCATACCACAGATAACCTGAAAAGATCCTCTGGGCTGCTCTTATTGCCTCTCATGCAAGAATAGAGCGCTCAAGGGCTGATTTTTAGACAAAACAGGACAACACTTTGTGTGAAGGTCCCGCCGGATTGACTCGCTGAAATGTTGTCCTATTTTTGCCCATCTACCGACTTTCTTCCATGTCTCTGTCATATAAACGATGTGGCAGATCCCCAAGATTCTCCTCAGAGCCTCCCAGGCCCGTCCATGCACGGAGGGACCACTGCACGAAACAATTTTGGACATCTGGGGCAAAATCAGATGCAATTAAATTTAACGATTTATCGAAGCATACCCATTATTGTTCATGCCAAAAGTATGTCGAAGGGCGCCGATATAACCCACTAAACATCGATATGTAGTTAGAACACAAATATTTCACCAATTGGAATCACACGAGGCGAATTTCCAGTTACTTTTTGTGATAACGAGTACCTTGCGCTCGACCTGGACAGGGTGATGAAACAATTTCAGGTCGAGAAAGTCCGGGCCGAGGCCCTACAGAACAACCAGAGACCATTTGACATGAAAAAGGCTGAAGAAAACGATGTCTGTGAGACTTGCTTGATAAAAGATAAAAAGGAAGAAGACTAGACTCGAATCCAGCCTGTCTATCGAAACTGTGTGGGTGAGTTGTGCCGATAGACAGGCTGGTCGATCTGAGTTTGAAATGCCGATACGCGCGAGATACCATAAAAGGGATATTTATAAGCAGCATCACAGACTCCGCCATGTATTCGGAAGCCATGTAACAAGTGTAAACAACACGTCCTTTCACTTCGTACGCCATCCTCACCTCTTATGGATGCCCAAGGGACACTCAGAAGGCTTCGAGAACAAGCTGAAAGTACCCCACATCCATCCAATCCTCAATTGAGGCCGCGAAAATCCCTTCCTGGCGCAATTACGGTCTCGCTCACTGATGTAGCCGCCATTTCGCCTTCTTCTGCCGCGCTGAGCTCCGATTTCCCACCAAATACACCTGCAGTTACATCTGGTCTTAAATTCCGACCCCCCAATAACACCCGCTTCGTTGCCCCGCAGCCGCTCTCAGCCTGCGATAAACGCGAATAACCCCATGATTCCGGGTCGAGAAGCCACTCAGGCGTCCTCGCAGCCGTTCCTTGACGATGATCCGTTCCAATTTAACGACTACTCCTCCTCTCAATATACAGACCAAGACCTCGAAGGTCTGGATGATGATTCATTGTCTTCTCGTCGCCATCGGACCACAAACAGCTACACAAAGATTGACCGGCTTCTTGCTGCCTTGAGACGTCAACGAATATCCCCTCTCGACATTGCCATTCAGGTCCTTGATCCTGATATAGCATATGACCGTTACCGCGGAAATCTCTATCACCATAACAGTGCGAAGCTGTCGCTGTTGCTCGAGATGATCATGTCGGATCCCAAGGGCAAGCAAAAGATGTTGCAATGCATGCGGACACATCTCTCTGATTTCGCTTGCAATACCGTGTCCGAGGAGATGGAAGTGAGGCGAAGAAAGTCAATTATCCCGGGTATTGAAGCGGTGACGCCGCTGTTCATGGAGACGTGGAATGTGGATGAACAGATTGATCATACTCCATTCTTGACTCGGATTCTGGAGACAGCTGCTCAAACAGAAGGTGCCAAGGTGCGGAACAGGAAGAAGAACCCCGATAAGGTATGTTTTAATCACTTCCTTCTAACCGCGCTAAATGATGCCTCAGCTTTGCCAAATCATGACCCAACAACTTCTGTACCAGTCTTCAAATCGCTGTCTCGTTTAGGCTATATCTGTGGTCGACTGGAAGTGCTCGACAGACAATTGATGCTGCGTTTCGTTGCGGACTGTCTGTTTGCTACGACTCGGTCCTGCATCACATTGGGTTCACTGCAGATAACTGCATGGTCGATGCAATCGAGATGTCGCAAAGTCCCCGCAGTTTCTGCTATGACAACATGAATATCAGCACTTCCATCTTTGTGGCACAACGCGGTTAGAGCAGGACCTGCCAAAGTGACGTCTGGCACATTCGGGATTCTTTACGGCCTTTGGACTGCCAAATGGATGATATGCTCATCGCCCCGATCCAGAAAAGGTTACGAGCGTGTAGGGGCCTTGAATTCAACCGAGACATTCGCACGTCCCTCGATTCCCTCGGTTCCCTACATGATCAGCTTGTCGTCGTCCTCATTCAATGTCTGGGAAAGCACAACGAAGGCCTTTCCGAAATCACGAAACATTCTGCTCTTCAGCACAAACCACGTCGCCCGATTCCCTTTGGTTACAAAACCACACAGTCAGTTAATTGATCGGGGACAACAAGTGGGACGAACCTCCACCTCCCGTGCCGAGCATGACGACGACAGGCTTTAGAGAAGAATACGACTTGGACCCAGTCTGACCAGGTCGCACAAATCTTGCAGCCCGGTTCCAGACGACAACGAGGGCAGTGCTTCTTGGTTTCTTGGCCGTGCTCATCCTTCGTGCTGAGATGGTGGGCATAAAGCAGAAACCAGATCCAAGTGCTGGTATTGTTCATCCAGCTCAAATCGAGAATGACGGCGGCATGGAAACTGGTAATCGACTGGCCTTCAACGGACGTTTTGGCTTGAATGATGGTGGAGATGAGAATGGTGAAAGCGATGGCAAGCATGCCGATGGACTGGTCCTTGACGCCCTTCATCTCATCGGCAGAGACTTTTCCATCCCAAAGATGCGCCACGATCGGCGCAAAACATAGAAGATTTTGTGCGTAGATCGCGGCGCGAACTCCTATACCAGAGATGTCTGGGTTGGCAGTAATGCATGGGGGGTCCATGGTAGTTAGAAGCAAGGAGGGAGTGCGTGCGCAATGTGTCCAGCGTGGTCCACGGCCAACAAGAAGTCCGACGTCACACAAGTTTGACAACGTGGTACCCATCTTCCGTCGGAGTTAACCTGCTTGAAAACATTAATTTTTGCTTGGGCTGGAATAAGTGGGGTTTATGCATTATTTCTCCTAACGCACAACGCATAGAATTTGGCGATGCCCACAGGGCCATTATGCATTATCACGCGCAAATTTGATGATTTTTTGAGCCAGATGAAATTCAGGCAACCAAAGTTGACCTTTGGGATGAAACTTATTGCGCAATGTACTATTTGGGCCTCTCCCAGGTGGTATCATGAATATATGGTCTCTCAACACTTTGATTTTTCGGTCAGATCAGAACCGGATATAGGGGCCATTTCAACGCAAAATTGAGCCTTTTAAATGCAGACCTTGCCCTTGCCTGAACGGAAAATTACAACACCTGGTCCATTTGATAGCCACGGCAATTCTAAGTCGAAATACCTTGGCAATTGGTGCAGCGGTGGGCCAGCTATGAGGCAAACAGTGCAGGACGGGACTGTTCTCCGAGTGAAGCGCAATTCAGTTGCTCCTACAGCTCCATCGAAGCCCAAACGTCGGAAGATTGACTATTCAGTTCCGTACGTTGGTTGGAATTGCATGATTCATACCCTAACCTCAAATTGCAGGCCATGCGACCTGGAACAGCGAAATTGTACTCGCAACGATGCAGCCAACTCGGGATGTGACACACCTGGAGGCCTGGACCACCTCACGGCAGCGTTTTGGGGGTAACACCTCTCCCTATCTTGTGTTTGCACCACGGTTGGTTCGCGTTGGAGCGGTGTAATTGGCCCAGTCCTACCCAATCTACATTTGCTATGATGGCATAACTGATATAACACTCTATTTTCTAACTTATGGGGGCTTCCAGTTGGGGCTGTCGGATTTCAAAGTCACATTTTGCAACGCTCTTTGCCTGCTCTCTCTATATTTTTTGTGATCTCTGGCACTCAGGTCAAAAAGCAGCGAAAGTCGCAGCCATCACGCCGAGATGGCATCAGCAGTATAGATCAGCCGCATCATTACACTCAGTTGCTCAAATGATTTGTCGAAATGGAGATGAGAACATATATGAGGAGATAGTGGGCTTTGCCGCACAGCGCGCTACCACGGATTATAGTGGGCAGGGAGAAGGAGTGGGAGGAACTGCAGTGGCGACGGCGTGATCGCGACCAACATTGCGCTTATGTACCTGATGCGCACGGACCTGTGATGCGATCCATCATCAACGCTGGTGATCCCCTTCAACGTGTCCGCTCTCGAGCGAACGATGTCCAGCTCGGCCATGCTCGCACCGTGGCTTTATGTTTCGCAGCACCTTTAGAAGCAGAACGACAACCGACTGGTGACTTGACTCGGGGGACAGCGCATGGCGCAGGGAAAATCGCAGCTCGCATTGCCTCGTTCCGCCTGCAACCGCGCTCCGCGGCGGCTCTCATTCTTTGGTAGAACCAAGCATTGAGGGGTAAGGTGCTAGTATTCTAGTATGTAGCACAATATCGGTCAATTTGTATTCTCCCGCCTGGCCGCGGGAAGCCCTGGTAAGCGCCATAATGATTATACCTAACGTGCGAGCCAGATACAATGGTTGTGTATGGATTGTCTATGGCTCACAACATTTGTGCGGTAGTTGTGAGCGGTTGCGCGCGATGGTGAATGGCCATCAGCCTGGCCGAAAAGTCGTAATCGTCGCCTGCTGTCACCTTTTTTTTTCCGGATTTAGTGATGTCTAACAAGATCTGAAATAGCGCGGAAGGCGCAATACTGTACAGGATAAGTAAATAGATGTATCAAAATAAGTAATGGACTCACCCTCAGTCTTCCACTATGTGGGATCAAAGACTGAGGGAAAAGAACGGGTCTGCATGATTATATCTACCTAATGTTGTACCGTCTGACTGATAAGGATCTGATAAAGATCGACATCACGGGCCGAAGGCCGGGGCGGACCGGAATATACAATGTCGGACATTTGTCGTTCGTTCCTCAAAGCCTCAATGCCCCCACTATCGGGCCCTCAAGCAAGCATGCCGTCGTTGTCTCAAGGAGACGTGCAAGTGACTGGGCAGATGACTCACAACGTATCATCCTTCCCACCGGGACCGAACAAACGGAAAAGTTCAGACAATCTGGTACTTGAAGACGGGATGCGGAAGCGCCGCTTTCAGTCCTCCGGCACGGAGCGTGTACGTTTCGTTATGCTTTTGGAAATACAGCTGTGTATCTGACGTTCTCGACTTGCTTGTAACCACAGACAGGAGCGTTGATGACCACGGAGACGAGAAGGCCGGAGAAGGAATTTGAGAGGGGCGAAGAAGAGTTAGCAAGAGATAGTGGTGGGTGGGTCTTACTTCCTCGTCTGGGGATGCTAACGGCCGTCAGAAGTGACTGTAGCATCGCGAAGAAACCTTTATAAAAATCCGACACATGTGGCCGTCACGAGTACGCAGTCGCTGGTGGGTCTCTCGCAGTCCCCGCCGCGGAGCTCGCATCTCTGCGCACGCTCTGCACCTGCAACGAAAAGGATGCAAGGTGTTGATACGGGTGGGGCTCACATAGCATATGATTTAACTCCCACCGAGGCTACGGTACCGCACAAAAGAAATGTACTCAGCCTAAAGCTGCTATTGGTCCGCTGCCATCTGCCGTCTGCTACGATCCCCTCAAACCGCCTCAGGCGCCCAGTCCATTCTCAAGGCCCCCCCCCTACATTTTCATACGCCCAGCAAAAAGCAAGGAACAGAATGAGAGTGAACTTTACGGTCATAAATACTTTCCAGGGGCGCCAAAGTAAGATCGGTTCGTCATCCAGGCGGAAAGGCTTGGGGGTCATGTCTTGGAATGTGGATTCTGAAGTTGCCATTAGCCGTGATGAACCCAAAATCAATTTTCGCTACGCACCCTCCGTCGCAAAAGTTGTTGATGCATTTCCCCCGTCGTCTGCGAGTGCAGGATCACTTTCACAAACATTGTCCTCCGCAGAAGGGCCCTCTTCGTTGAGTGTGAAACATCAGTCCAGGCACGAGGGTTGCTCTTGTGAGATGTGCCTCACCGCGTGCAAATGGAACCCCCAGCTCATCGGATAACTGATACAGAGGGTAGCGGAGATGCCTGGCAACATCCTGGCTGGCCGGATCAAAGTGTTTGCCCTGGTGGAATTGTCGGAGCCCGGCATAGACACTGGCATCCCAGGAATGTCCATCGACTTTTATTTCCACCTTGAACGCGGGAAACCCAAGATCGTCTGCCTTGTCCGTGCTCAGGCGTTCGACGCCCGATGGGTCCAATGACCAGTATGCCGGGCAATCGGGGACTCGAGATGAGGGGGCTACATCGGATTGGGGCTCCGTGAAGGGACATAGAAATAGAAACCCAAGGGGTATGTTGTGTCTGGCTTCGGAAACCTTCAGTTGGTATTCTACACCGGAAATAAAGACTGTTCAAATGAGCACCCGGATCTCCAAGCTTATCGTCAGTTAAAAACGCACTGTAATATTCGTGATGCGACGTTATATTGCGGCGATTGAAGATGTGGTTTGCCTGTGCGAGCCAATATCGATCCGTCTCGAAGTCCCTCCAATATATGTGGCGTGAAATGGGTTGATCCACAGCATCACCGGAGTCTACACTTCATGGGATATTGTAACAAGATGAAAGATCGAGAAGACAGAGAAGCGCACCGAGTCCAGCCATTTTCCATAACTGAGCACCTTTCTTCTCTGATCCGTATGTTGGGCTCGATACTGATGGCAGTGCGCGATAGCTCCGTAGATAGCTGGCGGAGTTTGAAACCACGGCTTCTCGGCATTTCCGACACGTCGCTCTAGTGTATTCTTTCTTCAATACTCATCCCACACAATTCCGGGTTGCATTACCCTGAAAAATACATTGTATATTAGCTAACAATTGTAATTAATACTTTGTGGTCAAAAAAGTGCTCCTCGGTCTTTCCATTCAAGTTGCGCGAGTCGCGCAAAAAAGCCACGTGTGCCAGTGCCGGAGTGTGGTAATAACCCCAGAAACTCAGAATTAGACAAGCTCCCCCTCTACTGTAGCCAGGCACTGGCATACAAAACACATACTAATAATATGTCCACCAGTGGAAGTACAAATATGTATGGAGAACACCAATTCCATGAAGGCTAACGGAAGTCAAATGCCAAGTCAAATGCCAGTGGGTGAATTAGAAATGCAGTGTTGTCACATACAGTGTGGCTTAGTCTCTTATAAACAGATGCTACAACAAAATGCGAGCTCGTACCTCGCTTTAAGTGTGAATAGGAACAGCGACACTAGCCAAACACGGTCACCCGTGGTCGCATCGAGAAGACTGGCCATTGGAAAGTAGGCTGAGAGTGGAGAGTTGACGTTGGGTTGTCGCAACCCGTTACTTGAATAAGTATTCGCGTTCTCTGGCGCTGTGCCGTTCCCATTTTGGACGTCACAAATTTCTGAAATCAGGCATCAAGTTTTTGACATTTCCGTGATTTCGGGGCTTCTAGAGAGCGCTCTACATAGTCTGAATCAGCAGAACCATCATATTTGTTTGGAGGTATGGGTTTAATTATCATCTTGGACTTCCTACGGCGAGCACCTGTCGCAATTTCAGATGTGGAATCACCATACGCCGCCTCCAATTCATCATCACTTGATGAGCTTTCCTCAGAACTCGAGGAATAACTCGAGAGATCTTCAGGCGGCGATGGCGGCGTTCCAACACGCTTAGTGTCACGAATGACCTGCTCGAAGAAACCACCCGGTGTAGTGGTAGATATGCTCATGCCGTACTAGATCACACATCATTCCACTCTTGTCTGCAGATCTGTATCCGTCATGTTCCTCCCGGCAGCAGTCGCCTTTCCCTGCCACACCGGCGGCACTCAACTGGTTTCTTCCTGATGGTCGGAACAATCGATGCGCTGATCAAGCCTGTAAAACATTCCATCATTACTGTAATGCTGATCCCTATGAACATGTGAGACAAATCCTTGCTATTTTTTAAATTGGCCAACGGACTACACTCAGGCGCTCGAGGCCGCCAAAGCCACTCCCTCCGTCCTGAGCCCGAGCTCCGCCTTATTACAGACCACAAAGACGAAAGAACATTATGGAGGTGTTGCGGTCGCACAAGGACTTCAAAACATGAAGTGCGCTGGAGAATCATCAGACCTAGTCCCATCTCACATACACATGCCACAGAAATCGAGAATTATCCGGCACCCCGCTCCATGATATCAAACTCTGCATCCAAGACCCTGTTGACAATCATAGGAGTTGGACATCTCTTGAAACTTCAGTTTTCGGCGAGCAAGATCCGGCAGACGATCAGTTTACAGACGTGGAGAGCGATACGGAGGAGTACCAGAAAGACTTGGACCCAGGTCGCAAAGTAAGACGGCCTACGAGTAAGACTGTGGTCAGTCCTGGTCGTCACAACACGCATTCGAGCATCAAAGTCGACTTGTTCATCTGTCAGGCCGTCTCTGTACCAGCGCGATCTTGCCTCAAACCCCCGCCATCGAGGAAGGAAGACATTTTGCCGGTAGTGCACGACATCCGCCCTTTCATGCCCATCTGAATACATCCCCTTCGGCTCCCTTTTCCAGCGGTAGCCCATTTTTTTCATCCATCGTTGCGCAGTCCGAATGGTAATTTTGCGCTTAACATTGAGTCGTGCCTGAAATTCGGGTGTGGCAACATAGCGGACAATGTCCTTGGCGGTAACCCAGTTGCCGAGGGACTGCAAATGGAGATGAATGTCACCAGCCACGTCCTCGTCAGACATGATGGATGAATTAAATCGGCCGTACTTGTGGTCCGGTATATTCTTGTCGTCCTCGCAGAAGTTAATGGACCATTCACGAATTTTTCTGCCAAGCCAGGTTTTCGAGCCAGATTTGCCACTGGCTGTTGCAACCACCTCGGAGTGCAACGTCCAGCCCACATACCCGGATGCCTTGTAGAGGCGAAGAAATCGAATCATGCACTCCAATCGTGCAGTGGTAACAATATCCAGTGTCGTCTTCTTATGCCCCCGCCCTACCGCCCTTCGTGGATGAAGAATATTCTGAAGACTCTGTATTGCAGTGTCAACAGATGTATTTGACGGCACTTGGCTTGGCATTTTCCAGGGCCGAGGCCGATTTGGCATGGTGAATCCTTGTTCATGGGGGAGATAGGTTGCGGCTCCAGGCGGTAGGGAGGGGGCTGAGGACTGCTGCTGCTCAGTTGGTGCAGGAGAATTGACAGGACGGGGAGAAATATCCTCGGAAGGATCCCAAGGCAATTCGTCGAGACCTTCCTCTGCCCTCGCCTCGGGACTGAGCTGACATGGTTCCACAGTCAATTCGTCGTCATCCTCGTCTTCTACGTTCTCGATCGTGACCCTAGAGGACGACGTGGGGGCCAAAAACTTCAAGAATCTATATGAAGTTTGATTAATCAATGGCTGTCTCAACACATAATCCTACTTGATCTCTGCTCAATTAATCAGGCTAGGTGCAGGCATGGAGAGTAATATCAGACAGTTCTGGCCAGTGTGATTGAACGGGCTCCTGGGTGATCAAATATGATTATGTTCTGTTCAAGGGGTGATTATCTGTCCTGTTAATCCGCCAAAAATCTTTGTTCACACAAAGTTGTGCAGAAAAGTGCCACATGCGAGACTCGAACATAGGACCTTCACAGATCTGGAAAAAGTCGAAAGTCTACACTACATACAACCACGACACAAGGCAACCGTTGCCTGTCCCCCGAGACACTCGGATACCCAAGTTGATTTGTGTCAATGTAGCGTAACTCAACTCACACATCCAGCAATTGTTGGATGAAATCTCGGGCATCTCGGGCGTGACCGGGTTGAATTGAACTTCGGTGTAGTTTTGTACTTTACATCTTGTGAGTTGCTTATTCTAATGCTCAACATTCAGGTATGCTTTCAATGATCTTCAAGTTGCAAGGAATTCTAGGGAGCATACAATGAGCTCAGGAGCACAAATGCAACTTTTTAAAATTTGTATACAGCGCAGAATGGGCCTCTATTCAACTGCAGTCTAATGTCATACTCTGCAGACAGAATGGGGGATGAATTGACCAAAGCCAGAACAATGTCGGTGAACTTGTGCAATTGCTGGATGTGTAAGTTGAGTCGCGCTACATTGACACAAATTAACTTAGGTATCCGAGTCCCATCGAAGCCCAGATCATTCTAGAAGCGCATCTGCACTGCATTCCTACTGTAATGACTCAGTCAACCTTTGCTCGCTTGTTCGAGGATCCCGAAGTTGCCGTGTTCATCTTGGCCGAAAGTTTGGGTGATTCAGTTTCAAGTAATTTAACACCTTTTTCCTCACTAGAAGTTAAGGAAACTCTTCGTACATCCCATCCATCCGTACTAAATTTGACATTCAAGCCCTTCAGATTGCCAATCTAGTACAAGTTTAACGAGAAGTATCCGTGGCATAGACTGCGTTGAAGTACACAGGTGTACTCGTTTCTGGTCTATATATTACGGTCTGGTAAAAATGCCGCGCTTTCAGACCTCTGCCTAAACAAGGGCAGCATTACTTTGCTATCTCGAGATAAAAATAATTGGCATAATCTGAAAAATCGACTTTGTGGAATTGGATGCTATGAAAAAAATGGTCATCACAGCATGAAAGTACTTCAAAAATGAGGCATACTCACATTTTACTTCAATGGAATCGATGCACTTTTGAGCTTGCAACAGAGGCCTCAAGCTCGCCATTTTGGATAAAAATGACACAAAATGCGTCAAAAATAGCAAAAGTGACCAGTTGGTGGTGGCCATTGCGAGCTCAAATGTGCATCGATTCCATTGAAGTAAAATGTGAGTATGCCTCATTTTTCAAGTACTTTCATGCTGTGATGACCATTTTTTCATAGCATCCAATTCCACAAAGTCGATTTTTCAGATTATGCCAATTATTTTTTATCTCGGGATAGCAAAGTAAGTATGGTATGGTTTCTTGGTGCATGGGAGCATAAAATCACTTACCGCCGTTTGCAGTATAAGACGCACGGACCGAAATTTTTGCCTTTTTGAGCATTTTTTAGTCTTTTTTCTCAGAACACTCGCCCTGCCCTCAGTTCCGGTCCGTTTGCCTTGGGAGTTAGCTCATTCGATTCGCATTCGAAATGCGCAAGGGATGGTATCCTCACATTCGTTATCTGGTCCTTAAAACTGCTGTTTGAGCGATGGATTGAGTTTTATCCTATGTTGTCTGACAATTTCTCACTAGGACAGCTGCCCTGTACTCAATTCTTTGCCATTTTCTTTGGTCATAGGCTTAATCTATTCGCGTCAGGAATACGTAGCGGACTGCCACCTCGGATTTTTGTTCTGGCCTCTGAATGCAGTTTCTTGGCACAGAAAATTGATGGTAGGTCATCACTTTCGATCAGTAGTCGGTAGAACAGCTGCTGCGGGCTCAAATCTCTACCATTTCCTCTGTTACTAGGCTCATTCGATTTGCGCTTTGGAATCCGCGGGCGAAGGTGATGGCCAATTGGGTGTAACGAACGAATCGCTCTAACTAACGTAAGTTTGAGGTCACTGCAGAAGACTTGTCTGTAGTCAAAATCTGGCAGAGGGGCGTCCACGATGAACCTCTCCCAGTCAGATACGCCGCCTCATGTTTCCTCGCTTCCTTCGCCTCCAAATCACGGACAGATTTCGGCGTTTCGGAGCCAAGGTGACAGCAGTCCAACGCGGTGAGTTAATTGTCACCTCTCCATAGCACGCACTTATTTTTCCCAGATCTTGTTGACCAATTCCTGCTCCCATCGTCCACTGGGCCACCGGAAGCTTTGCCCCCACACCGAATCCCTAATACGAAGCAGATGGTTTCCATTTGAATCCCGTGACTCTATTGCCTCTTTAATCGTATCATCCAACGCACCTCCCGTCGTTCCAACCCTCACCATTTCATCTACGCCTACCTGGCCTCCCGCGACGCACTCTTTCCGTTGAACCGCGAGCTCTGGCTGCGCTCCAACGGGTCAGTGCCGTCACGAGGATGGTTCATCGCGCGTATCAAGCGCTACTTTCCCCACGACGTCGCCGGACAATCACTTCGAGCCGGCGGCGTTACTTCTCTGGCTGAAGCCGGAGTTCCCCCGAACGTCATTCAGGCCATCGGCCGGTGGGCATCAGGCGCCTTCCAGATCTACATCCGGAAGAACCCCGTTCTCCTCCAAGCGATGCTTTTCGGTCGCCCCGTCCACCAGCCCCCGGCTAACGGACCATAGATATGTATCACGTTCTCTTTCCATCGCTCTGCTCAATTCCTTTTTTTCTTTTCTTTTTTCTTTTCATATCATCCACTCCAAATCCCAATCCCATTTCCACTCCCATCCCCCCCAAATCACTTATTAGCTTTATAGCCATACAATCCCCATACATATCTTCTTGGGGCTCTCGGCTCGAAGCCGGGAGTCGCCGTCTCGCTAATCTCCTCGCTCATTCGTGAGTACGTCGGAATAGTCGAGTTTACAACTTGTTTTACCTTAGTCTAATATCGCACGGTTCGAATGTTATTATTTCCTCTCTTCCCTTTGCACCATCTTGACGTCGCGGCGCTGGGCACCCTTCGCAAAACACGGGATGCTCTGTCTGTCTTTTGGCAACCAAATGCCATATTTAACATGAGCTTGTTTGGTGCCAAAACCCCAACCCATCAATGACCTTTGGAAAACATTATACCCGCGTTTCAACTGGGTCTGGATGGTGATATAACTCGGCCCTCATTAATAGGTGTTGTATTTTCATTGACGTGAAATAGTTTCACTGCTGCCATATGGGTACAGTATATGGAAAATATAACTTTTAATGAGGGCAGGTTGAGCTGGTGCTAACTTCAAACATGCTCAGTCACAACTTCGGACTTAATGATGTGAGATAGCCTTAATTATGAATACGGTTAAAATCAGTGTCTGACTCGGAGTGCCATTGTGACACTTTGAAGAGAAGTTGGCGGTCCATTTCGGCACATGCTGATGGCCGGACCATTGTTTCCCCTCCGTTCGCTTCAAGCCCGCTTGCGCCTTCCCACCACCGGGACGGACGCTCTGTGAGAATGAAGGTCTGCGTCATAAATAAGGTGTGCGTCGTCGAATCTCGTGGGATTTTTCTCCCAATAGTGAAATTCCAGGACCTGCGCAGTGTTCTGAGAATCATCAGTCACGAGATAAGTACTGACGTGGGCTCACTTACCATATGTGGCATTTGAGCAGCTATTCGCTTGAATGCGAGAAGAACATTGCTTCCCACAGGAATCTTAAACCCCAGACCTGGCAAAACATCTGGAAATTTATTGGCGATGCCGCGAAACGTCTCTAGAAGTTTAGTCAGTGAGGGAGGGAAAGAAATAGGACCAGACCAGACCCTGGTCGTGGTTTGACCATCTAATGGAAGGAGGCGAGTAGCCATTTGAGCTCCGAAACCAAATACTGCCATCTATGTCGATAGATGCCGCTCTATTATTGGATATCGGATCGTCTGCAGATTTGGTGTGAGATGAAGAATGACAATGGATTGAATTGTCCCACCACTCTTGGGAAGGTTTGAATTGCTGGGTTCAGCCAGCCTGAGGGGACGTTGCGGCTTGTTCAAGTAATAAAACTCGATGCACTCTGATGCCGGTTTCCCCATGTGTATCACGATGGCGCCAAAGTCCTTCTTAGCACCAGCGAACGCTTTCCAAAAGCTCCCGATTTCCAACCCACTCCACTGCAGACGACTGGCATAATAGGCCGGTGCGTCTTCAATAAGTTCGGTATCCCCGCCCGCCAATGATGAATCGAGGTTAACTCCTTGATTAGGCAATGTGGGGCGCGGAAGTGTCAGGCATTCCATATTCGGAATAACAGCCGAATTATCTTGGACCTCCCTGGGGATTCTTGTTTTCCTGGTGGATTGTCCCAGTTCCTTGTCCAACGAAGAATAAGTGTAGACCAAAGACGATGAAGTGCCCGGTATTGTCTTTAAGGGACTTGAGACGGCTGCTTCGAGGGATCATCTACATGGTCATGTAGTTTGGGAAGATTCGAGACGGCCCAGAAAATGACGGCTTACAGCACAATCAGGGGACCGGGGCACGGCAGCCGGCCTGAGGCTGACACCCAGAGCTTTGGAATCTCTGAATCTCCGGCAACTTCGCGGAGTGGACGCCTTCGGGCGCTCGGGGGCCCGCATCCGCGAGCTAAAGGGTGAGGTGGTTGTGTGTACGCTTGTTTGCTGAGATTCCTTACAGGGAGCATTGGGAACAACTTGCGGTGAAGGATTCAAATGCAGCAATAAAATCAAGAGGATTTACTTGTGACGAGCAAAAGGTCGTGAGTAATAGAAAAACTGTCCATAATACATTGTAATCGAGACAATTATGATTATCCAGAAAAGTGGAAGTAAATTAGGACCCCCGTTGGGTCCGATCTGGTTCCCCATCGCGTAACTCTTACACTCCGCCTCGAGGGCATCGACGTCCCGGCACTGCAAAATCCCAGCCTGGTCGAGGACTCGAACGGCCTCCCGCCTCCCTGAACCAAACTCGACAGTTGAACTCGGGTTCTCTCGCCTGGTCGATAATGGGTATGGACATGCTCACGGGCTCAAGATGATCCCTGAGTACATCCTTGCCGACAACGTTGGATTTGAGACTCCCTGCGCATATGATCAGCACACGTGGGAACCCTAGTCCAGTAATGTTCTTACCGATTTTTATCGCGGCGGAGATCGTCCTGGATTTTATGATTGAGTTAAGGGGGACAGGATCCTCAAACAACCATTTGCCGCCAGCGTTTTTCGCATGGTATTTTGCGGCCTCTTTGCTGTTGATCGGGACGCAAATGGCCCAATGGAATGTGTCGATAGCGAAACTCGAGAAGAGTACTGCTAGGATGTCGCCAGCATTGAGGGTCTTCTCTTCTTTGGACATTCTGAGCCGGTTTCATCAGCGTACCGGTAGTGGAAGGGTCACTTACACTGGCTGTGTAACACGTCAGGTAAAATAGCAGCTGGCGAAGTGGGTACATCAGTCTCCCACGTGGGCTGTATTCATTTGGTCGTGTTTATGCCGAGAAGCCTCAGGCCGGAGAAGCACTTGGGCGGCAATACGTAAATAACCCGTAGCGCGCATCACGGCAAAGCCCACTACTGTGGAATTTGACACCCCCGGACTCAAACACTCACCACTAGTGGGTCAACCTGGAGGTTGAAAAAAACTTTTTCATATATATTTTGAGCATACTTGAAGCAACGAAACACTGCTCTATGTGGTTCAGAAAGGTGGCAGGGGCTGAGAAAAGCCATTCTTAGACTGTTTTGAATCATTCAATTGAGGTTTGGTGCCCCAGTGAATGGGACACGAGGCACACTCAGATCAGTCAGATTCATGTCCCATGTGAATGGCACTGCTTCTGTCAGGCACAAGAGGTTATGGAGGAAATGTGCAGTGCGGGTTACTGGGCGTGGTTCCCACTGCAGGGTCCTGGACTTCTGGGGTTCCATGGTGGAAGCCAGATGCCCTGAGCACCCATGCAAGCACCACGTGTTATGGAAAACAGGGTCACCATCACCCTTAACACGAGGTGCTTAACGGCGGCTTTCTTACACACCTCATGTCAATAATGACACCTTGTGTGGTTAGCCCACCATCAATGGAAAGCTAGGTCACAAAAATTAAGCCACCCTAGATTCAACATATCAACATCCTAGGGATCCAGCATGCCGAGGCCGATAACCACACAAAGTGCCATTATTGACATGAGGTGTATAAGAACAAGCGCTCGCCGGCGCTTTGCGCCGGCTCCCACTTCTGCCGGAATGATAGATTAAAAGCGGAGTTTAAAGGCTTCAGACAGACAGACGGACAGACGTTATTTTATAAAGAGGGTAATGCTGCCGTTAAGCACCTCGTGTTAAGGGTGATGGTGACCCTGTTTTCTATAACACGTGGTGCTTGCATGGGTGCTCAGAGTCAGGGGCATCTGGCTTCTAGGCTCGTGACCAACCGCATTCGCCAAGCACATGGCTGCACTTATCACGGTTGGTGAAACCTTTTTGATCCCTTTGCTTGTCTCGTGATCAAAAAGTTTGGTTACCTAAAACATACTGGTCGCGAGTCTATCTGGCTTCCATTGTTAGGTGCAAATCAATGCAGCATGTGCGTGGTGCTAAGGTATGCTTAAAAATGTGAAAGGAAAAGAAATAACTGCAGTGGTATAATAGCAAGTTAAGTCATTATTGCGCATAGGGTAGGATGGCTGAGCATTTTCGCTCGATAATCGTTTCCCAGGCGTCGAAGAGGCGCCCATTGATGGGGATCGAATCGTAGGAGCTGATATCACCGCAGTGAATCGGTGTGGTGGCTAGCGATGTTCTGGCTTTGGTACCAAGGCCAAAGCCAAGCCAAAATTTTGGCCTGGAGTGGCTTTTGGCCTGGCCTGACCAGCTCTCAAGCCAAAGCCGGGCCAAAAAGCCAAGGCTTTTACTGCACACTTTTGAAGGCTGGCGACCCAAAAATGAACCTTTGCCCCTATTTGTGCGAGACGCGTCGCGACTCACAATCAGGTGATACACTTGATCCAAATGGAATACCGCAAATTGGGTCAACCAGGGTCAACGGGGACCTTTCGTCCACACAGCTGTGTAGTACCTGCAGGGTAGACGGACATTAATGCACGGTGAACTCGTAGTATTTTTTCTTCCCTTGGAGTTATACTAAAGTACTTGTACTTATCCATTTAGTTACATTCTGACACTCGCCGTAGTCTCACGCTTTCACCATGGCCACGTATAAATACAGTTGGGCAGCGAATACTCTCTTCCATCTCTCTCGATCTCAAATGGCGCCTCGAGACCAACCCGATCTCAATCTCATTGTAGAAGGCAGTCGCGAGCGCCGAGCAACTCAGAGGGTACGCGACATAGCCTCTCCGCCGTCTCCTCCGAGGCCTGCGTCGCCGAAAAAGCGTGAGCTTCTATTGCGGGAAATATGGAGTCGCTGATCTGACTCTACACAGGTGCTTCAGCAAATAAACGGAATTCTGTCATAGATTTGGACAGTTCAGATACGGAGAATGGTGATGCGGGTAGTAAGTGCTTCAGTTTTTTTGCTCTCTTACCTGAGCTAATGGAACCTCCAGCAAAGAGCAAAAAACGTGCCGCTGCCTCGACATCAGATTCACCCCAGAAGCGTGAGTTTCCATTCTAATAGCTCTCTACTTGCTGCTATAATTTGCCCAGGTCCTCGAACAAGTAAATCAAAGGCTACGGTCGACGTAGACACCTTGGAAGATACAGACATGGCCTGTGAGTGCTTCCTTTGTTTAAGGCTCAATCAATGTCATTGTTCTAGCCACATCGAATGGGAAGTCCTTGGGAGACCCTACGGCTGTCGATGAACACGGTTTCCTCGCAAATATTGACCTATCTTCTATTACTGGGGCCAAGAAGCCCAAAGGCGATGGCAACAAAGATATCAACCACTTTTTTGGGTTGGTATACCACGTCAACAAGCCAGGTGGGAAGGCTGATTTGCGTCGCATCTGCCTGAAGTGCCCTGGGTATCTTTCAATTTTCTTCTTATTTGTTTGCGCTCACATAATATTTATGTAGGGGCAAAAAAAGCATTGTTACGCACGCCACAACCCTCGAACGCCATTTGGAGTCTGATCACTATGTCAGTGTTAATTTTACTTGCTACATTTGGTCTCTAATTCGTTGTAGAACACCTACCACAAATGGGCCAAGAAGGAGGGTTTCACCTCCGCTCTCCCGGGTGATCGTAAGAAACAGAAGGAGAAGGAGGCCTCTGGCACCCCTGATTCCCAGCCGAACCTCGACAACCACCCCCGGGACATACCGCCAAAGGAGAGGGTAATCCCCTACTCGCATGGGGCTTTTCGCCAAGCTGCCATTGAATGGCTCGTGGCCACAGATCAGGTGGGCCTTGCTCAGTCCTTTCTGCCTTCGCTCATACCATTTTTAGCCTATTGATGTCCTGGAGCACCCCAAATTCCGAAATATGATCGATATTGCGGCGCGCGCAAAGGATGGTGTGCGTATTCTGGCAGAAAAATCGACTCGGGAGGAGATTATTGAGCTGTTCAAGAGACGGATGGAGCAATTGAAAGCGAAGCTCAATGTGAGTGCGTTTGGATAGTTTTTATTCAGATGTATTAATGGCTAATGGTGTCGCCGGGTCCAACGGTCACTGGAGAGATCCAACTGACTGACGATGCCTGGACGGCCTCAAATGGCGACGGCTACCTGGGAGTTTCAGGCCACTGGATTGAAGAAGTCGCGCCGGGCATATGGGAATCGCGTGAAGCGCTGATTGGTTTCGTTCGTCTCAACAACGCCCATCATGGGGTCCGACTTGGGCAGGCTCTATACAAGATTGTCGCGCGGCTGGGGATCCAGAAACAGGTATGCTTTCAAACTTATTTCTCCACCGTCATTCACCGTGAAAGTCAGATCGGATATATAACAACAGACAGGGTGGCCAACAATGGTACCGCAGCAGTGGAGTTCGCTGCGCAATTGCTCAAGAACGACAACCTGGTTTGGGACCCCGATGAACGTCAGTTGCCGTGAATATATGTGTTAACTTGCATCTCCATAACACTCGCTGATCACTTCATTCACTCAGATGCATGGCTCATATAATCAATCTAGCAACGCAAGCGTTAATATCCAAATACAGTAAAGCACAAGAGACGAGACTTTGGAGTCATTCGAGGATGTGGACGCACGTTGGGAGAACAGGCATGGGATCAAGATCAAAATTTTGCATTCCGACAACGGTGGCGAATACAAAAGCCACGCATTCGACAAATATCTTGCTAGCAAAGGAATCCAACGGCGCTTGACGGTCCACGACACCCCCGAGCACAACGGAGTCGCCGAGAGACTCAACCGCACGCTTCTGGAGAAGGTGCGGGCAATGTTGCACGCTGCAGGATTACCAGCAAACCTATGGGGTGAGGCATTAAAACATGCTGTTTGGTTGAAGAATAGGACATCTACAAAGGCATTAGGTGGACGCATAAGGGAGCACTTGACATATTTAAGGTTTGAATGATTCCCCCGAGATATTCGCATTTTGAACCATATGCCCCGGAATGGCATTTTGCATCAAATGCTCTGTAATGCCATTTCAAACACTGTTGAATGATTTAATTCGCATTTTGAATCACATGTCCCAGAATGGTATTTTGATTCACATGCTCCGCAATGCCGTTTTGAACCCTGTGCCTCACAATTTAATTCAGCCGACACCCTACCAAAGACATATATAACCCCCGCACTCATCAATATCATGTTTGAAGTCTTCAAACTGCCTGCTCTTGTCTGAGCCAGGCCGGGGTAACCGTTGATTATTTAGACTTTCCGCCCCCCCCTCGGTACTACGTGTGTTCTATGTAGGATAGGTGACTTTTGGCCTGCATAAGTTACAAGTGAACTGGCTGTTCCAATTGTGGGACTGTGTCAGTATAATATACCGCCTCCTCCTCCATCTGGCAAGACGATTTTTGAACGGCTGGCGAGCCAATCCGTCTCACGCATTCGGACCTGCCGAGACATAAAGCAAGCCCCATGAAGCGAAATTGCTTTGTGCATCTAATTCCGGCGTACTCATGAATGAGTGAGGAGATTAGCGAGGCGGCAACTCCCGGCATTGAGCCAAGAACCCCAAGCAGATATGTATAAGGGAACGGTGGGCTAATACATATCTCGTGTGACAGGTAGGTAACTGGACGCGTAGAACGGTGGACTGCCCGGCCGCTTGTGTGGCAGGACCTCTGGTTAGAACCTCGTGGACCTGACCACCAGGATATGCTGGTGTGCAGGAGGAGTTCTCTCCTCCCATGTAAAAATCCCCAGTGTCCACCAGTCCTCTGAAAGCAGATATTTACATGAATAAATGCAATGTACAAGCCAATGGATGCGGGTCGGTGGGTGAAATTGAAGTGAGGCGGAGGACATTCGACGCCGAAATCCAGAAGGCCCAGGCCAGATACGCGTCGAAAGCTGAAGCGTCTTGGAGAATAATCATGTTGTATAGGTATCTGGGTTCAGTCCGGGAGCAGTGGTGTTCCGTCTGCTATGCGTGGTCACGGCAGAGGGTGTCCCGTTGGCTATGCGGGGTCGTGGCAGAGCAACCCGTGTTTTGCGAAGGACACCCGGTGCCACAACATCAGGATGATGATGCAAGGAGGGGATGGTGAGAGCGTGTAGGTCATTCCTTACCGTGCAATATTAGACTACCATAAAACAAGTTCTAAACTCGATATCTTTGTGGTGGCAGCCCTAGAGTTCATTTTCAGTAATCTCGTCATTTTGCCAACACAAATCATTTCATTTTCCTAACATGATCAATAGCCGGGAGGTGATCAAAATCAGTTGCATTTCGCAGGATTGTGACCAACTGTGACAACATATCTTGCCAAGTTCAACTTGGATCAATGTTGAACTTCCGACTACAACTTGAATCTTATCTCGGAGTTCACATGTCCAGTTGAACTTGCAAAAAACTTTGGATCAGATGCTGAATTGACAAGAAACGAGAAGATTTGCCTTTATAAGAACTCGTACAGTACTTACATCAGTCCAGAGACAAGAGAAAATATGAACTCTAAGTACTTGCACACACTTTAAAACATCAAATCTCAGCCCTACGGCGTAACCTCGAATCGAACGAGGGCCTGCTAGAAATTTTATAATAGAGAGCTTGCGCAAAAGCCGCACAAGCCGCATGTGGCTTTGAGGCATTGCGCATAATTACCACGTTTTTGCTGGGCTCACTGGATGAATTTGTGAGTTCATTGCACTCTCAGGTCTCTGTGACACTCTATTGTGCTCATCCAAACTAGTATCTGTTCGATGCGCGTCCTGAGGGAGCAGTTTTTCCAGCCATCACTTCAGCTCCATTCAGATTTCACACACTTTTTGCGTCTTGCACGGAGCAGTTGCAGCAGTAGTGCAATTTTTTCACTCACCAGGACTTGCCTCCTAACCTGACTACCTCTCCTCAGCAGAGCATACTGGCACAATAGAAGTGCATTCAAAGTGCAGGCATTTTGAGAAGCATGACCTGGCACAATAGAGGTGCATTCAATTTCAAAGGGCTGGCATTTTGACAAACGTGACCGGGCGCAATGGAGGTGCGTTGGCATTTTGAAAAGCGTGACCTGGTGCAATAGAGGTGCATTCAAAGGGTTGGCAAGCGTGATTTGGTGCAATGGAGGTGCATTGAAATGGCTGGCATTTTGAAAAGCGTGACCTGGCGCAATAGAGATGCATCCAAATGGTGGGCATTTTGAAAAGCATGACCTGACACAAGAGAGATGCATTCAAAGGGCGGGCATTTTGAAAAGCATAACCTGGTGCAATAGAGAGGTTGTGCAAAGCCATTTGCGTAAATACCTTCATTTGCACTTCCACATTACCAAAATTGCGAAATAACACGTTCTAGTATCCTATTGACTGCGGATTCTCAATGCGAATCCAAGGCACCTAGTCCCGAGGCAATCCGATCAAAATTGAGCCGTGGCGCCTGTTCTGCTGGAAACCGTTGAAAAAAAAAAATTGTCCGTGCCCTCAGTTCTGCAAAGAGCTGTAATTCCACCGAGAAATTCGTACCCATTCCACTTCTGAACGAGGACAAAGCAAAATACTCTTGTGGAGTCAGACCTGCATGCCCAAATACAGAAAATATTAATTACACCACTTGAGCCGCCGGTGGTTAAATTTTCCATGGCTCTTCCTGAGCACTCATTCCATGGTAAGGAACCTAATTCGAGCGAGAAATCCGTACCCATTCCACTTTTTAATGAGAAAAAAGCAAAATTGCCTTGTGGAGTCAGAACTGCCTGCCCAGATGCGAAAAATATTACAACAGTTGAGCCGCCGGTGGTTAAATTTTCCATGGCTCTTCCTGAGCACTCATTCCATGCTAAGGAACCTAATTCGAACGAGAAATCCCTACCCATTCCACTTTTGAATGAGAAAAAAGCAAAATGTGGAGTCAGAACTTTCTGCCCAGACGCGAAAGATATTACAACAGTTGAGCCGCCGGCGGTTCAATAGAGAGCTTGCGCAAAAGCCGCACAAGCCGCATGCGGCTTTTTGGCATTGCGCGAAGCCGCATGCGGAAATCAGACCTGAGGTTGCCGAGAAACCAAGTCAGTGGAGAGGTCGTTGGGTTGACAGGCAAGTCCTAGTGAGCGAAAAAAAATGCATTACTGCTGCCACTGCTCTGTGCAGGATGCGAAAAGTGTGCGAAATCTGAGTGGAGCCGGAGTGATGGCTGGACAAACTGCTTCCCCAGCTTGCGCATCGACCAGATAGTAATTTAGATGAATGCAATACAGTGTCACAGAGACCTGAGAGTGTAATGAACTCACGAAATCATGCGGGAAACCCAGGAAAAACTCAATAATTTTGCGCAATGCCGAAAAGCCGCACGCGGCTGGTGCGGCTTTTGCGCAAGCTCTCTATTGTAGAACGTGCTCCGGCGCGGGCGCAGATACGACATACACTTAACAAAGTGCGTGACCCGCTGTTTTGGATTTGTCTTGTACTTACTGTGTTTGAACAGCTCTTCATTGCCAGGTCAGACTGGGTGGAGTTATTGCGGGACTCTCATTCCCGCTACTGCAAACCGCAGCCAGTTTTTTGGTTCCTACCACTATCCGCGGTACCAACCAGTCCAAGAAGTCAGCCCTTCTGGAAGTTTGGCGGAAAATGAAAGTCGATAATCCGCTCAATACCGTTGTTCGTAACCTGGCTCAGGTAGCCATCGTATTAGCATTGTATATGCTGGTGAGTGCACACTATACCTGTACTTGACTTCTTTCTTGTGTTTAATGCATTTTCTCAGGGCGATGTTGATATGTCTGCGAAGGGTCGTGCTGCTTACCTCATGCAGTACGTGCTATTGTGGCCATTCGTTGCCCACATCAAAGCCCAAGAGTCTTACATAGGCGCATCATGAATGGTCTCTGAGCTAAAACATCCGCTCGCTGTACAGTTGGCGGGGACTTGATGTTCCATGAGAAGCCTTTGGAGCTCACCCATCCCTGCCCTCGCTCCCCCGCCCACTCTGGTGTCTGCGCCGCCCCCTCTCGTCAATCTGGCCCTGGCGCCGACTTTCGCAGTTGGCTCGCCCCAGCCCCCGCACTCGTCGCGGCGGCCCCTCTGCTCGCCGCGGCCGCGCGTGCTGCGCCTGTCGCGGCTCCCTCTTCTCTGCGGTTCCCTCTGCGCCTGTTCCTAATCCCGTCATCCCTGCTGCTGCTGCTGCTGCTGCTGCGGTGTCCGACGCCACGGATCGCATGGTAGACGTGCAGGCGGCCTTCGCGTTCGCCGCTGTGCTCGGCAACGGCAAGCGTCCCCGCAAGGACAACGTCGATGACGACCGCAATGTTCGCGCGCGGTCTGGCGCTGCCCCCTCCCCTGTCCCTGCTGCTGCCGCTGCGGTGTCAGACGCCACGATCGCATGGTAGACGTGCAGGCGGCCTTCGCGTTCGCCGCTGTGCTCGACAACGGCAAGCGTCCCCGCAAGGACAACGTCGATGACGACCGCAATGTTCTCGCGCGGTCTAGCGCTGTCGATATTCCCTCCCCTGAAGCCCCCGCTGCGCCCTGCCGTCCTCCCACCGACAGGTGGAAGAGGAACATCAACAGCGAGGCCCGCACCATCATTGCGGAGGGGATGTAGTCGCGTCCCAACATGCGCGGCTTCTCCACTCGCCGCGGCCCCGACAACGAGCACATCATCGGCTCCTTCGAGTCGGCTGGATCTACCGCCTGATTCATTGAGACTTGGATGGCTCAGCGGTCGGGGAGGTGGTCCTCTGTCGTCGCCCGCTCACATGCCTGAGGGCAGCTCACTCCTCAACTCCGCTCATTAATATACAAAAAAATGGCCCCTGTACTTACCCTTCTCGTGTCTTAAACGACGCTCAGAACGTACCTAGTGTACCCTTGCTACTTACCTCTATTACCATTAAATCTTGGAATATAGATGGTGCATCACTCTCTTTATAAAATTACGTTGTCCGTCTGTCTGTCCGAAGCCTTTTTAAACCCCGCTTTTAATCTATCATTCCGGCAGCTCGGATCAACGTTACATCCAGAAGTGGGACCCAGCGCGAAGCGCCGGCGACCGCTTGTTTTCTTTCAGAATGAGCCAGCTCAAGAGGTGAGCGAAAGTCTTGTAAAATACACCAACCTCTTTTATGTAAATTTGGGAGCCAGATTTTGTCTATCCGAATGTCTCATACACCCCAGAAGGGTGATCGCAAGGGCGAAATATTATTTTCCTACGAGTTTCCGGCATCCCTCTAGCGCCCTCAATTTTCAATATTTTGACCTGGAACCCCCCCAACCCCCCCTCATTTTGGGGTACGGGCTATCGATTGAATACCTCAATTTTGTGCAGCGAAGGGACTGGAGGGCAGAATCATGTTTTTGATTGCCTCCCAAATCTAGTCAGAAATTGATCGCGATTTTTGCTTTTCGATCGGCAGCCTGCTGGGAGCTTCAAATTTGCAGAAAAAAGTTGATTTTGGTCTCCACTCAACCCTGATCCTTCTTGGCTTGAGTTGTCCTCCATCCATGTTGTGGTAAACCCCGAGAGGCACGCACTGTGAATCATTTTGTTCCAAAAGTAGGTTAGTGTCGGAAATTTGATCGCCACTCACCTCTTGAGCCAGCTGCCCGGAATTCAGATCAGAGCTGGAACTGTATGATGTTAACTTATTTCAAGAGACGTCCGAATCAGCACGACACTGTTGACCTTCCACAAGGTTATACAATTGTCTCTCGTACTCGCCGACCCAAACCATCCTTCGACCAATCCTGGGGAGGTGTCGCACTCCGTAAGAGAGAATAAACTGAAGGAGATAAAGCCGTATGGGGGAAAATGCACCGACATCCGAGCATTTGGTTAATATATTACGGGTAATTTCGAGTGCCATAATATAATTTCCGAACGCTTCTTCCGCATTGTGCCAATCCATTCTTCAATACTTGAAATGTCAACCCGGCTTAGAGAAGACGACTAAGTATGTACTTTGACTCCGACATAAGCAGCCGGTGAGAATTAATGGATACATCAATAAATCAATATACATATATATCTTCTCATCTATTTCGAGTACCATATCCGAACGCTTCTTCCGCAGCCCCCGGAATCCATTCTTCAATACTTAGTCTTTGGAATGCCAAATGAACAGGCTTAGAGAAGACGACTATGACTCCGACACGGTGTGAGAATTAATGGATACATCAATAAATCAATATATATATATATATATTCTTATCATCTATTTTGACCTCGATGCGACTACCCTATACCGAAGTTCTGGCTCGGGAAGCAGAGCTCGCCATCGATTCCGTTTTGCCATAATACATAAATGGCCCATGGGCCATGAACCTCCTCCCACCTCATGCTCCAAAACCTGCCACCCGAGCTGATTACCGCAGTCTTTGAAGATTTACCCCAGTCTGATGTAGCATCGTCCGTCACGGTATCACGAGTCGTTGGCTATGTTGCGGAGAGAACACTATACTCCAACGTAGTTGTCGATCACCAAACAGTCCAGGCACTGGCCAAAAGCTTGACAACACGTCCCGAGCGTGCAGCCTTTGTGACATGTTTGCAGGTCACTGACAAGTTAAAAGGCTTGGATATTGGTGACAACACTGTAGGGTACGTGGTTTAGAAGCGTTCCTCGTCCTCGCCATATCTTCATCCTGAACGTAGGGAATCTTTTGGGAAGACTTTGTGCTTCATCCTGAATTCTACCCGGAATATAGTCCATCTCTCCCTCCTTTTCGCCATCCCAAACAAAGCGCTGCCACTTTTTCATTCCTGGGGGGAAGTTCTGTCACGGAGCCTGAAGAACTTACGACTCCGCACGTTCAAAATCTGCAGAAGTCTCAACACGCAGAACCGAATCCCTCACTTTCTCAGCTCACATCCAGAGTTGACTAGCGTCGAACTGCGATTCCCCGAAATTCTCGAGCCACAAGTACCTGCCATCTCGCTTACGAAACCCATATACCTCCCAGCTATGCGGCACTTTGAGGGGGATTTGGCAGTACTTTTGGCTTGTGTGCATCACTCACCAGGACTCGTCAACGTGAGAACCGATGTGAGGACAGTGCAACTGGGAGACATCACTGTCTTTCGCACTCTCGCAGATCATATGAGGAACATTCAGCGTCTCGGATTCCTCACAAATTGGCCAGTGGGGAGCTTCTCTCAGTAATATGCTCGTGTTTCCCAAACATCAGAGCCCTTCGAATTTCCAAGTCGGCTGTAAGCAACAATGACGTGGGTTACCCATCCGTTCTATAATCCCGAGATACATGCTAACAATGGTTATAAGATCGAGGAGCTGCAAATTTCAAGTGCGCTGCTTTCACGGTTGAAAAAATCTGGAAGAGCTCGCTCTAGATGGCCCCCTGGATATGACTAGTTTATGCATAGGATAAAAGCCCTGGGCAAGGGCTTCTTGAATCACCAAGGAATGTGCAAAACGGCCCAGAAATGGGCCCAAAAATGCTGTTTTCAAGCTGGGCTGGTGCCAGGGGTCCTGGCACTAAAATGGACCCATGGGCCAACCCATGAAAATTTTCGGGCCCGTCTGCAGTGGGGTGGGCTGGCCCAAGAAAAACACCATGGGCTAGCCCACAGTGATTTTGTGTAAAACACTGGGCTGGCCCATGGGAGTGGTCCGCAGGCCTTGTATGACCCCCCCTTAGGGCAGTTAACTCCTGGAAAAAAAAGGCCCCTACAGGGGTCTGGGTAGGGTAGCCTGAACTGATGTTGACGTAAACGTCCTCAAAGCACAACCCAAAACACAGACGAGCTAAAATCCCTAGCGGCTCAACGCATTGCGGATATGGGGGACCAGCTTGAGGATGCCAGATCCGCAATATTCAAGGACAAAAACGGCATAACTCTGGCTTGCGTTTTTGATCACCGCATTCCGGTGTTCAGAAAATGCATGGGGTGCGTCCCGGATATTGGCCATATCCTACGAATTTTCAACGTATCCGCAGGTCAGCTATCCTGGTCCTGAAGGAAGAACCCTAATGGACGTTTTGGGAACACACGATGAAGCGCATTATGATGGCTTAAATGCATGTAGAAAACGTTATCCTTGAACGAGTCGTCCTCAACCGAATTTTGACAGGACCTTCTAATCAAGCGAACTTTGGAGGCAACTCAGGCGCTTCATTCTGTTCTACAACCCATAACGCCGGAACGAGATGTCCGACATAACGAGGGCGATAAGTACACGGTCTACATTCCAGATGGTAGTACCTCAGAGAAGTCAGAAAGGGCTGGGGTAACCCACCTTGTCCAATGCTGGACAATGCAAGGACATCCGGTACGGATTCCCGGCGTTAGACCCGTGCGCCTCCCTTGATGTTTCCCGTAGCAAGGGCCTTTCATGCCGTCAAGCGACTTTTTCCGAGGATGCCAGGCGGCACTTGCAGTCAGATATTACTACAGAGCGACACAGGAGATTGCGATTTACCTCAGCTGCATGTTTGAAGTCGCATACCCGGAGTATCATGCGAAGTACACCAAGGCCTTCAAAGCCGGTGTTTGGGAGCCTGCGGATCCAGGGCCATGGATTGGAAGGGCCATTGTATACAAGCTTCAAGTCTCGGAGCATGTCGATGGTTTAGATGACGGTCCAACCGCCTCCTTCTGTGTGGGAGATTTTAAGGGAGGACCCATGTATCTACCTGACATCGGGATGAAACTCAGGTAGGTTGCCGCCATCACATTCTGTGGGGTTCACTGACAGAAAACGTTCTTTACGCACGCAGTTATCGGCAGGGGGACATATTGATATTTATGTCGGGACTTCTTTACCACTACGTCGGGAAGTGGTCGCCGGGGAAAGGGACTAGCCCCGAAGGAATAACACCTGGCAGAATCAGCCACGTATTCTTTTCTCCTCAAAATTCGATTACTCAGCTCGAGGGAAAACCCGAGGGATGGATGGCAAGGACCATGGGGGGCATGTAATGCGATTCACACTGATCGAAATATGGAATTTGTCAATGTTCACTAATGCGGTTGAGCGTTCAAGTCCGACTTTGGCTGGCTCCCGCACGGCCACCTTGTATCGTGTAATAATGGCGAGTCCTAGATGACTTTGGTCTCAGTTGATTTATGTATGGAGGCACGTAGAAAGTATCTCAACCCATCGAGCCACTAATCTTTGTTTTGATCCAGTCCATAACATATGCCGTAGCATATAATATTGTTGGACCTGTGCTACCCCAGGCCTTGCGGCTCTTATGGTATCCGTATCCAAATGATAAGGCCGGCTCCGCTATAGACCCCGTCATCCTTGCCACCAATTGCCCTGAAGAACATGATACTGGCAGTTTGATAACTGCAAAAGAAAAAATCCTCCTCCAGATCGACTCTGAGTTGCAATTGGTCAAGGCACTTGAGAATCTATATAGTTCAATGTGCATCCATTCTGTGGCCTTGGATGTGAACTGACCATACTTAGGTTTAAAGACCGGAATTCACAGACGAGCATCTTGAATTGGGAGGAATCCCACCGCTTCCGCCGCTCAATGTATCGCATTATGCTGTACTGCGAGCTATTCAACGGCAGCCGCTGGAACCTGGATGAAATTGACATTTGGACGAGCAGACATTCAACCGCATTTGGAGCCAGCGCACTGCGGTCCTCGACACCTACCCACTGGATGAGATTTTGGAAATCTATTCCTCTGTCCATTTTCTCAGGGGCCTGATAGAGAAGCTAATGGGGAATGAGCTAATGCAAACTGAGGATGAAGGTGGGTCCCCCTAAGACTTCATTGAGCAAACATCACATAACGCACAGATTTGTACTTGGGCCAGGGACAAGAGCGATATTCCAAGCATACACGGGGCCTGAGGCGCAATCGGCGACGGGGAATTTTTACTCAATGGATTGGTCGATAAAGACACAGCCAAAATATTGGCCATCCCTCTCCGTTACAAAATAATGCACTCCCGACACTGCGCGAGTGGGAGAAACAGGTTTACGGAGCTGAAAAGCCACGAGATCGATGCCAGGATGGTTTCGTATTCACGCCGACAGTTTCTATGGCCACAGGCCCCACTGAGGCAATGTCAATGAATTGCAGCACAAGAAAGAAAGATGAATCAAATACATACTGACTGTTCAGCCACTTCCAGTACACCGCTATCAAAATCCACGGTGTGAATGGCCAGTTGTTGCGTGCCGCAATAGCTAGAAGCAGCCGAAAGGACACCAACTTTGCAACTGGTGGGGAACCAGGATCATTTGGCCCGGCGTATTTTTTGTGTGGTAGAGATAGGCAGGTCTTTAGTTCTGTCTGACTGAGTTGGATAGAGAGCTCCAATCGGTTTTCCGGCTACTGTACAATTTCATTGAATTTGGCACGGGTTGTGACCCATGACCCAAAATACTGATTCGGCACTTTGGCAACCAACAAATTTTGGCATGACACCTCCAAAAATTCGGCATTCGAGCCGAAAAATTTCTAAATTTCTGCCTTTTTTGCGGAGATTTGGCCCCAATGTCATGCATTTTACATTCGGCACTGGGCGCCGTGACCCGTGACTGAGACCAAAATTCATCGCGGCACCCAGCGACATCGGAATTAATGGCGACAACGATGACATTACCGATGGTGGCGATGTTCCCGAGGCAGACCAGGACCAAGAAGAGGACGATATCGATGATGACACCGCGGTGGCTCTGCCGGCAGTTGTTGATCGTGTACTTCGGGTTCGCGTCCAGGACAGAACGGGCCGTTGGGTAGCCAAGATTGGCGCTCAGGTCGACGGTGAGGCACGGATTTCAGCAGGAGATGCAGAAGAGGATATCTGGGCGTATAATCCTCGAGGGGAATTGTGGACGAAGGGTGGTATACCTGCAGACGAATCGTCGTCAGAGGAAGGCGAGAACGAGGGTAGCGGGGACGATTACAACGGTGGCGGAAACGGCTCAGGGGACGATTAGGGCTCAGGGGGCGTCGTAGGAATTTTTTCATGATTTTTACGAATTTTTTCAATGTCACGAATTTTTTGGACAACCATTTCTACCGTTACCGTGACGAAGGCAACGCAACGGGCGGTCCGTTACCGTGACCGTTGCTCCCCTACATATCGAGACAGTATGTAGATTGTAGCTTTTGTCATGGATAACGCAAGCGACAATGATACAATGATCGAGGCTATTGAGGAGAAGTGCCATGCTCAGGACATCAACTTCAGTGCCATTGATTCGCGCATCCGTTGCATGCCGCATGCCGCCCATCTTGCAATCAAAGTAGGCATAATTTTTTACCTACCCGTTATATCTTTCTTTGCCCATTTCTGCGGCAGTTACTGGAATGTATCGGTGTCATCAGCAAGACTGACCGCAAGAAAGCGTCTGGCCGTTCGAGCGACTCCTATCAAGAGACCGTTGCAACTCCCTTGTCCCGTGAGCACGACATCGGGGGAGAGGTTGAGGAAGTAGATGATGAACAAAATTCCAACACAACCGTAGCGTTGAAATCTGTGCAGAAGGTCAGCCTTTCAATGGCTTATGTGCTCACATTTTAACGTGCACCCAGCTTCGAAAATATCATCAAGGTAGTCCGAGGTAGCCCTCAGCGTCGGCAGGAATGGATCCGTGCCGTCCATGTATCCCCTGAGTTCATGGACAATCAGCTGGGCCACGTACCTCTGATGCTCATTCTTGATGTGAAGACACGTTGGTCTTCGACCCACCAGATGCTCAGTAAGTTCCACATGATTGTTGAGACTTGGCAGAATTTACAGGTACATCTAGGGCGGGCCATTGATTACCGTTCGGTCATCGATAATTTTGTTGCGATAAACAGAGATCTACGCCACTTAGAGCTCTCCGAGGCCGATTGGGATGCCATAATCATGATCACCGGTTGGTTGAAGTCATTTCGCACTGCAACGACAACCATGTCGACTACTAAAAAGCCCATGCTGTCATTCACGACGGCGATTTTCCGCGGTCTTCAGGACGACTTGCGCAACACCATCAAAGACCTCCCGATTGGGACTCCCTCAGTCCTACGCAATGGGCTGCTCGAAGTCCATCGAAAGTTGAGCGACTATTGTTATAAGTTGATCAGTCGCCATACTAAGTACTTGGGCTGCACGTAAGTGGTTTAGCTCTCGAAATTAAATTCAATTCACTGACTATGTTTTAGTTCTCGATCCGCGCATTTCTTACGACGGAGTCCGGGCAGACTTTGAAGGCGATACCGACCTCTTAGACCATCTCCAGAGCGCGAAGGACCGTCTAAATTACTACTTCCAACAGAACTACGCCAACCGGACTCCCTGCCGCCAAGTACAGGTGCCGGAAATGTCTTTGACCCACCAGAAAGGATCCCCGCAGAAGGACTTTGCCGCCCGCTATCGTGTCAAGGACCGTGCAGTTATCGACGAACTTCAGCAGTACTACAAGCTCCCGCGCGAAGACTTCGACCTCTGTGATCCAATAGAGTGGTGGTTCGGGCGTCGTGCTCAGTTCCCAATTTGTTTTGTCTTGCGCGTGACATTCTCACAATTCCTGGTAAGTTCCTTTATCTCAACATATTTTTCACCTCCCGACTCCGGATTCTTCCCAGGCTCCGCTGTCGCCGTCGAACGCATTTTCCCTGGTGGTCGGCACACAATTTCTTCGCCGCGCCAGCCTGAAACCAGACACCATCAGAACGTTGATGATTGTGAAACAGCGCCTCCGGCTTGCGCGTCTCGCTGTTACGGAGCTAACGGGAGGTATGTAGGGATCCTGTATCGCTGTATGAGCGCCCCATTATGATTTATTGCTTCCGTATTTTCCGTTACGGCCGTTTTCAACCCGTACCGTACCGTCGCTGCTTCAGATTTTTGTTCAACGGGACAGGATACGGGACGGGTTCAGCCGTAATTACCCGTCAGATTGACGGCCGTCCCCGTATACGGTACGGCCAGGAGCCCTATCGCTGATAAAAAAAATTGCATGCCAAATTTTTGGAAGGCCAATCACCCCTTTATTGAAATTACGTGTGTCTGTCTGTCCGAAGCCATTTTAAACTCCGCCATCAATCCTCCGGCATCCTCCGATATTCAACCGAAGTGGTGGGTGCAAGGTGGGTGCGAAGCACCCCACCGCGCTCTTGTATAGTAGCCGCGGCAAGAGCACCGAATGCTGCGGTGGAAATGTACAGCCATTCTCTCGGCAAGGACGTTCTAACCCCGGTTACTCTGGAAAAAGTATATGGGTACATATGGGAGATTGCACTGGTGCAGCAGTTTAACTGACTCCGTTTTAGATGTATGGAGGACGAGCTCAGACTGGATACCAACAAATACTACCGGATGCGGGGGTGAGGAGGGTTAAAATGGATGATGAAGTAGCAATCAAGTTGGGGCTGCCACTTCTCCTTCATGTCCTGTCACGCCCCGTCTATACGGCATTTACGACAGCTTCTCATGGTGTCCCACACCAAATCCGAGCGCGTCAAAGGCCACGCGAACAGTAGGCGAAAGGAGTTTAACATACGAGGCGCGCTGCACGAATACGAGCGGGAGCAGGCCAAACCAGTGATTTTGGGAAAACCAAAGTCTATTCGAGCTATCGCCGAGAGCCACAAAGTCTCGTATGGTACTCTATACTGACACATACATGGGGAGATTTTCGTGAGGCAAATCAAAGAAGCAGAAGGTTTCGCCTGTCCAGGAATGGTGGCATAAATTAAGATCCGACTTGCCTGCACGGTAGGGACGATCATTGAGGGCGACCAAGAGCCTGTACTGGGCCAGCTGTGTGCAAAGATGGTACATTAATCGAGCTGGATGAATAAAGAGAAGGATAATGTACAGGGAGGGGAATAAATGCCATTTCAATTAACGAAGATACCCCGAGCGCTCCCGAACTATGGAACGTGAGTGACCACTTCATCCGCTCAGACTTGCGGCTCAAGCTTTGCAGCAAACGCGTGACGGGTATTTTCAGCATTTGATCGTCCAAGCTGAACAACTCGGATCGTTTCACGGGCACATGCCCAGACTTTTGCCTTCGGCCCAATTCGCAAAAAAAAAATTGCACGTGTCCACATCAACGAGATTCACTTCCTCTACACTTTGAAACCCGTGCCTCACTATGGAACCAACAATCTGGTGCAGTATATGTAATGTATTTCAGCCAGGATCAGGGGGCACGGGGGTCAAAATGGCACGGCACGGGGTGCAAAATGGCATTGTGAGGCACAGGGTTTAATACATTTTTACCCCTGCTCGCGGGGCGTCCATTCAAACCTTAAATATGTCAAGTACTCCCTTGTCCTTCTGATCCGGGCCGAAATACGTTATAATGCACTGGATGGTCGGTTCTATAGTGGCAGTTCAACTTCAGTTCAGCGGCAATGTTGCAGCACCCAAACTTCCCTCTACGACACTGGCTGGCCTCCATTCTCCCATAGACTGGATTTGAACATCATCACTGCCACAATTAAATTACTTACATACATGTGTCAAGGCCAGGTCAGGTTTGTCCTCATCAAAGCCCGTCGGGTCATCGGGGACTTGGAATATGATGTGGCCTGCGAGACAATGGTCTGGTCTTCGTATGGAAGGGCCAGGGCGGCTAGGGAAGCGGAGCGTGGCTGGCTGCCACGCCGAAGCAAAGATATGGGGTGAGGACCAAGGTGGGATATAGCGCAGACGGGGATGGACCGGACCTTCAAGGTGTCGAATTTTCCAAGTCTATTGAGAGTATGATATGGAAGACAGAGATTGTCCATCTGTCAAGTCAGAAGTAACAGTAACAGCACATCCTGTTGAGAAGCGATAAGTACTGCTGGAATTCACTGGCACCGGCAAACGATTCACGATGTAGATTTGTCAATTGCCTCTTGTCCCCCTGGTTTTGGCAGTTCCATATTGGCGCTCTCCGCACATGTACCTTGCTCAGCTTTGACACGAACCTGTGTCAAACGAAGGTATTACGTGTCTCGGTCTGGTTATGGACCCGAGGGATTGCTGTACCAGGTATGTTGAATTCACAGTGTCCCGTTCAAGGACTATTTCTCATATCTCTCAATTTAAACAGAAATTGAGCCGATCGGTCACTGGAACCCGATACTAGAGGGTCAGAGCTACATGTTCACCCAGAAATCTCAAGTTACAAATTTTATGGTTGGCACTGGTGGCTAAACAGCCCACTGGTGGTGCTACAAAAGTAAGGGGCGAGGTCCCTCCGTGGTACCTCTGGGCGAGAGCCCTGCACTGGCTGCGAAGATGGTGGTACAAGTCTGGAATTCAATGATGTGGCACTATTTACTATACAAACAAATGCTGTAACATAAAATAGGGGCATGGTAAAGTAAAAGGAAACGGTGGTTGTGGAAGGAATTCCACCACCCAGCCATCCGACCCTGCAACATCGGACATGTTGTGGGCCTGCTAAACGGCATTCGGTGCAAAAACGGCCCGAAAACTCAAATTACCTGATACATAATATTTTCACAAATCCTTCTCTATCGCTAATTTCGCATGGATCAGCTGAGTAGATCTATCTGGTCTCCATGGGAATCGGTAAAGAATTGACTGAGATAAAATGAATGCTTCGAAAATTTCTTCTTTCGGGACGTTTTCAGAGAATTGTAAATACCTCAACCAGTTCTCCACAGATTTGAATGAAATGTATCAAGATATGTTGGGCTAATTCATGCGGAATTAGTGATAGAGGAATTCGTGAAAATATTATGTATTAGGTGATTTGTGTTTTCAGGCCGTTTAGTGCCGAATGCCGTCTAGCATGCCCACAACATGTCCCAGTGGCCTAAAATTTTGCGAGGGACAATGAATACCTTAGTAAACGCGTGACAGAGCCAGAACTTCATGAAATCCCCGGACAAATATCTACCTCTTTATAAAATTACTGTCTGAAGCCTATATCCCCATAGGGATATATTAATGGCTCACTGCGACAGGTTCGGCCCTTCGGCCCATCAACTAAATCACTTCGCGCCGGCGAGCGCTTGTAATCCTTACAATATCTCTGACTGTCAAAACCACCAAATGTACACAATGGTGCTGGAGGGAATGCAACCGATTTCTCCCTATTTCTGGCTCTGTCACGTGTTGTCCCTACCCAAATACGAGGTCACTGGAACATGTTGTGGGCATGCTACAATGCATTCGGCCCAAAAACGGTGTGAAAAGATAAATTACCTAATACATAATATTTTCACAAACTCCTCTCTGTCACTAATTCCGCATGAATTAGCCCAACATATCTAGATAAATTACATTCAAACCGGTGGAGAACTGGTTGAGATAGTCGCAATTTTCCGAAAACGTCCTGAACGGAGAAATTTTCGTTCGCGCCTTCGGTTCCGACATTAGCTCTAATTTGCCTGAAGTTTATGCTAGGCTTGAAAGTGTCCGGGATGGGAGACAATAGAAGCATGAGATTGATCACCGTCGTATATGCTTTGTGAGTGACGCCGGGATTGGTCTGGGACTGTATATGTAGAAGGTCAATATACCTAGCAAGAGGATGGCGGGAACATTCTGACATGAAAATGAGTAAGCATTACTGCTGGGTCTGAAAGGCTGTATAAAATGATTGTATTATACAAGCGGTATATAAGGGTATAAAACATTAAATACCTGAAGACCAGTCCCCCCCGTAGGCACAGGTCTGCCGGATCCCCGTAGTGCCTATCTTTGCCCAGGGTGGTCTATCTGTTCCTGCATGGATAGGCACAGGTAGAATCACTGCCTCGAATGCTGTGCCTCCCATTCCATTTCGGGTTCAGCCCTGATTGGGGGCTCATGCCGCATCTGCGCAACTTCCATCACTTCTCCTTCAAATAAACTCGGTCATGGGTTAGATGTTCTCAACCGCAAATATTTATTCCAACGTGACAACTCAGATCAACTCAGCTGGGCTCAAGTCAATTCTGTCTTTCTCCCACTCACAAAAGAAAGTGTTCAATTTCAGATCAATTGAAAATGCTCACTTTTAGTTTCAGATTTGCCAGAAAAAGAAGTTCACACCTGGCAGAAGAGGATACTGGGCCGCTTCTCGGCCCAGTAGCTGCTTGTACCTATTATGGTAATGATTGACGTGGGATATCTCGCTTAACCCTACGGCGTATCACGGCCGTAACACCGTATACGGTACGGGAAAATACGGACTATCCAGAGTCATCAGTGTATGTAAGTGCGAATTTCAAAGAAAAAACTCACTATCAAGTTGTCGTTGTCCAGCTTGATCTTCTTGCGATGTTCCGGAGGGGGTTGAGAATCGGCTGCGTGAGGCTGTTTGGCTGTGGATCCGCCCTTTTTTGATGCTTTCTCGGGGCCGTGAGTAGAGTACCATGACAAGTAGTTGGCTGTCGCATACGCCTGGGCCTTCCAGTTGTCAGTGCAATACCGTAACTCAGGAAATTGTCGACACATCTCGTCATTATACAGGGTGACGACGTCGAGGCTCGCCTTTCCCATGTCCGTGGAGCGATCCCCTTCTTCACAAGCTCAAACCAGATCTGCTGGGCCACTTTGGCAATAGCAGTGCATCGGTATCCATCCACCGCCTCCCCGTTCGCATTCTCGATGTATTTCATGCGCACATTGACACCCTGCGAGACCAAGGATGCACCGCGCGGATTAGGGCCCGTGTGATTTGATACACCACTTGTATCGCCCTTGAAATCTGCGCGCGTCCAATATTGCACAAGGGGAAAGTCTTCTCAGGCTATCGGCAGCGAAGGTCCGTGTACTTGAGCCTGATCCGTGGCGGGTGTCGGCAAACCGAAGGCGACCCGCCAACTTAGTACAAGTTCATTTTGGAGCCTGTGGGAAAGATTCATCTGCAGCAAAAACTGCTGACTCGGCAATCTTCTTGCCGCAGACATGCTTGTGGCCGACAACAAGCTCTTATCTCGTTACTTCTTCTGCCTTTAAAGGTGTATGGGCAAATCGGCAGGTACGTCTCTCTCTAGGCCGGAGGAACTGTTTTAACTCGCGATCCGGCATTGTCCCGGCATCTTCGGCAAGTTAATTTCGCTGCGCACTTGGCCTACCCGTATTTTACGTGTAAACAGCCGGTTACGGGGGACCCATTTAGGGCTGAACCTGTACCGTTACCGTAACGTTCGGGTAAGAACTAAACTCACCGACAGTATGGGGACATAACCATTTTTACAGGCCATATTTCCGTAAAAATATGGGACGGCTTGATGCCCTAGTGCACTGGCAAGATCAGGACAAGATGTGCCTGCGCTCCGCTCCGGCGATGAGAATCGATATCAAACTGGAGTGATATAGAGTTCACACTGATAAGTAATTGAAAGATAGTATTGAATGCATAGAATAGGAGTTGGTGTAGGGGGGAGAGGGCAAGAAAGGAGGGGAGAGGGAAAGCGTCATCGGCCTTTTATATGAAAAACGTGGACGTGGCTGCAGTGCGAGGAATGTGTCATTCTGTGCCATGGTGTGAATATTTTGCATGAAAAGGCAATTATTTCAAGGCTGTGGGCTCGGGCCTGTAAGTTCACCTTCACCATCCCGGTTGTGTGATTCTGAATTTGGCAGCTCGCAGTTGTTGCACAGCTTCACAGCTTCGGAGGTCAAAGGCACAATGGGAATAGTTTATTGTATGGAGATGCAGCTGAAAGGCTGTGTTGGTTGGCTATACATACTTTGGGTCGGACCAAATGTGGTGATAAGGGAGGACGAGAAGAGAGGAAACAATAAGGGGATATCTCGATGGGGATGAACCAAAGACATACAAATGAAACTCATCATTTCATTAAAGAAACATTAGATGTGGTGTAGGCTCGTGAAACCAGCCGGTCCCGTGATAACTGATGCCATCGTAAACTCGACACAATCCGGGACCGGCTGGGCGCCCCCGTCGCATGTTTTGGTGATGGATTTTCTCCCCGCCATTTAAGAGGGTAAGACTCGAGAAAAAGTCGAAACATGGAAATTTGGGTTTTTAGGTCCCATAATGAAAGGTGGATAATTTTGAATTCTCTTTCAAATGACACCAACATGTTTTGGGAGGTCAGAAAAAAAAAAAGTAGGCTCATTCGATAGAGCGCGAAAAGTTATCCATCCTCAGCTCAGGCTTTCAAAACCCAAAATTTCGCGATTTGGCGGGGGAGGCGTTGTTTTTTAAAGTTGGACCCTCTGAAATGGCGGGGCGAAGATCCGTCACCCAAACAGGCGACGGGCGGGTCCAGTCCGTCCACGAGGTTACTCTGTGTTTGACGTCCCATCATGTTTGCTCTGATATTGTATCTGTTTGCTTTCCACCTTAATCTGGAATCAGTAGGCTCGTCCCCATCCGGTATCCAGGTAATAGAGCCAAATCCATCACTCGCTAACGCTCGGACAGTCCGTTAACGATGATCTCCCCGTTGTGCACTCTTTGTCTGATTGTTGGCTTTGTTTGTGTGATTTTAGTAATTCAGGCTTACGTCCCCGTCTCTCACTGAGATCCTTCGTTTAACGTCGACTGGTTCACGAGTCTATGGAATCAGCTCCGGTGTCTTGCTCTGTCTTGTAACGGAGTGACGTCGACTGGCCCTGCGAGTCTAGATGTGGTGATTGATCCGGGGATTAATATTCTCCGCGCCCGGATACTGGCCCGAACACAAAGCAGAAATGACTAACACCCAAAATTGAACTCAGAGTATATCTTTGGTTCCAGGCGAAGAAACGGGTCGTGCAAGAGGATTCAGGCAGGTAAGAAGTTGAAAAACATACCCTTGAAATTGAACTCAGAGTATATCTTTGGTTCCAGGCGAAGAAACGGGTCGTGCAAGAGGATTCAGGCAGGTAAGAAGTTGAAAACATACCCTTGCATTTTGATTTATTTCTAGGTATTGTCCCATTTTTCTTCGATTTTTTTCGCCATGACCAATGTTGTATGACTAACTTTGTTTGTACATGTAGCAAAGAGAACTAAGCCCAAGTTCCCCGGGTAGCCAAACCTAAAGGTTCAGCAATTACGATATTTCGTCGTGATGCATCAGGAAAATCCGAAATTCTATGAAACAAGTGGCCATTATGACGGGCTATAATGGTCTATCATGGTCTTGATAATTGTGGAGGTATCCATGAATGTCTATGATGGTCTATGGCAGGTTATATAGCCTCCCATGTCCTCTATGGTGGGCTATGACCGTTTTCCGTTTCATTTAGATTATATATAGATCATGAAAGAATACTATCCTTTTCGCGGAGGGAAATATTTCTACCTGTTGGCGCTCAGAGTATTCACACGGGAGGGTCTTTTCTTGGCCTTTCCGCCGTCGTTGCCCATCCGAGTCCCGACCAGTGTGTTGATACTCATCGAAAACCATCGGCACCGCCGGAAGCGACTAGGACTCGGAAAAAAAAAAAATGAGGTCAAATCCAGCTGTGCATACCGTGCTCTCATCCTAATTATTTCTAAACCGTGCCCACCATGGGTCGGGAACCTCAAATTAAAATTGAATGGTATATCACCAGATATTCCACCAGATATTGAACTTGTGAGCTGGCCAACAGCCAATACATGGGTAAATTGTGCTTCTCTCCTTCGTAGATGCGAAGTGAACACTTTGATCAAAAAACATCGAAATTTTAAAGAGCGCATGGGTCGCGCACTTCGAATTAAGGGCCTGATCGTGTGCACCAGAATCGCGTTAGAATTCCCTTAGATTCTAAGAATAGAATCGGCTGGGTAAGATCCGGGTTGGAGGCCCCCGAACACCCATGCTGGGCTATATAAGATAGAGTGGCACTGCATCACCGGTGCGGCATTTCATGCGGGATCGCGGCGCGAATGTCGCCCGAGTACCATCGCAGCACCGATCAATGATACATATCGTTGATGCCCGCAGAACACAATGGGGGGGATTGCGATTCGACTTGCGGCATCGGCATCCTCTGGCAATCATCCGGCTACCGGGCCTGATCCGATAGAATGTAGTCCACTCTATAATTGGATTCTAATGTGATTCTAATGCGATTCTAATGGGATGAGGGCCGAGGCAAACCCAGGCCCATCCCCCCAGCAAGAGCCTTAGGAAATCCAGGTTGGAATGGGGAATTGTTTCCGAAAAGGCCCTCCAATTGTTTATGGGCCGGGGCGTACAAATGGACTCTCTGGACCGAATTGTTTGGACATTGTTTGGACAGCGGCGCTAGAATACCTCAGAGTGAATGAATGATCAAGATACACAAATTTCGGTGGCCGCAGCGGGACGGGCCACACATATCCCACTCGAGTACTCGGATGATGATGAGATGGAGTGGAACCCGGTCCACACCGTGCCGTTGCAGCGCCTTCAGTGAGTTTTCCGCCGCGGGATCATCATCCCAGTGGAATATGTGTGGCCCGTCCCGCCACGGGCACCAGAATTAGCTACAAGTATCTTGATCATTCATTCAGTCATTCTGCTAGTTACGAAGAATTCTAACGAGATGAGGCCCGCTAGAATTGCATTAGAATCCAATTATACAATGGGCTACATATTCTACAGAATCAGCCCCGGCAGGGGGATAATTGCCGGAGGGTGCCGATGCCGCAAGGCGAATCGTAATCCCCATCATCGATCAATGCTGCAATGGTACATCCGCACCGCGATCCCGCACGAAATGCTGTGTCGGTGATGAAGTATTATTCCATAATAGCGTATTTCAGCACGGGTGTTCGGGGGCCTCCAGCCCGGATCTTACCTGGTTCATTCTATTCTTAGAATCTAAGGCAATTCTAACGAGATTCTAGTGCACCCGATCAGGCCCTAAAATTGAATGCTATATTTCACCGGATATTGAACTTGTGAGCTGGCCAACAGCCAATACACAGGTAAATTGTGCTTCTCTCCTTCGTAGATGCGAAGTGAACACTTTGATCAAAAAACATCGAAATTTAAAGAGCGCATGGGTCGCGCACTTCGAATTACAGCTAATTGCAGTACCGAAGGCGCGAACAGAAAATTACCGTTTTGGGCAGATTTCGATCCTCGCGACCGATTTGCCCATAACTCTCTGAGTTTTGCACGGATCAAGCTGAAACCTAGTTAGATAATTCGTACTAATTCATATGCAATTGATGATAGAGAGGGAATTTTAAAAATATCATATTTTGTGCTTCTTAACATTATTCCGCTCTGACAAGCGTGTTGTGCTATTACTTCGCCCTGCTATCCGTATGTCATACTTTCAGTCCGCCAGCTGTGTGAAGCTGTGTGATGGCAGGTAACATTTGGCGGGACAGAGCCAGACAGATTTATTCAAATTTCGGCTGCGGATCTTCCTCGGAAGTTGAACACACTGAATTGTGGTTGTGCATATATTCTGCAAAGGGAAAGACATTCGACAGCTTACCGTGACTGGTGGACATCAGGGATTTACAAGAGAACTCTGACCGGGTCCCTCGCTCCGGCTGACATTTTTCGCAGTTTTGCATCTACTACCGCGCCGAGTCTCGTTACAGGGCCGCAGTTCTTGGACAGGGACCGCCTCCGTATGTCTATCTCGGCTCACGACCGACATTTTAATGACTCGCATTTTGCTGCAGTGGCGCGGGCAGCACAAATGCGCACACTACCTTCCTCAATACCCCGGTCCCTTCCAATCGTATTTACGGCGGCAACCGCGCTGCATCTCCGAATATGCTTGCCAGTGGAAACACCGACTTGAATAAATTTGCGTATGATTCCGACACGTTTAACACTCCCACCCCTTCCAATCGATACCACCTTCCAGTCGCACAATCCTGCATTCCTAAGCGGCCTTCCCAATTCGACATCCGATCCGGGTCCAGCAGCGAAAAGTGCATCTGGATCTCGAGTGTTTCAAGCGCGTTATCCCGAGGGAGCTCTTGAACCACCTGCAGCATGCGGCCGAGGTCTTCGCCTTCCTCGATGCCGATGCCCAACGTCACGCACCCCCCTGACGGCGCCGAATTTGGCTGTTTGTCCCGCGTCACCCTCGGCGCTGCCGAAAAAGTTCTGCGTGACACCGCCCTGACGATGCCCGACCGACGCCAAAACGGCAAAATTTTTGTTTGTCTGACGAAATCCGGCAGTCACACCCAAATTTCGCTGCTGCCGCAACGGTTGCAGCAGCTGTGATTAAATTTTGCCACGAAATTGTACATCATGAAAATTAATTTTCTATACAAATTGCTATGAACTTCTCAGCTACCCTGGAGATGCACACAGAAATTGATCACCGACGAAGGGAGTTGCGCAATATTTCTACAGTTGGGAGTATTTTGCGTCCTGTTGTTCAGAAGTGGAATGGGTACTTCTGAATGTATGGTGCGTGTATGGGGTGATCACCAACTACGCAGTTGACCTCGCGCACACGCCGGTGATGGAGGGTCTAAAGATAGTCAGTAGGACAGCCGAGAAAAGCAGATAGTCAAACCTGTCTGCCGAATAAGCATTCTTCCTGATCGCCATTAATATTCCTCGGAAGCCATAGTTCAAAATCATCGTGCCCCGGATCTTCTGTATCAATGATGCCTGGACAGAACATGGGGTTTAGTAGCCAGAGAACAATGTACGCATCAACTTGCATTTTTTCGCAGTTAGATGGGCAAAATCCAGATAAACGACGGTCCGTGAGAGCGTGGGATATCACCGATAAGGATGAAGCGACGAGTCCTGGCAGAGGGTAACGTCACGATTGATCGAACTCGCATTTTCTTGTCCGTGAATCGATATTCACGCCAAGTCAAGCTCTCGTTGGTGCTGAACAAGACGTGGTCGGTCGCAGTGTTTTCCTCGGCCATGACCAAAATTCCACCAGAGTCACCGAACTCCCATACATGAGGTCCCTTGCGTATTTCCTCCCAAGTAAGGCCAGCGTCTCGGCTCAGGAAGGTGTCGCCTTGGTCGTAAGGTCCAAGTGATTCGCCCACGTTCCCAACTGCGAAGGCAACGGGGAGAATGCGACTTTTTTGGTTCATGAGTGCTACCGGATGGTGGGGGTAGCAGAGAGAAGCTCGAGATGCCAGCGCTCGTGAAGATGTCCGTGCCCTCAGAAAACTGTTTTTCAAGAGGTGAGCAAGATCTGGATCTTGGGATGCCATCAATGTTACGAAACTGTCAAAAACTGACAGTGGCGCCGCTCGGCTGATCTGCGGCACCCAGTTTGCTCAATTCTCATTCGTTTTCCCCGAAACAAACTCAGGGTAAAAGACAAAATGCCGACGATCTGGCTACACAGCTTGGTACCAGATCAAGCGGATCAAAAGATATTGAAGGTTTTTCCTTGAGTGTCCGGGTTCTAGGGGAACGATAGTACATGATGTTGTTTAATCAGCTCTTTTCACTCGTTTTAATCCTTGGCATGCACCAAAAAAACACCTGTGTCATTGTGCATAATCTGCTCCGGCATTCCGTTGAAGTGGACACAATCTCTTCAGTTGTCGCAGGCAAAGCCGTGAACCTGGTAAGCATTTTGGTTCGGACGAGAATCCTACTCACACACGATTAGATACGCTTCCATATCCCCAGAATCAATTGCCATTTCCAGCCTCAAGGCTTTAACTATGTTGTGCGCTGGAAACAAATTCCTTTAGCTCTGTGCTATGCAACGACTTTAACGGATGCCAGGGCCTCACCGTGCAAAAGCTCGGCCTTGATCTCCGACAAGCTGTCTTTTCACATGGACAACTTTACGCCGCGATGACCTGCGTTCCGGACTCAGAAAACATGCTACTCTTGAAATACTGGGACGATTTATCCACTTCGACTGCAAACATCGGGGGTATAGTGTTTATACGAGTAGATTCTAGATGGGACACACATTAGTACCTTGCTTCGTAGCCCATTATCATAGATATGTTACATAGCGTGTATTTGAATACCAAAAATAGCTGAATTGACTCCATTTTGCCACTATGGTATCTTGGTGGGGCGGCACATGGCGTCAATCTGGGGCAGCAGTGGGCGGCAAGGGGGCGGCAGACTGCTGGTTGTAGGGCGGCACTTGGCGTCAGGAGGGCGCTGCAAAGGGCGTCATGTGTGAGGGCGCAGGGCGCCAGTTCAAACTCGAGGGCGTCAGTTTGGTGGCAGTGGGGGCGTCAGTCTTGCGTGACAGGGTGTCAGTGTGACATACTGGCGTCAAGTTGGCGTCAAGTTGGCGTCAAGTTGAGGTCAAATCAAGGCGGCGTCAATTATCATAGGCGTCAATTATCACGGAATTTAGCAGGGTTGCTTGCTCAACATCTCTTCAAAAGTGCGCCAAGTCCCTCTGAATCTTCAGTTTGCTTGATCCGAAATTTCAGTTGCCCATCTGCAATCCCACAGTCGCCCCCCCATATTTCAATACCATTCTCCTTGTAATCACAGGGATATCAAGAAAGACCTTATCGCTGCCATGCGCCTTCTCTGTATTGCGATCAACGAGCATTAAGCTTGCATTCGTTTGTTCCCATTAATCTCCTAATTACCTCCTTGCTTCGTTCATACTATGCTCGACCCGATATATATGGTGCTCATTGTCTGTCTTGTTCTGAGTCATCTTAGCCGACTCCAATGGCTCGTTACGTTGGTTTACAACTATCTTACCCACCCTCGTGCACCACAATTAATCCCATACTTCGACGCTGACGGTGTGTTCCCTTGTGCATGCATCTCACGCATCCTTGGCGACTTGTAAATCAAGAGAATACTGCCCAGTTTCATCGAATACATCAGTGGGGGACCACAGAGATGGCAAATGTGATTTGAATACTGCGCCGGTAAATGTGAACCCTTTCTTTCTCGCATCTGCTGACCAGTTCCGGGGCGTCCCAAACACGTTTGTCGGCTTTGGCAGGTTCTGAGTATAAGAACCACTGATGTACATAGTTTCAGGTGGTGGATCCGGCAGTGATGTCGCGATAGCCAACTCCAGAGTTGAAATTTGGGTCGAATATATATTCCCCAGATTTTTTACCTCACTTTCATGCTCGAGGCACCATCGGGACCTAAAAAATGTCGGGGAAAAATATATGTCACCCGTCGGGATCGAACGCACGACCTTCTGAATATGGCAGAGCCAAATCGGGAACACGCGAAAAAAAAAATGAGCTAGTCTCATAGTTTTTAGGAACAGCTGTAATGTAAAATTCCAACTTATCACTCGGCTGTAATCTACATGTAAAATTGGGCGGATGTAATTTCTATTGTCCAATTTTAGCCAGCACTAACTGGTGTACCCCGATCAGCCGTTTAATACCCGCTCAAAACCGGCAGAGTGTCCCACTTGGCGTCCGACCCAATTTATGGCTTCAATCAAACTTTTTTACTGCACGGCGGGCCGAAAGCTGAATGGATTTCTGCCGCGTCGTGCACATTAGAAAGCTACGGAAATTCTGAGTCGAAATGGCCCAGGCATCACCGGGACCGATGAGGTATTTGTTTACAACCCAGACAATGTCTACTGGATTGCCGAAGCTTTTCACTGCACGGTTTGACGCTGGCTGTGAGCCCTTGCTCGCAGGGAACCCAAAGCAACGATTTTGATGCCATCCCGTCACAGAAAGCTTAAATTCGTCGATTGGTTTGACGCTGGCTGTGAGCCCTTGCTCGCAGGGAGCTCAAAGCAACGATTTTGATTCCCGTCACAGAAAGCTTAATTTCATCAAGTACCCCGTTAGCCCTGCCTAATACACCCACAATCATTGCCTAGACGTCCGGAAGCCGAAAAACTCCTCCCCCCATGAAGAGTTCACCAGCTCTTCAAGTTCCTCGGTTCGGCCAGCATCCAGGAGCTCGATGTCTGGATCAGTATCAATGACCGACAGTTCAGCCTCCGTTGCAACCAAGTCACCGCAAAAGTTAATGCGGTGTTGCCGATAAATGAATTTGAGATTTTGCAGCATCTCCATCGAGTTCGAGGACAGGCTCCCGCGTCGCAGGGAGTCTGTCTCTTTGCATTGCCCTCGCCAGGTAGATAAAAAAAAACTTGAAGGAAAGTTTAAATCTGAACGAACAAATATCCCATTGGAGCAAATGTTCTCAGAGTCGGACTAGGTATTTTGTCGCAATGCGCCTTGGACTGGTGGACAGAGAAAGAGTCCGTTAATGAGGAAAACCAGAGATTTAAAATGTGCGTAAATGAGTAGAGCTTGGATTTTACTGGGAATCGAAGAAGAGATCCGTAAACGGGAAGAGATCAGGAGATCCGGACTTGTACCGAATAAATGACTTCAAATTAGCACAACTCAACTAGGGATGTCCGCGAATAAATTGAGCAGGAAATTTTAGCCTCATAGACCGTAAAGCAACAACATATTCACGGAGGCTGGGATGAACTGCGAATGATCTCAGCTTGCGCACTGGAATCGCAAAGGTAAATGTTATAGAATCAGAATGCACAGTACTTGGGGATCCAATAGATGGTAAATGGGATGAGTTTGTGAATGACTACTTTGAAATACTGTTTTCAGAATTGCTGGAGCGCCCCCCCTCCATCCGCGCCAGTTCCTACCATCGTGCCTGTAGTGCCCCCCACACTTTCACTTTCTGTGCCTGCACCGGTCTCCGCCTTCCATGGTGTTGCACCTGCTGCTGCTCCTATTACGGCCTTCCAGGGTGTCCCCCCTGCTATTAGCAGCACCAACACTCGCCGCATAGCCAGCGCCCTTCGCACCCTCCCTCAGCACCAAGCGACTTCGAACACGCGCGGTTCACGACGCGCGTATCCGTCTGCCTCTCCCTTCAGTCAAAATGTCTCGGTCCTTGTACAGTCGGAGGAAATATTAGATAGAAGATTTGAACCTGCCAAGTGATAACCAGCCATCAAGATGTAAATCGGCACATATGATGCTCCAATGTGTCCTTGGAACATTTATTTAGGTCTCTTCTAACCTGGTAACTAGCTTTTAGTGCTTATTTACGACAATGTGCCTCTTCAGATCTTTCAGAATTGGGCTTAAATATGGGGAGGAATAAGGGAGCAGTTGACATATTTAAGGTTTGATTGGACACAGGGGATTTTTTTACGATTTTTCAATGGACGCTTTTGGATCTTGGATCCTATCCACCAAAGAGGAACATAAAAGTTCCGCTGTCAATGAGCATGAGGGCGCTCGACGGTTCATTCAAAGCGGGGAGTTCCTTGAAAACTGATTCGGTGGCATCCTTGCGAAACGGAGCGAAGGCTACGTCGTAAATATGAGATGATGCTCA
>JARKIC010001407.1:0-123163 GCA_029378375.1 Mycena olivaceomarginata
CGCTGTATTATTGTCTTTTACATACTTCTTTCCACATTAGACCTATCTCCGTATTTAGTATAAATACGTTTTATGTTCTACTGTATCTTTAGTTGAAAATTAACGTGCTTTGCCTCCGCATTGCTCCATGGTCTGATTCCGTACTCTCCGTCTCTGAGCCAACTTAGTTGGTGTACCCGCTCACCTTCGTGGTATCACTTCCGGCCGTTTCCGTTCTTCCGGCCTTCCGTCCTTCCGGCCATTTCCGACACGGATATAACAACAATCATCCGGAAAACCGAGTCCATAGTGAGCCATGGCAACGCCTAGCAACACTATGGGCTGCTATGAGCTGCTATGAAGTGATATGTAGTAATTCCATAGCTACATCCATTTCTCCAAGCACTGTATAGGTCCTCTAGCGGCATCTAGTGCTCTGTCGCAAAGCTGTGGCAGTGTCACTCCTCCCACAGTGATATCCAGCCTGTTTCAATTTCTGTTGTCTGTGCCATGCGACTCCAGTTCTTGTACAATCCTCATCCCCTACTTCTCATACTGGAAAAATATCTGATTTCTAGCTCCTACCCATTACTTTACCCTGCTAACTGCTCTGTCTGCAACCAATGTCTCATCCTGGATAGCGTCTCCGTGGACGTTGAACTTGGACTGGGTGCGGATCTGGACTGGAGTGCTGTGGCCTTTCTTGCCACTCTCAGTCTCCGCAATATTACCTGTCAGCATACAATGAGATTTTTGCAGGTCCCACTGTCCTGGAATCTTCTTCGCCGCCTCTCCTTTGCTCCCGGCCCAAGATTGAGTTGGAGGCCTACCTGTGCCCAAACCTCGAGGCATGCCCCCTTCCGTTCATAAATTCAGCCCTGGTCGGCTTAATCCAAATCATGTCTTTTTGTGAAGTTGGATTAATCCAGTTTAAGTGGATTAAGCCCAATGTACAATAGGGGACTTCACGGTAGGGAATATTTTGGCGTTTGTGAGTAAATTTATTCATTTGGTCAGATGAATAAAATCATGTTTTGTGGAATAAATCTATGATCACCCCATTTGGTCTCCACCATATATTTTCATTAATTCTTTCTTCCTTCGGCTCCTTGGTGTTGGTGTCGGTGGATGTGTCAATTGTTGTCGCCCTCCGCACCAGTCATCAGAACCTTAGGTTTGTTCTTGGATCCCTTGGGCCTCCCCTGAGGACCTTTTTCAGACTGAGAGGCAGCAGCTTTCTTCATGTCTGCCAAACAAGCCTCGAGCTTGTCAATTGATTTGTTGTTGGGAGCTTTCCTCTTCCCTATGAGTGTTGATGATCAAGGCGGTGACAGGCAGCTTACTCAAGCAACTTGAAGCACATATATTCCACAAAAATATGTTTATTCCACAAGCAAGATTTAATTGTGCTTGTGGAATATCTTTATTTTGTAGAAATAATCTTTCCATCAGTTGAATATTTATATTCACAAACATGAAAATGTGTCCTAGCGTGAAGTCCCCTAATATCATATACAGTGCAATTGCAGTCTATCCTACAAGTACGGTGCATTGATTATGACCTTGACCTGGCTTAAACCACTTCAGCTGGCTTATCTGGACCAAATCCACCCAAACCTGCTGAAGCAGCTTAACCGGTGTTAACGAGTTCAGGCGTATAAAAAAGAAAAGAGGCTTTGAATTGAGTTATATCGAACAAAAGGATGAGATTCCACTGTAGCATGAACCTAAAGGAAAAGAAAGTGAGTCAAAGATGAAGGAAAGAATAGATGATCGCCTCGCGAGTCAACAGCAGCAACATAATTGAATCGGACACGGCCAGATGCCATCTCTAGAAGTAACCGCAGTGCTGCATACATATTGCTGAGTGCAACAGAGCTGTGGAATTGCGCGGGGTGGAAAGAAGAGAAGATGTTTTGAAGTGATTGAGTAAAGAAGAAGAATGCCCTTAAAACAGCACGTACAATTTCACAGTTTGTTGAGCACAAATGCGGTGTAGCACACATTCCAATGCCATGAAAAGATTGCAACAGTTTTTCTTGTTGCATTGAGGGGACAGAGAGTCTGAACAGGTGCACCTTCACAGCTATGGAGTCGGTGGCAACACAATGGTCAAAAACAAGAGGCTCTGATTGGTAATTGCCGTTCTTTGTCTTTCCTGTGAACAAACAACTCGCATTGCACATCAATTTGATCAAACACTTCTTTCACCTCATCCACATCCACCTCAATCCTCACTGTCCCATCCCACCCACCCTTTCAGCCTCAACACCGAGCCTTATGATCCTATTTGACTTCCCGGATTCAGTGTGCCTCCACGCACCTAGAAGAATGACTCGGGGTGCGTTGCCACTTTAAATTATCGACAGGATGCCACCCGATCCAGCATTTCCACCTATCGTCTCCCCCCTTGCCTTGAAATGTTCTTCCAGCCACCTTGGCTACTACATATCCTTCCAGAGTCTGTTTTGTGTTCTGGTTTGTCCTTGATTGATGGGGAAGCAAGCTTCCCCATTCATCGGTATATGGCGTCGAAATGCAGATGCTTACAAATTGCACGGGTGCATCGCTTTTGTAAGCACCGTGCAGCGCTTCTAAGCAGACCGGTTCCGGCTTCCAGCTAACCGGTCACGTGATTTCGGACCGTCTCCCGAATCGGATAACTGAGATGCCGAACGGACAAACTTGGATAGGAGTGTGCCAACCAACCTTGCACCAACCTCATGCCTGATAGATGAATAAATAAGAACTCATTTATATATACTGTGTGGCTACTGTGCAAAGCCTGCTCTCTCCTTCCTGTATTCATCTCTGTCTCATAGCAGCATGTATTTCTTTTGTACTTTCTTATAATTTTGCTCACAACTCAACTCTGTTCTCAATCAGTCTCTGGAATCAAATTCTTACCACTCAACAACTAATATATCAGTTTCATATCCATCTCATAGTATGTATTTCTTTTTTAACTTTCCTGTACTTAACTCACAACTCAACTCTGTTCTCAATTAGTCTCTGGAATTTAATTCTTGCCACTCAACAATTAATACATTGTTCAGCATATATATATGTATGGTTTAACTTGAGACTTTCCAGGCCACCTGTGAACTAAATAAAATAGGGCTACCCCTCCAAACACTCCTCAATGTCAAAGAATTGCTGCACAGCAGCAAAAGTGTGATAATCGCAATCTAGGAAGTCCTGAACAGCGATGGATGCCTTCTCAGCCTAATCTTGTTCAAGTAAATGGAATGGCCAGCAGATGCAGCTGACTCCTGGTCCTGGAATTGCCCGCCAGCTTGCTGCTGGTCAAAATACTGGTGCTTCTGCTCTCCAGGCACAAGATGAAGATATTGACATGCCAACCCCACTTGACTCACCAACACTGCAGCCTATTAATCTTGGGCAACAGGCTCCTTAAATCATAGTAAATCAGGGGCCAGCTAATGCTCCAGACCCGCTACTTTTACAGCAGAATCTAGCACAGCCAGTGCAGCAGGAAAATGTTGGAGCTCAAAATCGTAGATGTGCTGCTCGAGAGCCACATCCTGATGATCCTATCAGACTCTGGTGCGCAAGCAATGCTAACTACAGACCAGCAGCTGATTTTGATGGGCCAAGTGGAGGGTATAGAACCTGTACAGGCTGCCGTACTGCCTGTCAGGTACAGGCTGCCGTACTGCCTGTCAGAACAGGCGCAATCAGAATACTGAGAATGCAATACCTGTTGATTTGCAGCGGCAGTTGAATGAACCTGCTGTTCAGCCTATACCTCTGCACCATGACATAGCTGCTGCCCTTTCTGACTCTGCTGTTAATGCCAGAGAAACAGAGTTGTTAACTCAGGTTCGCAAGAAGATGGAGATTACATTGGAAACCCGTGTATCATGCCATGAGAAGTGGTTTGATCTGGGTGTTAATGCTGCTGGCAAATGTCGAAAGTGCTCTAAATCCGGAAAGTTTTCTGCAGAAGATGTGATGGATCCTTACGAGCAGTTGTACGATTATTTACAAGTAGTCTAACTAATTTAATGGATTTAAATAGTGAGGACAATGAGAAATGAAGCAAGCTTCCCCTTCTATGTGGACAATGGTAGTCTCTGTGGACTACCATTGTCCACATACATCATAATAATTTTGTGGTGGGTTAATCGGCTTGAACTGCTTAACACCGCTTCAATCACCTTATTACCTCGCTCAATCTGCTTACTCAGCTTAATCTGATTACTAGGCTTAATTCTTGTTGTCTCAATCCGCTCGGACAGCTTAATTCCTTTAAAGCAGTTAATAGATAGCTATGTATTGTATTGTATTCAATGCACTATTATACTGCATAGTCCTTCGGCTTAATCCGCTTAAACTGGATTAATCTGACTTCACGTAAAGACATGGTTAGCTTAACCCAACCTGAGCTAGGGACAGTCCGTTCAAGCCCACCAATTCGCCCACCTCCCCTTTAAGGTTTCATGTCCTCGGCTCCGAAGTATGACGTTCCTCCAATTAAACTGGCAGCAAGATGTCGACCTGATACAGTTTCCAGATCGACATTTGCCGGCTCTCGAAGATCCACGTTTATTTCAGATACCCAATGAAGGTCGACGACCTCCTCGACCTCCGCGCGACCATTGGTGAGTTGACGTTTCCCTGCGTTATCCAGCGTCGGACTACTCACCGTCTAAAGGAAACGATCCACATACAATATATGAAGAAAGCTGCTCTCGGACGACTGAAATTCCTTTCCTTGGCGAACTTGATGTATCATATGTCTTTGATGAACGAGCTGTGTTCAATTTTTCGGGAATCATGATACCTTCAGTCCGAAATCCTCAAATATTTTTCCTTGCCTACTGTCCACGCAAATCTCCAAACTCTGCTGCATGCCGTTCAGAATCATCCTGAAATAAAGCAATAATTTAGTGCGATCAACGCTCCTGCATGCTCCGTTCAAACCGTGCTATAGTGCTCCGCGCGTGCGACTAGTTGCGCAGTGTCACTGGCGACGATGATTAGGGTTCTATTCTTCCTGTGTACGTATGCGGGCAGGTCCGGGGTTCCATCCCTGTTCTGCCTTCCATTGACATTCAGAGTCTCTCGCCAACCGCTCGGCGGCGATTGAACATTCAAGTTTACCCTCTTCTTGTTGGTTGGGCTGCATTATCTAACTTTATGCAGACGGATTCTCTTGCCACGGCTTCTCGATGGCTTCTCGATGCTTAATTCTTCCGTGTTGGTTCGACAGTGATCTACCTTGACACTGCATTCAAGTTTGCACATTTCTGGCAACTCGGGGTCTTCGCGGCCGCGTGGTCATAACTGGGATGATAATTCTCGCAGCGCGGCTCGCAAGAATTGTGAGAGTACGCACTCCTGCGGTGCTCCCGTGTCTTTTCTTAGCTGCAAACCCTGACTTTACAGAGTGGTTCGTATTAGCGCAGGAACCGAGACCCATATTTCAAACAGCTGCCGCCCTGGCGTCGAGTATCGTATCCCGTAACCGCTTCAGCGCCTCGTCGACTTCCTCCGGAGAAAGTAAACTGAACGAGGCACGCACATACGCCGTAGCGCGCCCATTCGGCAAAAACACGGTTCCAGGTAGGGCCAACACGCCACGCTCGAACGCCTGAGTGCCCACGACACTTGCTGAATCTTCCGCCCCGGGGATCAGCAGCTTAAACCTGCATGCATACGCCGTGATGAATGGATTTCCCCAGCATAAATCGAGACCCGGCACACCAGAAGAACAGCCCAGACTGGGGCTGCACCCATTCTGCGAGCCCGTTAAGGTGCCGCTGCATCGCAGCCTCGAACACGTCACGCTTCGTGCGGTAAAAGTCGGAAACGCCGCGGATGTGAGCAAGGAAGCCGTTGACGCCCCATGCGGCGAGGAGCGCGTGCGCGATCACCTGAGTGAGAGACGCGGGCTGAAGATTCACGGAGGCCGTGTGGTGGTCGATGGCGCGGAGCAGCGGGGCGGGCCCGGACGCGAAGCCGATGCGTATCCCCGCGGAGACGATCTTTGAGATCGAGTCGAAGCGCAGGACACGGCCGACAGGGTGGCCGATGCAGGAGGCGTCCGAGTGCTCTAGTGCAAAGTACGACGGCACCCTGTCGGTCCCGTAGAAGAGGTAGAAGTAAGGGTCGTCTGTGCAATGATCAGTAGGCGGAAAGACAGGGTTGTGTGCAGTATGTACCTTCCATGATGAGGAAATTGTGTTCGCGGGCCAGCTTCAAAACCTCCCTGCGCCGAGCGAGTGTAGCTGTCGCGCCAGTGGGATTGCCGCCATACTGAGATATATTACATCGTAAAAAAGCAGTTGTAACAGGCAGCACTCACGGGAATCGTGTAAAGAACCCTTGGCTTTGTTTTGTCGGCTGGCCAGCCCTCGAGAATCGCGCGCAGCGAGTCGGTGGAGATTCCATCACCGTCGGTTTCCACCTCTGTGGCCAGATCAGACTGGCAGAGACACGAAGGAAACACATACCGATCTGCTCACACTTCAGACTGTGAAACAGTGGAATAACGCCCCTGTTGAGTATCAGTACCTGGGTTAATAGCAAAAGAACAGCAAGATTTACGCGTAGACCGGAGACTGGACAAGCACGCCATCGCCTGGGTTCAGCAGCGCAACGATAGCCTAATCGGCATCAGGAGAAGCACTTTAAAAATCAGCCACACAAACCTTGTACAACAAGTCCTGCGAGCCATTCCCAACACTAAGAGCCCATCCTTCTCCGCGCTCACGCCCGTGCACGGTGCGCTGCAGATCATAGAACCAGTCGACAAGCGGCGCTATCCCATCCGTTGGGCCATACTGCAGCCCAGCTGCAAGTTCTGGACCGGAGAGCGACAGAGTGATGTCCTCACTGGCTGCCTGTTCGTTCTCAGTGGGAAGGGATTGGGCGGTGAAGCTAAAGGAAGTAAATGGGAACGTCGTCGGGTTTGGCTTGCCTGCGAGCAGGGAGAGAACCCCAGGAGTAGCCTCGAGTGGAAGAAGACCCCGCACTGCCGTCTCGTTAATCTCTTAGCATTGAAGCCATGTTGGCGCGTACTGGGGCTCAGGAGACGTGCTCTCGCGACGTCGGATAGAAAGGGCGTATAGAAAGTTTCAGGGAGGGTTTTCCCAGAATCCTGCATAATTATGCATGAAATGTGCTCTCAATATCCATTCCAGACACACCTACCGCTGCCACAATAGACGACATTTCGGATGAGCCAAGAGGGACAGCAAGATTTGCGGAACGGCTGTCCGTTGGCGTTATATATTCGGCCATATCGGCTTCTCCGATAGATTAGACACGGGCTAGTTCACAACGGTGGAGATTTAGATACATCCGTAGCATACATCTACATACGCCTCGTGTATGTAGTACGGCATCCAGCCGTTCCGATCCGGGACCTTGAGTGCGATATCGATTTTAGTTTTGACCAAAGAAATCCAAAACTGGAAGCTGGGCGAGAATTTATAAACGTTAAAATAAGAGCATTACAGGTTAGGTTTTATATCTGCACTTTAACTCGAGGCCAAGGCATCTCTCGGGATCCCCACCGTACCGTGCGCGTATACGGCCGTATACATACCGTAAAGCTTTTCGGGCCATACGGTACGGTTACGGACCGTACCGTATACCGTAAAATACGGTACATACGGTCCATTGAACGGCGTCCGGAGAGAGTGGGTGAGTTTTATTACAATCAAATGGCCTTCGTCCCACTTCCTTGAATCTCTGTATTTTCAGATCCCACTGCGGAATCAGCCTCGCTGCGTCAAACATGGTGCCCGTCATCTTGTCCCGATTTGCCCTTGGATTCATCGGCCGCTCGGTGAGTAGAACGGGTGCTCCTCTGGTGCGCAGCTCGTCGTAGAGCGCGTGGTCCAGCCCAGCGAACACCGAGAAACATCCGAAGTGATGTACTTCGACAGTTATCACGCAAAGGAGGGGACTCCTTTAGGGAGTTTTCACTACCTACCTAAAGGGTCTCTTACGTAAACTCCTCCGCAGCTCGTCGTAGAACGCGCGGTCCAGCCCAGCGAGCACCGAGCAACCTCCGAAGTGATGTACTTGGACAGTTATCACGCAAAGGAGGGGACCCCTTTAGGGAGTTTTCACTACCTACCTAAAGGGTCTCTTACGTAAACTCCTCAGCTAAACCGTTATCCGGGCCTCCACCGCCCTCACCACCTTCGTGACCCACCTCCGCGGAAAATGCTCCCGTCGCCACTCTGCGGCAGTCTCACTCCTCCCACGGCGATATCCACGCCGAACGATGGAGCCTCCACCGCCGCCTCCACCTCAAATTCAATACATCACACGCAAATCCGGATTATTACGCGTCGTATATTAAGCAGATGCCTCGAATCAGAGTGCACCTGTTTGTTCTCCCGAAATTACTGCATTTCGATGTCCAGCTGACCCTCAGCATCAATAATCAACTTAGTGCCTAAGCGCTTGGTGAATTGTAGCTCGCCGATCAGCCACTCAAGACCCACTCAAAGGCAACAGGGCGGAGCGTCGACATAGCCTTCTTCTCTCCATACCTCGTGTATTAAGCAGATGCCTCGAATCGGATTGCACCTGTTTGTATCCTTCCCAATTCACACTGTTCTTCTCACTCCTCCTGCTTTTGACGCCCGAATTGCCCCATTATTTTCTAGGGTTATCCACTGATCCCTTTATCACAGATTAACTTCGGTCCAGAACAGTGGACGCTTCCCAATCCTATCTTCAACTTTGCCGATCAGCCGTTCAAATCCCATTCAAGGGACACCCCATCTCGCTTCCTTTTATCCTTTCCACCCCCACCATCTCCACTCTTGATTGTCGTGTATTCCACCTTTCCGCTCGACTATTTGCCTCCCCAACCACACTGACCTGCTGCCAGTACCGGCCGCTCTTAGGTCTCAAGCGGCAAAATACGGGCAACGAAACCCACCAAAGAAGAGGCGCGCCTGGCTCCGTTTTTGCTCGCTTTCGTGCATTTTGCTAAATCCACCCATAGAGGTCTATCAATTTGCAACTCTCTCGGAGTCTCTGCCCACCCTCGGAGCAGTGAGTCACGCACATCCTCTAAACTCACATATTCACACTGCCGGCGCCATGCAAAATATAATCGAGGAGAGTTCCTTCTGTCCTGTTGTTTCAATCCTTGATTGTTCATTTTCACTGCAGCTCACTCCCGTAACGGCCTCGGAGATTCAGTTCACGAGGTGTGTATTATGTGCTTTCCTTCACCATGACCTTACCGATAATTACATTCTCACTTCTCCGAGTCTCAAGCCTCCCAGCCGTGCTTGATTGACTTCGGTGGTGTTTGACTGTTTGGGTCCCAAGGTAAGTATATTCCTGTCACATTCGCAGTAGGTGCCATCAAACCTCCTCTCATCTTGGGTTCAAAAAGCGAGATTCCTTCGCTCTTTTCCCTCGCCCTTTGGCTCCTTTCCACTTCCCCGTAATTTAGCCAGGCTGTTTTCTCATGGACACCCACGAACTTACCCGCATTGCTATTTAATGTCATCACTTCATATCGTGCAAGTTCAACAGTTATGTCAGTATATACATGTATTTACTGCATACCTATTAGACGATCACTATCAGTTCCTTTGGTTCTTTTCCCATACGTACAATACTTATACTATAATACAGCCTTGTACTGTTGAGTACATCAATACATCATCTTATTCTCTTTACCCATCGTCTGTGCCCTTTCTGTGCCCACTGCACTTGCACCCGATAGCTCCGTGTTCCTTACGAGCTTTGGCTTTTTAGCCACTGGCCTTCTGCCACACCGGTTATACTTCTGTTAATTTATAGGGGCAACAAGTTCGACAGTAGTTCCTTCTTTTATTGCTTCTTTCGTCGGCTCCATTGCAATATCCCATGCCCAAAACACTCGATAAACGCTGATCTCCGATGACCCTTCACCGGAATTCATAATTTTCCTTCGCAATTCTACCGCTTCCGGCGAGTAACCTCGATTTCGAACGCTCGACATCTTCATTCTTACCTTCACCTTGGCCAGCGGTCTGCCAATGTCTCATCCTTTCTCCTGCAGGTACGATTGATCCTGCATCCCCAGTACACATATATCTAACATCACCAAGTCATTACCCTCTTTATAAAATTACGTCTGTCCGTCTGTCTGTCTGAAGCCTTTAAACTCCGCTTTTAATCTATCATTCTGGCAGAAGTGGGAGCCGGCGCGAAGCGCCGGCGAGCGCTTGTATGGACCATTTTGAGGATCCTTGGCCCCACAAATTCAGCAGAATTTACGTAATCCCGAACTGCCAAGCCGTCAGCGCAATCGGTGGACTGACTCAGAGCGTTGATGAAAATCACATCACTCAGGCTTGGCGAGACTTGGCGATACTCACGGCCGGTCCCGAGGCGCCTCCAGAATCCACGCTGACATCTTGCCTTCGATGTTGGTGGTTTTGCACAAACACCCCCTCTTGCTCCTTCTATCTTGTTCTCTTTCAAATAGCTCAAGCATATGGTGTCTGACTGTCGCTCATCCATCCTTTAGCCTACTGCTCATGTTTTCTTTGATCTAGGGCTTTGCAAATGTTGTGATTCATGGTTACATCAGCCCATTAAAGGGCCCGTTATATCCACCACACCGTTGATACCACAACTCAAATTTTTTCACCTTCCTGTGCATCCTCACCGCACTGTGCAGACACCATATGATGATTCACGTTTTCAAGGTCTGTCGAGCGTGCGAGGTGGCATGCAAAGCTGAGTTCCTAATCAATTTTGTATTTTCAACAGTGCTGACACTGCACTCGGCGCCTTGGCGCGACCGCATCAACCTGAATGTCATGTTTTCCAATGTATCCAAGGTGTGTGTGTGATCTCGACGTGTATTTAAATTGTCTTTGTTCCGTTCCCGCCAGTCCAATGGGCACGCTTTTCACTGTTTTCATATATTCCTGTTAAATTTTGGTCCTGTACATGTCCACCCCACCGCTAGTGTTTTCTTTGGCTCCCTATCCTTCCCCTGCTCTGCCAAGCGGTCGGCCACACTCTCGAAGTTGAAGTTGGGGATTTGCTTTCTTCCCGGAGATGGAATGTGTCTTCGATCCATTATACAATATGGATGCTAAACAATTATTCATGTTCTCGGTGCGTTCTGTCTACACCCATACCACAATTATCAGCGAATCTCGAGGGTTTACCCCAGTAAGATCAGTATCATAGTCACTCTTAGCCTGCTGGCTCAATCCTAATGCAAAAACATGTTAATTTCTTCCAGGGTGGCCAGACATTTATGCTCACCAAACTTGCCTTTACAGCATTTTGTAGACATGAAAGGGTGGCCGTGGGCATTAATTTTATTCATAGACCATGTGGCTTTTACGCTGAATGAATAAGTTCTGGGAGGGACAGAGTGGAGGCATGTGAATGGACGGAGCACATGCAGGTGCCAGAACAAACAGAGCCAAGGTGGCCAAAGCAGGGGTTCCCCTGACATCAACCCCCCATTGGAATATGGTGTCCTGACGTATGAGCCGGACATGGGTGTTGCATTGTCGGAAGGAGAGTGAGTTGAAGGTGGCCGAGGCAATCTGGTGCAGAGTGTTGGGGTAGTGGTGGTAGTAGGCATCAATGGTGTCCTTAGCAAAGACGTCAGAATGTTTCACCCACTTATTGTGTTCCAGCCCATAGCCCTTCCATTGCACCATGTACCAGAGTGTAGCAGACCTTCGCCTCAAGGATCTCTGCACCTTCCCATTGTTCGTCCTTATCCATCCAGAGGACAGGTGGTTTGTTGTTCCAAGGGCGGCCAGGGAATGGGTCAGGTTTCGCAAGCTTGAGACCAGTGAACTGTCTGGAATTCAACTATACCTAAACACCACACTTTTGTGTGTTTTGGAATAGTCTGATTACAGTATAGGCTTATTTCTAAGAGCTGGTATACGGTCTCGGTATAACTGATCACAGAGTAACAGGTACAAAGGGTAGGGAACTACCCTGCAGACTGGCAGTACTCACCTCAAAAACTGTAGAGGAACATGTAGCCCACAAATCTCTTATGGGACTATGTCTGGTCTTATTCTCGCACAATGGAATAGGCTAGATATACAGAGTTGAAACCTGGATGTGAAAAAGACCTGGAAGCGAAAAATATGGAATTACAGGCTTGATTTTGAGGTAAGTAGCGTGATTTTTTTTTTGTGGGAGACTTATAAAGATTATGAACCATCCTATGCAAGCAAAAAGGCCCATACCAATCGCTGGCTAGCACAGAAAATTGCAAACATGCCCAAAACGGAAATGTGTGGCTGTACCAGAAGTCCTGAGGAGAGAATTATTATTGTGAGCATCCCCTACATTCTACATGCCCGAAATTGTATGTGGGGGGCCTTCAGCAGTCCCTCTCCATCCTTATAGTCACAGATTGTCCTGAGGGTGCCATCAACCCCTGTGCATGACTCCATTTTTTGGATCAGGGCCCTCCACCAAAATGGGTGAGAAAGGTAAAGGGCTCATGTTCCGCAACTACCCATCGTAAAAATCTGAAAATATTTGTGTGTACACGACAAAGTGATTGTATCGTGTCCGGTGGTTTTACAAGTGCTCGCATTTCCACTGAGAAATACGGAAGGACTTTATTTGTTTTGCATCTGGGTTTCAACTCTGTACTTGTAACAAGGGCATGCGGGAATAGTCTTATTTCTGCACCAGTAGGCCATGTGCCTTCACTATGGAGCCAGCAAAGGTGGATTTTCAACAAACTGTATGTTGATTTTCACCTTTCAGCCTATTGGGTGACTTCCTGTAAGACTTAAATATTCTGGCACATTTCTGAGCTTCTTTGAGGGTGCCAGTGATGAGATCAAAGAGAAAAGATATTCCACTTGTTGTGCTTCCTGCAAGCAAATTAATAATTCTACATGTCAATATGGTGCCAAAAGGACTCGGGTATGCAACAGTACACATTGAAATGCTCCGTAAAGTGCTTCGGCATTTTCTGAGGCCAAGAGTGTGCCTGGAACAACCATATAAAACTCTGTCTTGTAAAAAACTTGTCACACACTGGAGGATTGATTTAGATGCCAAACCACCTCAGAAATGACACATTCAGTGGCAGAATACAGTGTAGAGTGCCTAGTGTGAATGGGTCCTCAGAAGAATGGGTTCGGCGCAAGTGGTGGGCACAAGGTGGGCATACAGAAGGACGGAAACTTTGTGACACGAGTGACAATGGGTGATGATCAATCATTTGTGTCCCAAACAGGATATTCGAGTATACAAAAGTCTAGACGAGGGGTACCTACCCCCCGTCTAGATTCATAATTTCTCGAGTGATGGGAGAATAAATCTCGACCGTTTGTGGGTGATGCAATTGATGGGGTCCTGGCAGTTGACATCACATCACAATGGAAATTACGAAAAATATTCTGGGGAAATATTTAAGTCTTACGGGAAGTCACCCATTAGAGAGTTTGCAGTGAGCCACCAGATCAACTGGTGGCTAATTTTTCTCCGCAACTCGCCATCCTCTAGGACCAGTTCAGCCACTATTTTTAGCTCCTAAGGGGATGAAATACTTAGTGGCTACCACAGCCCCCAAGCTTATGATATCATTTTATACTAGGAGCCACTAGTTACACTGGTGGCTCACCACAAACTCTCTATTATTGGGGGGTTTTAGGTTGATTTATTTCATCCTAAGGAATAGGTTGAAAATCTACCTCCGGATTTCAACCTACAACTGGTTGATTTCACCTCGTTGCCTTCTCCCCCTCAGACGGTATAATGTAAATAGAAATCTCTCAAAGAATTGCACAAATAACCAGAAGCCATACAGAGCAATAGCCAAAAGCCCAAGTAATTCCTCAAAATTAACACCATGGTTTCCAAAACTTAATCATTCATTCTTGCGAGACAGTATCAGGTCAATCCAATTCTCATATTAACGGAGGCCATATGACATCCAAATCAGTGCCCCGACTCTTTCGGTGTTTCAACTCATACAAAGTTGGTCGGCGTTGAGGCGCGAGTTGGGACTCAGAAATCTGATTATGAAAGACAGTAATATCAGATTTCACGATTTTCTCCAACGATAATTGCACGCACCGTCCCCTGGGTTAGCGCTGCAATCCACCGGCGCACAAATGTCCGGCCGGGTGTTGGGGTCGATAAAATACTGGAACTCCTGACCACTGGGCTGCCCCACACCCCCCTTTGTGGCTCGTGAGCATGGATAGTGAACATGACAAAAATACAGACGACGAGCCCGCACTGAGCGTTGACGGTCGTAAGGAAATCTTCGCAGGTGTCCACCGCAAAGTTGCCGGCTACTGTGCCCTTGTTAATAGCAGTAAAGTCGCCTTCATCTCGCAGTGAGCGGTGTGTCCAGTGTCGCAGCGTGGAATGAGATGGAGATGTAGCGGTGACTCACAGCTCAAATTCGCTGTAGAAGACGGGGGCCCGGGGAAGCACCGCGCGGCTGCGTCGCCCGGTGCGATCTGGCCGAGGTGTGCCATACGTCCGTTAATAATGATACCTGCATCGATAGCCAAGGCTCACCAGTTCGCCCGCGATGGAGGCACAGAAAGTGGTGATGAAACTCGAGCAGTCGCCCAAACCCAAAGTGGGATCGGGATCCGGGGCGAAGCAAGTCACTTGCCCCAGAGCAGAGGTGATCACGAACGCGAGCGCAGCGACAGTCAAAGCCTGTGAGGAACGATTGACATAGTGCGAAGAAAGGTTGCAAGACATTGTTTACCTTCGAGCTGTAGAACATGGCAGTTGGTTAGAGAGCTTCTTGGACCCGGGGTTGCACTCGATTCTTTTATATCCACGACACAGATTAAGCATAATCCGCCGTGCGCGCTCCCCACTTCATTCTCTGTGTCAACAAAAAGTCTGCATCCATTCGGTACGCTCGTTTGTATGCAACCTCAGAGGGAATATTCTTCTTTTCTCACCCCGACATGCGCGGTCCTAAATCCCGGGCTCACCGGCGCCGCGCTGGAAGTTGTTGTCGTACATGCTTTCCGCCATTCTCAAGTCACTGTCAAAGAGTATATCAAATTTAAATCAGACTTCTGACCCTTTCCTTCTACGTTACTCATGCATCACTTCCAACGGCTCACTTCTCCTCAACAGATTTCATGGCATCAACGTCAGGGATGGCTTCTCGCCGTTTAAACATCAGGTTTCCCAGAGTATCCGTGTCGAATGTGCTCACCCGGAAAAAGTGTTCATACTTCAATGTTGCTATTCTGCCATATATTATTAAAAAATCTAGATGCCTGCCTATTTAGTTAGTGGTTCGTCTAATACACCGGAAAGTCTAGCACCCCCCCTCTCATCTTCTGGGCCGGACCGCAGCGCAAGCACATCCTGTATAAACTCTTTATAAGACTACGCCTGTCTGAAGCCTTCAAACTCCGTCTATGGACTTTTTTGCCCGAAAGTCCGGAGGCGCCCTTCAATTAGCAACCAAAAATCAATGCGTCACCTCACCCTCTTTGTAAAATAGTGTGTGTCCATCTGTCCGAAGCCTTTTAAACTCCGTTTTTGGCACATCTGCTCCGAATCTTTGGAGACGCCGGCAAATGAGCGCTAACATTTCCCCGATGATTTTTCATCCGCTCATGTGGTTCGTTTTATCGCAGCGACGGCCCACCATGCCTTTTTGAACTCCGCTTTAAATCTATCATTGCGGGAGATCCTTGCCGGACCCTTCATGAAATCACGGACCTCACTGCCTCATTAGTCTTTCGTGGTAAAATTTTGCTCTTAGGAGCTTAGAAAGGGGATGCGAGGCCGGGCCGAGCGGCCGTTTCTGTTCCTGAATTTGACCGAGGCCCTCTAAACTCACTGTCGAAGCGCCCGAGTCAAACCGCCTTTATACTCCTCTTATGGGGCGCCAAAAATCAAGGCGTGTTCCCGAAATTTAACCGAGGCCTTCTAAACTCACTGTGGAAGCGCCCGAGTCAAACCGCCAAATCAGCGCTCAAGGGGCTTTATATGAGCAACAGTCGTCTTTCAACCTCAGCCAAAGTGGTGGGCCGCGAAGCGGCCCAACGCGCTCTTGTAATCCTACAGACAGGCTTAATCTTATAAAGAGTAGGATAAAGAGGTAGCTGACTACATACTTTCCGTTGTTAAGTTCAACCCAGAATCATTCAAGTAAATGTGATTTGAAACTCCCATGAAGAGAATGTGGTAGCCTCGCTTGACAGTAAACTTAACAACGGTACTGAACTTCCGCTCGGGCATCTCGGGACTAGTACTCTTCTTTATTCTTGTGTAGTCTACGTATCTTGGGATGTGTCATTTACATCTAGGGAAGGCAGGGTCAACTTGCTGCCGTGCGAAGAGCTACTTCATCTCACGTCCATCCATTGGAAATGATGTTGACGTAGAAGGAAAGGGTCAGGAGACACCTTTTCTGGCGCCTGGCCAGTTAGCGCCCAACCTTTCCACATATCATTTCCGTGCTCTTGCGTCGAACCTGGCCCACGAGCTGACTGATCTCAAGACCATTTGTTGGAAGTGATGCATGACTAACGTAGAAGGAAAGGGTCAGAAGTCTAATTCAAATATACTCTTTGACAGTGACTTGGAGAATGGCGGAAAGCATGTAAGACAGCAACGTCCGGCTCGGCGTCGGTGAGCCCGGGATTTAGGACCGCGCATGTCGGGGTGAGAAAAGAAGAATATTCCCTCTGAATATTCCCTCTGAGGTTGCACACAAACGAGCGTACCGAATGGATGCAGAATTTTTGTTGACGCAGAGAATGAAGTGGGGAGCGCGCAAGACGGATTATGCCCAAACTAGGATCTTCTGTATCGTGGATATAAAAGAATCGAGTGCCACCCCAGGTCTAAGAAGCTCTCTAACTGCCATGTTCTACAACTTGAAGGTAAACAATGTCTTGCAACCTTTCTTCGCACTCTGTTACTCATTCCGGACAGGCCTTGACCGTCGCTGCACTCGCGTTCGTGATCACCCCTGCTCTGGGGCAAGCGTTGACGCTCGCTTGTACTACCGGGCAAACAACTGGCTCCTGCAAGAGCCTCATCACACAATTCTGCAGCACCATTACAGCTCAAATAGTGGGCCTTGTCATTTCGGACGCAAAGTCATGTATTGATGGATATTGAACACTTGATGCAGATCCCGCCAGGCGGCTCGACCCAGCGCTGCTTCACGACGGGGTCGGGCTTGAAGTGTTCGTCTTCGATATATCTGACTCTCCGCTTCGCTCGGAGTCCGTACTCGCGGCTGATTCTGAACTCCAGGTGACTTCAGGGCGCGCAACACAGACCCCGTCAACAGCAACAAGGTCGCCGCGCAGGACTGTGAAAGCGCGCTGTCGATCGTTAGCCTAGTGTGCGCGGAGGTACGATCGGCGTAATTCACTTGTGACATTCAACACACACGCTGATGAGCCACGCAGGGCGGCTCCGGGCAGTTGACCGGCGGGGCATTCCAGTTCTTCGGCCTACCCAATACAGGTGTATGCAGGGAGGAGTGTGGCGACTAGCACAGCGATGCTTTTCTTGTGGTAGCGGGAAAACCGCCCTTGACCAGAGTACTATTGTGCGGGAAGAGATTTGAGAAATAATAAGTGTTAGGAAAATCATGGGAAAATCACGACATTACTTGTATTAGTCGTATTCGAATCACATTGTTTATGTTTGCCATGATCCGACAATCCCTCGTATATCATCATTCTTTTCCAACCACGTTCCGTTATAGTACCTAGACTACCTGCCACTCTCATACAACATCCAAAATGACAGACACTCCGGCATCTTCCATATACAACAACTATCCCACTCAGTCACTGACACACTCAAAGCCCGCACAAAAGCGAGGTCGGCCAGCGTGCTTCTTAACCTCTTTACCCCCACTTCTGACCTTGTTTCGGGTTCATTCTCCCTCTATCTGAGATATTTATTTGGACATGCTTTCTCACTCACAATCAATGCCCTTCAATAGTAGGCTGGTTGCACAGCTGCCATTCAAGCTATTGCATGGCTTCGGATCCGTGCATGGCTCTTCAATTTCACCGACAATCCCGGAGTTTTCAGACTTATGAGAAAGATTCATTTGCAAGTATCAAAACTTGCTCAACCACCAGCCATTGGATGGCTACGAAACCTCTGAATATTTCACCAGCAGCTGGCGGTGTAATATACAAACCCGTGTAACTAGAGGTGTACCCACAATGTATAAAACCCAGTCATTAGAGGTGTCTCTGTTTATTTATATGAGAGAACTGCACGTGTGTGATGGTGATCGCGGCAAAGCAAGGGGTAATGAGGAGGTCTCGAGCAGGACGTCGTCAACGGCGTCGAAAAGGCTGCCAAATCTCCCCATCTGGAAAGACAGCGACAACGACATCTCGACGTCGTCTGTCACGACATCAAGACTAAAATACGTAGAAAACACAGATAAAATGCGAAAAAATTGGAAGATACAGATTGGTAATACACAGCACATACCAAAGGTAAATAAGACATGTGAGATCCAGTAAGATCAGATGATACAATTCAGTGAAAAATGTACGCCTGCGCATCTGCATGCCTGCCTGTCTGCTCCACTTCAATCGACGGTTGTCGGGGGCACGCGAGCTGCTTTCCAGCGCGGCGCCAACTCGAGACATTTGCGAGGGGGTCGGAGACGACGGGAAAAACATGGCTATCTATACACCCGCCCGTGCCCCCAAATGCGTCCCGGGGTCGACGGCTCCCCTATCGGACATGCGGGTGGCTGGCCTCGTAACCATGGCGAGAACGGAAGAGTCCGAGCTGTGTTACGTCCCCTGATTGCGCTCATGCATGCCGCCTGCGCACTTGCAACAGCGGGTCGAATGTGTATTCCGAGGGAAGGTGAGCTTGCACGACAAGAATGTGCAGCTGCATCGAGGTAGTCAAGTTAGCGTGGGTTCTTCTAGTGAGGAGGGCGGTAGGGGGGCGACGGAAGCGTGGGGAGTGGGTGAGGGAGCGGGCAGGGGTGGGGGTAGGAACGGGGGAGTGGGCACGTAAGTGGGCAGAAGGGAGCGGGGAGAGGGCACGTAGAGAGAGGAGTGGGGAAACACACTACACAACTTCATGAACATCGAGCTCTTGGGCAGGAGCGCGCGCAGCGCCGCACCGAAGATGCTGATGCCCGACGCGGTCCAGGAGAGCGCGCGCCAGCCGACATTCACGGTGGGGACAAGCTCGAGGGAGATGACGGCGGCGATCTGGGGAGAGCCGGAAAGGGTTAGCTGGATCCAACGAAAACTAGGAGGATAGGATTGGGGTGGAGAGGGAGGGGGCGATTGGAAGCTCCTGAGACGAAGATAGCAGGAGCACTACATATGAGATGCGAGACGACTGCCCCCTTTTCTGGGCAACAACGGAAAGGGGTGCAGATGAAGCACCCAGGAAATGCGGGAATGCAGGTAGCAGCTGCATCCGGATGTCCAGCGCGAATACACGCATCCCCGGAATGTCTACCCATCCCCAAACTGAAGAAACGACACGACTGGAGTGCGAGACTGTGTTCGCTCATCCCCGGAAACCCAACACCACCACCCAAAACGGACGGAGCAAGACCGCAAGACCGCCAAAATAAAGCAATGAAAGGAGATGGACCCACCAAATATCCGACTGCATATCCCTGCTGCAGCACGCCGCTCGCGAGGCCGCGCAGGCCCACGGGGAGGTTCTCGAGCGCGGTGGAGGCAGCGAGGCCCCACATACCGCCCATGCTGATGCCTGGAGGGACGAAGGGTTAGCGTTTGCAAAGTATAACGAAAATAAGATGAGAAAGGAGAGTGAAGAGAGTCACAGGGCAGCTGGCCGCACCTCAGAGATTGTTTTGGCTCCCAAACCCTTGGATTGTGTGCACGACGCGTGGCCACTCCCCAGCGCACTCGCACTGGGGGGCGCCTCATCGAAACATGACAATGTGTAATACCGGTCCAATGCCCTGCACCTTGTATGTCGTCAGCCCAGTCGGTCTACCACTGCCATTGAGCGGCTTCTTGGATGAGCAGGAAGCACAGGGAAGCGGCCGCAAGCAGACGGCAGCAAACTCAGGTATAGCAACGCCGAGAGCGCCGCCCGCGGTCCGAGCGTCGTCCAGGGGGTCACAGAGCACCCCGTCCGTGCTTGCAGACAGCGTGGTTGAGCGGGTGCAAGCAGGGAGTCGTCGAGAAGGAAGAGACATGATCTTCATGATGCACTGATTAACAGCACGAGGCGATCAATCTGGGCGCCTGAACGGGCTCTTAGTGACAAGTTCAATCGGTATTGCCGCAGCACCCCCCATTTGGAACAAGTAGAGAGACCGATCTCTGGATATTATCATCCCGCACGCTGCGGTCTCCACAACCTAGGGGATGTCCTAAATTTCAACTCCATGCCGTCCAAACTCGGCTCAATTTCGTCTGGTCTCAATACACACATCATGGCGCCCTTGGGAAAAAGCTTGAGGGCAGATAAACACTTTAAAATATTATTGGGACTCAGATGGATGCAAAAATTGGAGAACAGACGAACTTATAACACTGTATTACCAAGACTCTCTCCCGGATGTTTTGGGCATTTTGGCCAAGGAAGTTGGGATTTCCACCAAGGAAATGATTCATATTGTGAGCACTGAGTCTTGTTTCGGAGTATAAGGCACAATCGGTGACAGAGGTCGCCAGAAATGTTGAGACATCAACAAATTGGATGAGTGAAGAAATTGACATTAGCAGAGAGTGCAAATGGTCCTGCATCTTTGGAACAAAATCAATATTGATTATGTGCTGATTCTGAACAGAAAACAGGGATAAAGACATCAGAATCATCGAGCGGTGGTGGTTCGAAGATAGAAATAATCCGGCACCGCCACTGATTGACGTAGAATTGAACCATCAATCTCGAAAGGAACACAGAAATCTTGTTCGTCAAGCACTTGCACCATCATTTGAGCAATTCTGAAGAGGCAGACCCTCAAAAAATATCATTCCACACCTCCGAATGTGCACAGGCTGACAAATTTGATAAGGTTTAACAGTGGACCGGTCAAACTCAGTACCATGATGTTGGGGGCTGAGAAACCATTTCAACGGGCTAAAATGGGTTCTTTTCAGGACCATTGAGTAATGGGAAGTAGAATTCAGGGTTTCCACGTGCACAAATACAATAGTTAATTTATTCAGTGTGTAGTGAACAGAATAGTCAAATTCACATTTCGCTATAATGCCAGCTCATACATGACACTGAGTGTGAGGTGTTCGGGAAAGGAGTTATTGATTGCATGTGTCCTTAACTACTTTTTGCAGTATATTTGCCCACCCAATCATATGGTAGCTCTGAATTGAGTAACAAACCTTGAGAATGTCGGTGCTCGTTCTGGATGGATTCTGGGCCAGGGAGCTGTGGAAAATGAGATTTGAGGTCGTCACTAGTGTCCGAACAACATATTTTAAATTCAGAACATCTTTGTTTTGGCCATTTTTTCGACATGTTTTGGGATTTCCGGGGTAGGTACATGGTCTGAGCGTATATTGGACCTCCAGCGGGGTAGATATAGTATCTAGGTTGCCTAGTCATCCATTTAACTGGGGTAATATTGGGGAATACGGCGTAGTTGTTGAAGAAGGTCTAAAATTTGCTCCAAGTTCAAACTTGTTGGGCCCTGGAAAGTTGGTTGAAGTTGCGTCCACTTCAGTCCGACATGACTATTTCCACATCACTGGTGTCCCTGGTTGTAATTTTGATCAATGTTATTGGTACATACCAGAGGTTGTCTGTGAGTATTTTTGCGGATTTATCTGGGCCTTCTGGATGTTGCCAGGAAAGAAACTTTGCCAGGAGGTCAAATTTTGGCGGGAATGGGGGTTGATGCGGGGATATAATATTCTTCGCCAGGGGGATTTGGTTGAAACTTGAGAGGGGTGTGGGGGGAAGTATGCATATTGCATACCAGAGTCAGGATCAGTGGTTCGGGGACAAAATAAGCACTCAAGGTTCAAATTTTAGTACAGCTCCGAGATGTCCAAAATCGGTCCGCGCCACCGAACCAATAAGATTGGCCCATCAATGTGTGCGCTTAACGGGCGCTAAAAGGTAGGAACACCAAAATCATCGTCCTTTAGCACACTCCCCGACTTTCATGAAATTCTGAGGGGACAAATTCTTTTGTAATACGTTTCCGTAGCTGCTGGAGGGCACAAATTTGGGAATTCGATTAATTGCAATCCTATACCGCCAGACTGTTCGGTTTGTTCCTAGCTCGGCGGTGTGGACCTACCTACCTGCCTTTGAGTTCAGGTGGCTTTATTAACATTCAATAGGTCCTGAGAGATGGAGCAATGCTTAATACTGAACATGTTCCTGACTACAAATGTCTTTGTTTTCAGGTTTCAAATACACCATACATGATATCTGAATATGAAAGTAGAAGCAGTTGCGAGAAATGGGCTGAGGAAACAGGAGGATTGTATTCAAGACTTATAACTCAATGTGACTTCCGGTTTCACAATTCCAGGTTGCAGTTTTGAATCTTTCATCTTGACGACAGCATCTAACAGTTTCTTGTTCGCTTTAAGGTAGGCGACATCCGCATCCATCGAGTCACGTGATCAGCAGTGTGACAGCGTCTTCCTGCCCTTACTAGTTGGCGATGGTGGGTCACACACAAAAACTAAAACCACAGAAAGGCTTAAATTAACCAAAGGAACAATCCTGTGGTTCCAGATTTTCAATATCTGGTCTCAATCAAAAGTTTTTCACCTATTTTTCAACAAATGCTCAGAAGCTTGTTTCCATTCCAGCCACATGGCTTTATGTTTTTTCTGCCGAAATTTCGCGCTTCCATATAAGGAAATAACACGGTCACGTGGTTGATCAGCGACACGCAACCAAAGGACTGTTGGGAGGGTGTATTTTTGGCTTATAGCATTGAATATCAGGCTTGTGGATGTTCCCTGTAAATTGCATGTCCACACTGGATATAATTACCACAACTGTGATTCAGAACTTCAATATAAAGCTGAGTGTTGTTGCACAAAGCACTACTACTGCAACCAATGGGCTGGGAACAAAGCCAGTTTAATTGATAAAGGCTGTATTTCAAAGATTTAGAAGATGTTGAATGAGCTGCACTCTACTTCCTCAAGAATCAGACTTCAATGAAAGTTCAAGGCCATGCTGTACATGTGCTGCTCAGAGTCTATTGCTAGACAGTGTTGCAAGAGAGTCTATCACTGGTATCTCCTGAGCTTCTGAGATTCCAATTAAAAACTTTTTCTCCTTGGCTGCTCTGACCCCCATGTATTTTTTTTTTGAAATTTCGCGCTTTCCCACGTTACTGTCACGCATCAGTCACGTTCACGTGACTCGATGGATGCGGATGTCGCCTACCTTACAAATATCAACAAAAAGAGTGAAATAAGATGAGATTTGGATAATCCTACAGTTCAATCAGGTAATTGAATAAGTGGGTTTGTGGCTAAGAGAGCACACAAATGAAGGTGCTAGTGAAGAAAAAGAGATTCAACACATTACCAACAGTATGTGGTCGAGAAGAGTCCGCGCCACCTTCATCACATCGTCAGGTCGGCTATTCCTGTGGAAGTTTGTCACCTCTTTTAATTCTTACAAAACGTCGTCAGTATTTTTGTCACATCGTAGCAACCTCAGACAACTTATTCACTCTGAATTGCACGACATGCGGGGAGGCGAGTTTACAGGAACGAATCTTTTATATACGCGCTCAAGTCGACATTTTACATCAATATACTACGGAGCACGCCAGATGGTCGTAATGAAATCAAGGAGCATGTTGTGGAATCACACCCACCTCAGCTCCACGGCGCAGAATCCCCGGGGGCATGCTGGCACCATATGTCTTGAGCTCCTCATCGCTGAAGCTCGCTGCCGTGTGTTCTGCAAGGCTACTCTGGGCTCCGTTCTAGACGCCTCCCCCCTCTCAGGCCGACCCCCGGACCATTTCCCTCCGGGCAACCGCGCTGCGTCGGATGTACTAGCCGTTTGTCGGTATAACGAGCACACTGAGACCTTGTCAGTGCATCCGCCGCCAGTCAGAAGCTCTCTGAAGGCACGCACCTTTGAGCAATCATCAGCACAATTATTGAGCTAGCTGAAAATGATGCGCACCAGACGACAAGAGTACGGGCACCGGTGACGGGAAGCGGATGGTGGTGGTGGTAGGAAAGACAGAAGGAGCGGACCAGCTGTTCGGGTGATTCCGAAGGGACGAACTTCCGCTGAGAACAATTGGACTGACAAAGTTTCTCGGAAAAAGATCAAACTGACGAACTTCCTTGAGTTTAAGCGAACTGACGAAGTGACGAGGGTGGGATAGACTCGGTCGAGAAGATGATTGGGGAAGCAGGGGAAAGGCAGGCCGAGGCAGCAGGCAGGGGAGGTAGTACAGCATTTGGGGCAGTGGTGCGGTGGTGTGGCAGAGCAGCTAGCGGGTTCGGCAGATGAGGCGGAGTCACGAGCGGGGGCGGCGCAAGCGGAATGGTGACTGGGAGCAACGAGTGGGGCAGTGGGTGCAGCGAGCAGGTACGGCGGAGTAACGAGCGGGTGGAGCGGGCGGCGTGCAGGGGGCAGCAGGTGCAGCGAACGGGGTGTGACGGAGTAACAAGCGGGTGGTGGCGGGCGGTGGGCAGGGCGGCGCTGCAGCGATCGAGGGGCAGCGGTACGGTGAGCAGGGGCAGCGGGATAGTAGGTGGAGAGGTCTGTGTCGCAATCGGGAACGGTGCCGGGCCCGGTAAGGGATGTGGACCAAAAGGAAGGCCAGCAAATGTACTAGGTATTGCAGCTAGAAAAAATGAAATATTGCAATGCACCGGTAGGATAAGCCTGATTTGACGTACAGAGAAAAATCAGGGTGGAAAAGGATCATTATAAAGAGGTTTAAGGACCAGAGGAACCCTGGGGCAGCCGGTAAGCGAGCAGCAGAATCAGGGGCCGTGAAACCGAATTTCCAGCCCCAGGCGTACAGGACCGAGCTGCAAGTCGGTGAGGCCGTTCGGAGGCTGATGAAGGGTTCTAAGGCAATATTACACGATAACCGTGGACTGCGGGCAGATTTTATGCGCGATGTTGTTCCCGGAATGCGCCCCAATGCAACGGCAAATACTCAAGTATCGAGAGGATTCAGGGCCAAATATGTGACAAGAGGGCAGAGAGGTCTTGGAATAACACCCTGGAGAAGGGATAAAGCATGCCGCAACACCAGAGACAAGGGGAAGCCAGCGTGGTGGGGGCGAAGAGCGATTGATGGGATTGATGGGAGACGTGTGAATGTAACACGAGCATACAAAGGCGCCCACCCATTCTGACAACGACGACACAACACCCTGCGAACCAGTTTGTGAGAAATCAGGTCACGCAGTGGTTTGAGCCAACCAGGATATATTTGAGGCCAACGAGAGGGCGCCGGGGGATACAGGAAAAGCTAAGAAAGACGTTGATATGTGCGGAATATAAGTAAAGAGGCGGGGGACAGAAAGGGGGGTAGTGAGGGAGTATCAAGGAGATATAAATGCAATTCGGGGAAAGCGGCGCGCAACTGATCACTTTCTCAACACTCCCACTGAGCATTGTGCGCCGCTGTACAGTAATTAGCGATGCGGATGAATCAGAGCCCAAAAAATGAAGATGGCGCACGCCCTACGAGAAGAGATGGGGAAGTAGAAGCAATGATAAAGAGAAATAAAATAAAACGTAGCACATATTCTCCCACTGGTGCGGAATACACCTCAGAACGCATATGTGTTGAAGTACGCAGCAGTAGTCGGGGCAGCCGCGGCACCCTCAGCCGCATCGGTGGTGACGAGCAGGCACTCATTCCGATAGTGCCCCAGCTTCCCGCACCGGTAACAGGTGATACGGGACTTGTCGCGGAAGGTGCGAGCAGCGAGCGCGAGCGCAGATGTATTGGGGAACGGAGTGCTGGAGAATTCCGATTCCTGGCGGACTTCTTCGTTCAACAAACGGCCGATGACGAACTCGAGGTTGTCCTTCTCGGCATGTGAGTCGAGGGTGACGAGGAGCGTGTCGTAAGAGGAGGGAAGCGACATGAGAAGCGTGGCGATGATCTGCGCGTCGGAAGGTTTGTCGTTGTAGATGCGACCGAGCTTCTCGGCATGCCCGCGAACCGCTGCAATATGAGGGCGCATGGTCGAAATTTCCAACGGCTTACGAATGGAGTAGAGCTTCCTCCACATCGCCACCACCCCTCCCAATCCCGAGCTCTGATGCGTCTCCTTCAACCTCTCCCACATTCCCACCGGGGTCCTCCTCGAAATCACGAACATGCGCAAACTGCGATGGGTCGAGGCGTGAAATGATCGTGGCGGTCGCGACGTCCCTCTTCACGATCCAAGCCTTCATGGCCTTGGAATTGTCGCTGCCGAGTGGGCGGAGCTCACCCCCATTCGCAACGGCAAGCACGCCGTGCCGACGCAGCTCGGCCCTCAACTCAAACTCCCAATCATCATACATTGTCTCGTCCTTCAACTTCAGCCCTCCCTTGAGACTCGCAGTCAAGGTGTCCATCGTCAAATTGTTCGGTCGGTCGGTTACGTGTCAATCGCGGGCGTGTTCAGCTGCGCCAAGGCAAATCGTTCGGTCGGTTCGAGGGCACGTTCAGCTGTGCCAAGGCAAATCGTCGGGTGCGTTCAGCTGCACCAAGGCAAAGTCGGTCGGGTACAAGGGGTTCGGTGTCGGCAGCGTCACAGCGATGAGAGGAAGAAGCAACTAGATCAAGGGCAGCACAGGAAGGCGGGGCCCATAACCTGTGAGAAATCAGGTCACGCAGTGGTTTGAGCCAACCAGGATATATTCGAGGCCAATGAGAGGGCGCCGGGGGATACAGGAAAAGCTAAGAAAGACGTTGATATGTGCGGAATATAAGTAAAGAGGCGGGGGACAGAAAGGGGGGGTAGTGAGGGAGTATCAAGGAGATATAAATGCAATTCGGGGAAAGCGGCGCGCAACCGATCACTTTCTCAACACAGTTGCCTCATTTGCGTACCTGTAAGTTATGAGGTAGAGTGTTATACATATATATTTATAACCCCGAGCTGGATTAGTTGCAGGCGGTGCGCATGGTAAACAAGGAGCTGAGCAAATTCTAGGATTGTGGCATAGGCGGAGAACACCGCCACCCGATGTGTTGCGCACGCATCAATGCGCCAGACGACGCCGCCGTTGGAGGGTGGGTGGCAGATCAATTGCAGATCAGGCAACATGTGGGGGCTCTGATATAAATAGAACCGAACCTCTAACCACAGGGATTTATGTAAATCGGGAAACCTCTAAACAACCGGCCTTTTATACATAAAATCGCCGTATACGCCTGAATATTTAAACCAGCTTGTCTTGTTAGGCTTACACACCCAAATCCTGTCCGGAGAATTGCCTTAAATGGAAGGGCGCTGAATTCATAAGCAGCGCCTAGGGAGCCAAATAGAATCACCCAAATAATAATATGTGCCATATTACTGTACAATTTCGTTCAATTCGGCGGTCACGCGTCACGCACCTCCTGTGCCGCGATGAATTTCGGTCTCGGTCACGGGTCACGGCGCCCAGTGCCGAATGTAAACTGCGTGACATTAGGGCCAAATCTCCCTTGGAGGTGCAAAAAAGGCAGAATTTTCGAAAGTTTTCGTCTGAATGCCGAATTTTTGGAGATGTCACGCCGAAATTCGTTGGTTGCCGAAGTGCCGAATCGGCTTTTTGGGTCACGGGTCACAACCCGTGCCGAATTGAACGACATTGTACAGTAAACCCTGAGTCGTGAGGTAATGTTAGCCGGTCGGGCGCCAATATGGACACAACACGTTCCACAGAACACCCGATACATGAGGTTCGCGCGGAGAATGGCTGATATTGGCATCCTGAACTGACATATGCACAACCAGTAGACAGTTTCGATGCAACTTGAGCAATCAGAAACTGATAAATAGGGAATGCTTAGCGCCCCCACTATGATCTGTATTTCTTGTGAGACAGCTAAGCACCTGATATCTAAATCTCAAGTTGCCTGGTCCATCGTGACTGTTCATGCATTGTGGACTAGCAAGCCTTTGCGCGGTAAAAAACCCGGATTGCACTATATTGCTGTAAATCAATGTCGCGTGATTGATGGTGTAAAGCACACACCTCTGTTGCTTCTCATCATATTTCGTATTCGTACAGTCTTCAATTCACCTGATTGGATCTTCCGCATCCCACGGAAGCATACATATGCACAATGCAGGAATAAAGCCCGTTGGCGGTCCTTGAGTGCAATATCAGACATGATGCACAAGGTGTTGGTTCGCACACGTGCGATGAAAACGGAGAAAATGCTGGAACCTGGTTCGACACGGAATGGAAGTTGTGATTCCGCAGGCCTATTTCAATCTTTGAGCGCCAAAGAGTGCGCGTCCGACAGCGTCGGAAATTGGACTCACCAGAACACTCTGCGCACATGGGCGTCAAACAATGCATTGGGTTCGCAACATTCTCGAAGCGCCTGTGGATACATATGTGACGAGCGAACCGCCAGGGAGTAGTGATATGCCATTATCAAGCCTTGAGCACCCAAGCCAAATTCCAGCTTTGCAACAACCAGGTTTGACAGAGCGCGGCTATCTGGACAGGCACCCGCATTTTGTCAACAAATAGGCGCGCGCTATCAGATACGCCTTGGATACACCCGCTCAAATGCCCACGATCAGATTTTCATTCGTGGATTTAGACAGACACCTGTTCCCAAAGTTTGGACGAGGCTGTTTTCTCCAGGTTACTCACAGGGAATGCCTGCCTTTGCCGAGGATGTTCTGGAAACAATTGCCTGATGGTCAGGACGCGATCAAGACACCATTGCCAACTTTGAAACATGGGACAAGTCACTGCAAAGCCACTGCCTTAAATGGAGTTGATCCGCAGAATGTGCTCAACCAACACTTTATAGACCTTGTCTGGACTCCGGAAGCCATCGGAAAGGCACAGGGACTTCTTAGACAGCTGGAACCCCAAAAACTAAGGGGTCATTTTCTTTTTTTTGAGCCTCGCCGGCGGACTCACTAACCGGCCCTTGATCGCCGGTTTCAACACCGGTGCTCCCTTGCAACTAGTACTGGCCAAAAATACGATACGGAAAATTTAACTTTTGAATAGGGGACTTCACGCTAGGACACATTTTCGTGTTTGTGAATATAAATATTCAACTGATGGGATGATTATTTCTACAAAATAAAGATATTCCACAAGCACGATTAAATCTTGCTTGTGGAATAAACATATTTTTGTGGAATATATATGCTTCAAGTTGTTTGAGTAAGCTGCCCGTCGCCGCCTTGATCATCAACACTCATGGGGAAGAGGAAAGCTCCCGACAACGAATCGGTTGACAAGCTTGAGACTTGTTTGGCAGACATGAAGAAAGCTGCTGCCTCTCAGTCCGAAAAAGGACCTCAGGGGAGGCCCAAGGGATCCAAGAACAAACCTAAGGCTCTGATGACTGGTGCAGAGGGCAACAACGACTGACACATCCACTGATGCCAATGCCAAGGGGCCGAAGGAAGGAAGAATTAATGAAAATATATGGTGGAAACTAAACGGGTGATCATAGATTTATTCCACAAAACATGATTTTATTCATCTGATCAAACGAATAATTTATTCACAACCACGAAAATATTCCCTACCGTGAAGTCCCCTAATATATTCAAATACATATGAATATGATATGGTGGCAGACCCTCCTGTTAAATACGAATATGAGAGAATATGAATACGATACAATATGGATATAATACGATACAGGGGTCAGCATATTCAAATATATTTGAATATGGTTATGACGGACCAGGCTGCCCCAGCTGCCCGGCCAGTAGTAACAGCTGCCGACGGGAAGGATAAGGTTGGTTGTATTGCGGCAACATTCTCCTGTCGCGCAGGACTTTGATGATCCTTCGAAGTGGTGGAAGGTGAATTTTTATTGTTTTTTTTATATTTCGTGCTGTTTAAATGTCACAAAAGGAAAACACAGGGACTTTGAAATACATGGCGCGTGTAGCTAGGGATATCCTAGCAATTCCTGGTGTAAGCATCTCTGTTGAGTGTCTCTTTTCCAGCTTGAAGCACACTCTTTCTGATGCTCGGTGTCTGTGAACATTGTTACAAAGGAATGGTTGAAATCGGGGCTTGCTGAGGGGGTTAATTACATGGAGTTCATTAGAATTAACAACCAGTAGAATATATTCAAAAATATTCATCACTGGTTGGCAGATTCAAATTTTCCAGCACAATTTACAGTGAAAAATGTTGTTTGATTTTCAGACATTTTTCACTGAAAAAAATGGTGAAATTTTCAAAGCTTTTTCACCCCTTTTCAACTTTCTTTTGAGTTTTTCACCTCAAACCGGAAAAGCGGTGAAAATGTTTTGGGTTTTCCACCTAGTTTCCGGCAGAAAATTGATGGAAAACAAACAACATTTTTCACCGAGAATTCAGCAGAAAAATTTGAATTTTCCAACCAGTGCATATTGTATTCATATTCAACCTCCCTAATATGATATGATACAGTACAAATACGATACGTGGTCCTGGAGGCAAATACGATATGGATCTGAATACGATACACCATTTTGTATATTCATATCATATTTTGGCCAGCACTACTTGCAACTGTGAACTTGACGTGGCTAAGGCTCCAACCTTTTATTTTCCTTGTAGAAACTCGGGAAAAAGAAAGAAAAAGGTTTCAAAACATTTCAAAACTGTTTAAAACTGTTTAAAACTATTTATAAAAGGTTGTTCTGCAAACATATAAGTAGACTTGTAACCAGCTCTATGTTGAGTAACTAGACCTAGGAGTTGTATGCAATTTATTTTGAGTGAATTGGAGCAAAATTGAGAGAGAGAAAATGTGTGGGGAGTTACTCTACGTTTGAGCAACCCTTTGCCTTTTTTTCTATCTCCCCTCAGTTTTTGTTAGATTCACCCAAACTAAATTGCATACTACTCTTACATTTTGTTGCTCAATGTACACCGTCATTCGAGGACTTTGTTTCTCAAACCTCGACTGTCAACATTCTTGCAACCTTGACAAAACATTTAATATGTGTTCTTCCAAGGTTTCACAGACATTTTAAAGAAAAATGTTGACAAACTGTCCCCGAAATATCAGTTAAACATTTATGCAACATTCCTCAAATACGGAATTGAAAAATGCTTGAGGGATTCAACATTTTTTATTTTGACAATGTTGTGTGTACGAAACATTCTCAGAACATTGGTCCCGAACGGCGGTGTAGAGGTGGTCATGAGCCTAACATATAAGTGTCGGAGCAGTAGCTCACCTGAATTTGACATCTCAAAAGGCAGATCTCTGAAGCCTCGGTGGCCTTCAGACTGAAGGCCACCAAGGTCATCAAGGTCTTGGTCCATGCAGACATTGCTGGCTGCTTGCTCAAAGGTGCATCAGTCAATTTGGGTGACCAGAATACTTACCATGTACTCTAGAATCTTTTCCCAAAATCTTCCATATTTTCTCACATTATTCGTGCCCAAACTGCCCTAGAATGGAAAATATATGTGGTTCTTCGCATATGCATCAGACGAAGTAGAAGGGAAATTGTGACTTCAAAATATTCAACACATCCTGGAGTTGAACCAGAAATCGCCTGAGGAGTTCTAGAAACTGGAGCAATTTTTTGGCCGCATTTTGTCTGCCACCCTCAGTGCTCAGGTATCCATAAACCAACAATATTTGTCATTCTAGGGTAGTTTAGGGACGAGTTTGGGTGCTGTATCGGATTCTAGCAAAAATTTTAGAAAAGATTCTGGGCACCCGATCAGGGCCTAAGTACGTGCAGTGAAAACAATTTGGGGAATGAAGAACAACCAAAGTACTAGGAGAACCTTTCTGTCATGTTGGAAAAACCCTGGATTGATTATATAGCCCAACAAGATAATACATTCCGCTGCAATCCCATATTGATTTGGTGGATTGCAACGCACGGAGCTAGGAGTATAATCATTTCTAATCCTATACCAACTTGTAATGTATTCCCCACTTGCAATCCAATTCGATGTTCCAATCCGTTCAAACTCACATGGATTGGGAGGCAAAAAATAATAATAATATTCGGCTACATAAACTAATAAAATACTAGCACCAAACTTCCTGCGTGCCACGTTGAGACAACCTCAATGCTGCTGGAGTACAACGGCAGCCTGCCTGGAGGACAGATGGAGATAGTGGACTTCAAGATGGGGACAAGCGGCGGGGAGGTGTTGAATGCTTGGGAGTCATTGACAGGCCGGCCTGTGTGAAGAGTTGGTAAATGATTATAAAAATCTAGGTCACATTCCGTAGGCGAAGCATGGCCGGCAGACACCGGGGGCAAACATAAAACATAGACGCATGCGGACCATGTATGCGCCAAATGCACGTGGTCCGCTGCTCACCTTTGCTCACCTTTGTGACATGGGGCAACCACATGCATTTGGCGCATACGTGGTCCACATGTGTCTATGTTTGCCCCCAGTGAGATCCTCGCGTGTTGGGGAAGATGGCACATGCCTCATCGCAATCCTCACGCTCAGCAACACGGTCCCCCGGTGACTCCTTGTCATCATGGTCAATGCAGTCAGGGAGAAGACATTGTTCCAATATTTGAGGAGCACTTCAGCCCAAGCCGGAGAAGTCCGTTGACCTTGTTCATGCCTGCTTGGACATTGTTTCGAATCTAGGGATGAGTTAGTGGAAAGAAAAAACAGCATGATATAGTAGAGTGCACCCAACATGTAGTGCATGGAGTCGCTGATGGCGCAATCTCCTGCATGAGTTCGAGAACATTGGTGAGCGGACCGCAGGTGGGAGTTGTTGGTTCAGCAGAATCTTGTGACCTTCTGCAGATGGGCATGATGGGGGTGAGAAGTTAAGAAAGGTGCACAGTTTGCGACTCACTTTTAACCGACTCAGGTGCAATGTGAGCTCCACCACCCCACCGCCCAACCACCACCCCACTCCACAGCGAATTTAATGATGGCAAAAACCCCAGAGATGGTGGCGTCCAGTATCGAGACGTTGACGACATCGACAATGTTGGAAAACTTGAGGGGCCACCGGGGCGGTTGAAGGATGGATGGGGTACTTGAAGTTAGAGGGAAGAGAAGAGTTCATATGCAGCCACTGGTCCAATCACGAACCACCGATCTCCACTCTGATCACGGAAACACAGTCACGTCAACACCAACTCTTTCCTTCCCGGCTCTTCCCTTTCCTTTCACAATGAAGACAAAGCTGCAGCACTGCACTCCCAAGCAGCCCCATGTTGGAGCACACTGTAGGAGGGGTTTTACCTCTGTCCCATCTTCGGAGCACCCTAAGAAGTCTTCTATGTGGTAGATTGTATTGACGCCAACATGTTCTTGCATATACACGAGATAAAATAAATTATTAATCATCGAGTCAACATGATCTGACCATTGATATCTGCGAATTTTTCCGGAGTTTAGGCTGCAAACATGGTATTCCATCATAAGAGGTTCCAATGCATGCATCTATTCCATTGCCTTGCAGGCAGTTGCAATCCACCCCAGGTTGGATTGCAACTGGTTAGATTCCACCAAAAACCCTTAATCAGTTGCAAGGTTATGCAATCATTTTGGGGTTTTTCTGACACACCCACTTTGTTCAGATATAATCACTGGGAATCCCCAACAAGTATTACAATTTTTTCAAACCTTGTAACCTTGTAAAAACATTTTATAAACTGTTTATGCCCCAGCACAAATAAAAAGGAAAAGGAAACGGTTTTAAACCTTGTATACAAGGTTATAAAAGGAAAAGGTTGGAGCCTTAGACGTGGCAGATCACACCACCGTGCAGCTGGATTCCCGCCTGGGCTTCGAGCGCGTGGGACCTAGGGCTAACAGCAGCGGGCTTGTGTATGGCGGCGGGGTATACAGACAGTGAGGAGGGAATGGCCGGGATTGATGGCATGTGCCTTCAGTCAGGTGATTCACATACAGACTTAGACACGTACCCTTGCATATACTGTACAATTTCGTTCAATTCGGCGGTCACGCATCACGCACCCCCTGTGCCGCGATGAATTTCGGTCTCGGTCACGGGTAATGGCACCCAGTGCCGAATGTAAACTGCGTGACATTGGGGTCAAATCTCCCTTGGAGGTGCAAAAAAGGCAGAATTTTCGAAAAATTTTGTCTTGAATGCTAAAATTTTGGAAGTGTCACGCCGAAAATTTGTTGGTTGCCGAAGTGCCGAATCGGCTTTTTGGGTCACGGGTCACAGCTCGTGCCGAATTGAACGAAATTGTACAGTACTGTACTATTTCGACCAAGTGTTCAGTGACGCGTGACACCCAAGATTTTTTGATGTGTGCAAAAATCACCTTAATTCAAAAGAAAATTTTTCGGCTTCTCGGATGAGAAATTACATAATTTTGATGAACACTTGGTCGAAATAGTACAGTAGACCGACATTGCTCTACATTTGATAAAAGCCTTTTCATCCCTTTGAATACCTAACAGATGGAAAATCGCCTATTTAGGCAACTCGCCGCATCGGATCAACCAGATCAGAGTGGTGACATTACTGCCACGTGGAGGGTCACTCCTCCACCCCGCCTTGAAGCGAGTGCCGTTTTTTCCTTTCTATGTGAGAGTGCTAATACATGCAACAGCAGTATTGCCATACATGCTGCTCACCACCGACGCTTCATGGCCAGTTGGCTTGCTTAGGATTTTTGATATTGCGCGTACCAGCCACGGCTCATTCGAGAACCGCTACTACGGTGCATATACGAAATTGCTCACGTACTGTTTTGGCGAAGGCTTCGACTTCGTCGTTGCTCCTCAAGCGCCGCCGACCGATAAGAGTCGCGAAATGGTGGATTTCACTGTTTATCTCATCGTGTTCGATGTCGCACAGCAGCGCCCCCGTTTTCCTCATCGAGGTCAAAGACAATGGGCATAACCTCATACCCACCAAACGCAAAGCAGCCGACGAGCAGATGCACGGGCGTTACGATGAACTTCTATGCGACTGCCCCATCCCCTTGCTATACGGTCTTAGTGTCCTGGGCACCGGTATGCGAGTTTACTGCGGCGATAAGGCCTACAAGACCGTCACACCGCCATTCGTTGAAACCGATCGGCACTTCGTTTTGCCTGACGAGCATCTCCAGGACCAATGGAGGGTCGACATCTTGTCTCCCAGAGGCTTTTCGGAGATGAAGCGGATCGTAGCCTTCATCAAGGACGAAAGCGCAAAACTCCAGCCAGGGTGAGTGCTCTTTTTTCCCTTGGATATGTCGCTAAAACTGAGGTTACAGGAGCAACTGATTCCACTTTGACTCAACCTAGTTTCCCGCGCACCATCGAATGATTTTATGCACGACTGAACGGCTTTCAGACTGTTCAGCTGGATGGGTGTCACCAGTGCACTGTAAGGGCGGAGAACTGGGCCAAGTCTGTTACGCACAGGGCGTCTAAATTGTCCTTATTCTCGTCTTTCCTGTAGGCGGCCAACGTAATACCACTTTTCTTGAATAGTGTTGCGATATTTTCCAAGACCTCGACCAGCTGAAATTATGTACACTTATTGTCGAGTGAGGGTCGTGCAATGCGGCTCCCCGCCACTCTGGCTGTAAATGGACTTCACCCAAAACCATTCTGTACTCTGCATACATACAAAATACATTACTCCTTACCTTCGTGACTCCTTCAATCAAATTTGTAAACTGGGCAGCAGCGTCGGCCGCGTCGTTTTCCACGGGATCAATACAGAAAAACTTACCACACGCCCCCGTACTCGGCCTCGTCACGAATATCACGCAGCCTCGAAGACGTCGCGTTTCGTGCGGTAGAAGTCGGAAACGCCGCGGGTGTGAGCAAGGAAGCCGTTGACGCCCCATGCGGCGAGGAGAGCGTGCGTGATCACCTGGGTGAGAGACGCGGGCTGAAGATTCACGGAGGCCGTGTGGAGGTCGATGGCGCGGAGCAGCGGAGTGGGCCCGGACGCGAAGCCGATGCGTATCCCCGCGGAGACGATCTTGGAGATCGAGTCGAAGCGCAGGATACGGCCGACAGGGTGACCGATGCAGGAGGCGTCCGAGTGCTCTAGTGCAAAGTACGACGGCACCCTGTCGGTTCCGTCGAAGAGGTAGAAGTAAAGGTCGTCTGTGCAATGATCAGTAGGCGGAAAGACAGGGTTGTGTGCAGTATGTACCTTCCATGATGAGGAAATTGTGTTCGCGGGCCAGCTTCAAAACCTCCCTGCGCCGAGCGAGTGTAGCTGTCGCGCCAGTGGGATTGCCGCCATACTGAGATATATTACATCGTTAAAAAAGCAGTTGTCACAGGCAACACTTACGGGGATCGTGTAAAGAACCCTTGGCTTTGTTTTGTCGGCTGGCCAGCCCTCGAGAATCGCGCGCAGCCGCCAGCGAGTCGGTGGAGATTCCACCACCGTCAGTTTCCACCTCTGCGGCCAGATCAGACTGGCAGAGACACGGAGGAAACACATACCGATCTTACACCCTAAATTGTGAAACAGTGGAATAACGCCCCTGTTGAGTATCAGTACCTGGTTTAATAGCAAAAGAACTGCAAGATTTACGCGTAGACCGGAGACTACACAAGCACGGCATCGCCTGGGTTCAGCAGCGCAACGATAGCCTAATCGGCATCAGGAGAAGCACTTTAAAAATCAGCCACACAGACCTTAGACAACAAGTCCTGCGAGCCATTCCCAACGCTAAGAGCCCATCCTTCTCCACGCTCACGCCCGTGCACGGTGCGCTGTAGATCATAGCATAGAACCAGTCGACAAGCGGCGCCATCCCATCCGTTGGGCCATACTGCAGCCCAGCCGCAAGTTTTGGACCGGAGAGCGACAGAGTGATGTCCTCACTGGCTGCCTGTTCGTTCTCAGTGGAAGGGGATTGGGCGGTGAAGCTAAAGGAAGTAAATGGGAACGTCGTCGGGTTTGGCTTGCCTGCGAGCAGGGAGAGAGCCCCAGGAGTAGCCTCGAGTGGAAGAAGACCTCGAACTGCCGCTTCGTTAATCTCTTAGCATTGAAGCCATGTTGGCGCGTACTGGCCCGGGGGCTCGGGAGACGTGCTCTCGCGACGTCGGATGGAAAGGGCGTATAGAAAGTTTCAGGGAGGCTTTTCCCAGAATCCTGCATAATTATGCATGAAATGTGCTCTCAATATCCATTCCAGACACACCTACCGCTGACACAATAGACATTTCGGATGAGCCAAGAGGGACAGCAAGATTTGCGGAACGGCTGTCCGTTGGCGTTATATATTCGGCCATATCGGCTTCTCCGATAGATTAGACACGGGCTAGTTCACAACGGCGGAGATTTAGATACATCCGTAGCATACATCTACATACGCCTCGTGTATGTAGTACGGCATCCGGCCGTTCCGATCCGGGACTATGAGTCGGCAATCCTATCTTATCCGCGATATCAATTTTAGTTTTGAACAAAGAAATCCAAAACTGGAAGCTGGGCGAGAATTTATAAACGTCAAAATAAGAGCATTACAGGTTAGGTTTTATATCTGCACTTTAACTCGAGGCCAAGGCATCTCTAAGGATCCCCACCGTACCGTATACGGCCGTATACATACCGTAAAGCTTTTCGTGCCATACGGTACGGTTACGGACCGTACCGTATACCGTAAAAATACGGTACATACGGTCCATTGAACGGCGTCCGGAGAGAGCGGGTGAGTTTTATTACAATCAAATGGCCTTCGTCCCACTTCCTTGAACCCCATCTTCTCCCGATTTTCCCTTGGATTCATCGGCGGCTCGGTGAGTGGAACCAGTGCTCCTCTGGTGCGCAGCTCGTCGTAGAACGCGTGGTCTAGCCCAGCGAAAACCGAACACCTCCGAAGTGATGTAAGAGCCCCTTTAGGTAGGTAGTGAAAACTCCTTAAAGGGGTCCCCTCCTTTGCGTGACAGCTGTCAAAGTACGTAAACTCTGCCGCTACCCACGGCAGGGCCTCCACCGGCCTCACTACCTTCGTGGCCAAAAAAAAGGTCATTTTTTAATACAGTTTTCGATGCCAAGCTGACAAACATTCTGTTTGTGAAGAAAAGAAAGAAAAAAAAGGGAAATTGGTTAAAGCCGAAACAAGTGAGAGCCTTGTGACATTTATTGTTGATACCGTCGAGTACATCTACGTAGCATGTATGGATACAGTAGGATAGGGAGGTATTCTGAGGTTTTGAGAGAAAAAAATCTGAAAAAGCTAAAATCGCATTGATTTATGCGAAATCTGGGACGCAGTGGTACTATTTCCTACCGGGCAACCGGCCAGACGAGCCAACCGGCCACTTGCTCGATATAAGAGCCCTGACAGTAATTTCTGGAAAGTTCGGTCGGTGGGATGATACTGGACCTAAGACAATGCTCTGTATTGAATTCGGAATTGGCGCGGCGATCAAAAGCTACGGCAGATCTCCGATCAAGATGATGGGGAATCGATGCCGTTCCTTATCTCCGAACCGCTTTCACGCCCATGTCTCCCAGGTTTCTCCACGAAATCTTCACCGATTTACAAGTTTCGGGGCCCGTTTTCTTCGCTTTGGTCGGGCCAATGACCTGGTATTATTTTTTTTGCCAAAATCCATCGATCTGCCCCCCTGGAAGCCGTAAGAAGACCTCACCCATGATTTGGAGTAGCTCGATCGCGCCCCCTCAATAGCGGACGACTCGCATCGGCAGCGGATCTGGAATTTGGGCAGCGTGTTCAAGATACGCCATTATGTATACCCCCAGGTTTGTAGATTTTTAGGTGTTTCTTATCTCGCTCACGGCGACCTACTTGGATTCAACAAATTCCACTTGCAGAGGGAGATGCATTTTGCTGGAAGGCCTTTGGGCATCTGGCGTCGGATTTTGTACTTGGGTATGTTCAAATAATTCTTATATATACGCTAACAGTTGAATTTGCGACATATCTGCGGTCTGCGACTCGGAGGCTACCCTATTCTTTCGACACCCCAATTCCTGCCATTTCCCCGGCTGGAAAGTTCAATACCCATGCCATGAATACATCTCAAATATACGTTGTACCACTTTTTACTAATGCATTTACAGTGTATTAACCACCTGGGATGTGCTGGGGTGAGTGGTCGGCGCCCAAAGTGGTGATTTGGCTGGGTGGCCGGTTAGGCCGTTTATCCCCGTTTCGGGGCTATCGCCGAAATATATTCGGCAAGCACGAAATCGGCGCGAATAAATTCGGGTCAAGGTTCCAGCTCACTCTTTAGATATGTATCTTCAACTTCGGGCACATTTCCCGGTAACCACTCGACAGTATCTCTGCACTGGGGGAAGAAATTGCTTAGGTGGCCGGGTAGCCGGTGGGAAATAGTATGACTATAATCGTGAGTAGCAGTTGTATCGTCCTTGATCATCTATTATCGGCGTGCCATTCCTTTTCCGGCTCATCGAGCCAGCTTGCTCCTCGCTCGCATGGCGGCACCGCGGTAATAAAGATCGATGGGACTGTCGGTGCAAAATAAATAAATAAGTTTATGACGGGAACTAGCAGGCGTACAAAGGGATCCCCAGAACAATTGCCAAGCCTATTGATGAACGATTACAGAGGGAGAGACACAGTGATACAAAGGGACGCACCGGCAAGCAACGAGTTTCCTCCGCCAGTTCCAAGGGCTTGGAACATTGCGTGTCCGAAGAGGGGGAATCCGAAGCCGAACATGGAACGGAAAACCTTGGATCACGGAATAAAACACGCAGGTGAACGGAGGGGTAGAAAGCTTACGGAGGCTGCGGCTACTGCGCTTGCCGCATATGAAAATGTATCCACCAAATACAACTGGATGGGCAAGCTAAGTGGCAAGGATTTGAGATCGCGACCTCAAAATACAATGGAAAGAAGGCGCGTACAAGGAGGCCATCATGCCTGGCCTTTGAGGTAAGAAGATTATGCGCTGACAATGGTTCAGGACATACCGAACCCAAATATCGCTACGCCGATCATCGGCATAATCCAATGGAGCTGTGCTTGAGCGGACCAACCATACCAGCTGCAAAACAGCATCAGAAAATCATGGAGAGATAGCTGCGTACTCACAAGACCCCGATAGGAACGAAAAACGAGCCCGCGATCAGCGAAGGGACGCGCATCTCCGGTTCTCCCTTTCCCCCGTTCTTCTTCGAGAGCTGCGTTCACACATATCAGGTATCTGGTAAACGGCGTCGCAGAAGCATGAACGAACATAGTGGTAGACCTTGTCCCCGGCTTTCGCGCTGAATGCCGTAGCTGCATGCAGATTCAGTACAGGCCGAACCTTTCGCAAGAGCACTTACAAGAAATGAATCCCAAACCCAGAGGAATATACGCAAGGCCCCCGGTACCCGTGCTGAAGCCGTACGTTTGCGAAAACAGAGCTGAGGAATCGAATAAAAATGCGGGATAGATGTCAACGAAGCTGGTTCTTACTGTCGAAGGTCGTGAACATGAGATAATCTGCCCATTATTAGTATGAGATCGACGGGTACGCGTAAAACTCACAAATTCCGTAAATGCTGCATATGGAATGTATAAGCGGGTACCAAGGTAAATGTGAACTGTAGCTCACAATGCCATGTAAAGACTGAGCATGAAACAGATGAGACTGCCAAAGAGCAGAATTGCCGGTCGACTGAGATTGATCCACAGAGTGTGCAGTTTACTCTGGTGTTCACGGAGGAGTACAGGGTGCCTTCCAGCCAACTTCTCGGGATCAAGAGCCTTTTTACTTTTCCGGATGACGGGAGAATACGTCTCCCTGATACAACGATGAGCAGAGAAGTTATAGACTTGCCCTAGCTCACCTGAGAAAGGAAGTCCAATCACGCTCGCGACACCGCCCAGAACTATTTATTCCGTTATAAATCAGCCCAGCGTTCAAATTATAGTATAAACTCGAATGGACTAACCCGCGACGATGAGGAACATCCATCTGACACCGATACTTTCAATGATAAACCCTGGTGCCATAGATTATGAAAATGAATTCCGGTGTGAATCCGCGCTGCATACCACCAGCAATCGGTCCAACAACGGGTCCAATTAGCGGGCCTGAAATCAACGATGAGATTCAGTTGCATGGGGTGAGCAATGAGCACGCGCCTAGACTGTAGATGGCCATGGCGGCAACCGCGATCGCGCTCGGAGAACAGATCAGTTATGACACCTCCGCCGCATGCTATCGGAGCGCTGCCAGATAATCCAACTACAGATGGCATGAAGATCCTAAACGACGACAACAACGGATGCAAGCTGCTTACCGAGGAATCGGAAACCAAGGAGGGCGCCAGTGGTTGGGGCAAAAGCGCACCCGAGGTTGAATGCTATCGTGCATAGGTTTCCGATGTGCAGCACCTAATGGCTGGTTTAGTGAGGAGTAATCCCGTCCAAGGATCAACGAACCCATTTCCTTTTGAATGCATCAGTGAATTATCCAGCAATCTTTGAAGAAGTGATACACACCGTCCATACATCTCCTAGAGCATCCAGAACACATCAGCTATGTGCAGGTTGCCTTTGGACGAAACACGCACCGAGAGTGGGGCAAGAAATAGAGGCTGCAAATTTATCAATGTATGGAAAATCGTATCGTCTACGACATGCGACTCACGGCAATAGCAAAAGATAACAGGAAGATGGAGAGGGTCATAGCTATGATTGTTTCGTTCGTAATGCCATACTTGATTGCGATCTGTGGCAGGCCTGGAGCCATGATGCTCGACCCCAAAGGGCTCACGAAGGTATACAATGCAACCTGTACTGACGATCAGTTCACCGGTGCCTCGAAGGGACTATATGCGACGTGCCACAGCTGTTGTCGTCCATTTCTTGCCGACACTCCAATTCCTCGGGTTTTGTGGGTCATCCTGCCGCCAGTTGAAGCTCTGAACATCAACCCGATTTCAAAGGAGTCGTACCTGCCAGTTGTCCTCCAAATTTTCCAGTATCTCCTCCGACTTATCTTCGGGAAGGGCGGAAGGTCCACGGCCAGGTGAAGTAGGGAGGTCAAGCGGGATAGAGTCCTCAGCCAAAGGAACGTGAGTGGCGGAACTGGTAACAGATGCCATGAGTGTAGACGGAACTCGAAGCACTGTGAGCAGATCGAACCTTCAACATATACGCATTGTTGGTGCCTATATGGCCTGCATTAGCGGTCATAGCCCGTTTCGGAACGGACATCACACAATCCAATTGAGCTAATCCGGTCCGATGACCAACTGGGGCTCTGGCCGTCGCCCCGTCTGGCGGTCCGGATGTACATCTAAGTATTATTCAGACATTTTGACGCCAGTTGACACAGGACCCCGGTTTATACTTGGGAGGTCAGATCCTGGTTCGGACAAAAATCGACACCTTGACCCAAAACCCTAGGTCCAGTTCGGACAAAAATTGGGACATTCGCGCATGCCATTTGGGACAATTTTGGGTCATTTGGGGATCTGGCCTTTCAACGGATAAACCGGGGTCCTGGTTACGGCTCTCGCTAGAGCATCTCGGAGTGACTACATGGAATATGGAGGTTCCGCTGCAGTTGTGTTCAAGTTCGTGACACGCTCCCGACGCGCCTTGCTCTATGCCGCTGCTTCATTTCGCCTGAAATGTGGTCGGCCCGCCGCCGTCACTGTTCATACCCTCGAAGTCGAAGACACACTCATCGTTGATGGTGATGTCCAGGTCCTTTTTCTGTGTCGGTGCGACGGCCCCCTTCCGTGTTTACAGACTATCCATCATAAATATAATCCCTACGATGAATTAATATTATCAAACTCTGGAAAACGCGACGAGACTAATGTCGCGCACACCTGCGGAGCACTTGTGGACCTTCACGAGATCCTGCGGTGGATACACCACCTCCGTCTTATGATGTCCTAGCTAGTTTTGGGAATTTCATTGCAGAAGGAATGGTTACTGACACTGTACTATTTCGACCAATATTCACTAAGAGCGCAGTGGGGTGCTTTGCACCCCATGGCATACTTATTGTCGAGTGAGGGTCATGCAATGCGGCTCTCCTCCACTCTGGCTGTACATAGACTTCACCCAAAACCATTCTGTACTCTGTATACATACGAAATACATTACTCCTTCCCTTTGCGATTCCTTCAATCGAATTTGTAAACTGGGCAGCAGCGTCAGCCGCGTCGTTTTCCACGGGATCAAGAGAGAAAAACTTACCACACGCCCCCGTACTCGGCCTCGTCGCGAATATCACCTCGCTGAGCGCCTCACCCTCGAGACCCTTGTACGGCGCGTACGTTTCGCTGACCTTCTTGATGAAGGACGCGACTTCGGCCTCGGGAACGAGCGAGACGGTGCAGCCGCCCCAGCCGGCGCCTACATATTGCAATCAGCATTATATACGAATAGGAAATAGAAGGGGGTGGGACAGGACGCGCAACGCACCCGTCAATCGACTCCCGTATGCCCCCGCCTCACGCGCAAGCCGCGTCAACTCGTCCAGCTCCTCGCATGAGCACTCAAAGTCGTCCGCGCAGCTCGTCTGCGAGTCGTTCATCAGCTGCCCCAGCTGCTTCAGCACCGCGACCCCGTCTGCACCCTCCGCAGCAGGCGCGGCCGCGGTGTCGAGGCACAGCTTGCGGAACTGCAGGACACGCAGCGCCTCGGAGTAGACGTGCTTCGCGCGCTTGTAGAGCTTGAAGTGCGTCGCGTCGACTGTGCCCAGCCAGCCAGCCAATTCATCAGTCACTCGCTCCAGGTAGCGATAGGACAACGGGACAGACGCACCCTCCACCCACGACAGATACACCTCCCTAAACTCCGCCTCCTCCAGCCCTGACAGCTCCACCATCCCCTCCAACGTCGCCCCAAACTCATTCGCCTCCGTGCCCCCCGGCGGCTTCAGTGCCTCCAACGCGCCCCGCACGCGCTCCAACACCTCTGCCAGCGCGTCGACGCTCATCCCCGCTCCGCCCTTCCCGACGTCCGCCTCTTCGACAAGGCGGCCCACGACCTCGCGCAGCGTGATCTTCTCATGCGCGCCCACGGGGATGTTGAGGGAGCGGGCGAGCGCGCGCGCGCCGACGAGGGTCTCAACGACGCGGAGGTTGTACCCGCGCTTCGCGGTGAGCGCCTTATCGGAGACCTTGAGCGAGTGGGCGCAGACGAGGACGGCGCCGGCTGCGATGGTGATGCGGGGTCAGCGTACGCGGCAGGGGAGGGGAGGCAAGACGTACGCGGGAGTGGCGTGGGGGACGCGGTGAGAGAGGGGTAGAAGGTGATGTAGAGGACGGAGGAGGGCACGGACATGACCGAGGCGGCTTGGTCCATTCTGTGGGAGGTGAGATGAGATGACTGATGCAGGGTAATGGAAGGAAGGGCTCACCCTCCACTGTTTACGCCTGCGTTCGTGTTAGTTTGCGAATGCCATGAGAGAGAAATATGCGTACCGACTCGCTTCTCGTTCTCCATCGACATCTTGACCAACTCCCCCTTTGCGACCTTGTCGGCGCCTTCGAGCTGCATGCCTGGTTGTCAGAGTATGGCCGGCGTACAGGCTGTGAGAGGTGCACCTTTCCGTTGATAGCCAAGAATGCCAGAGTGCTCGCCACGACCATGGCCGCACTCGAGGATAACCCAGAGCCTGCAGGCACGGAGCCGGTGACCAGTAAATCTACAGGGATGGGGTGCACCGCCGCTCCAGTAAAGTGCTCTTCCAAGACGCCCTAGGAAGCTCTTTCAGCACCAAGATCGAAAATCGCAAGCATTGAGCACACGCACATAGTACCCGGCCTTGACGTAGTTCTCCCACCGCAGTTCCTGTGGAATCTCGAGATGCCAGCCCTCAACGTGCACCTCGTCGTCGACGTTCGCGAGCTTGGCCTTTGGCGCGGGCGCAAATACCTGGCGAGTGTATTTGGGGTGCAGGTTTTCGGCGATCACGCTGCCCGGGGCATGGTGCGGCTCCGCCGTCGGCAAACTGGGGGGCACGTCGCGGGGCGCAACGGCAATCAGGATATCCCGCTCGATCGCTGCAGGCAGGACACCGAACAGGGCGTAATCGATGTGCTCCCCTAGCAAATATCGCGTCCCGGATCATTCTTTCTTGCTTGGAAAAGTTCAAGCTTACCGATGAGACTGGATCTGTGTGAGGCTGCGAACTCGAACGGACGACCCGCACTCACTTTACACGTCCCGGGGCTCTTGCGATATAAGTTGGCTGTTTCCCGAATCGCTTCTCAAATTCTTCAGCAAGATTGTTTCCAGCGCTCCGCGTGGTTCAGCGAGGTCCCCAGGCTTGCCATAGAGGTCCGTGAGGTTGGTGAACACCGGGATAGCTTCCTGGGCGGACATTGGAGAAACGCAAGAGGTGGGTTCGTTTCAGATCCGCGATCGTCAGTCCGATCGATTGCCGCACCATGTGCTCGTGGACACCTGATCACCCCTCTTGTGGATCCGCATCTTACTCACGGCTGTGAAATTAGCCTGGATGTGAATCCTGACCTTCTCAAACCCTTGGAAGATGTACAGACGGAATTCCTAAGACGTATATGGGCGTTAACAAGCGATCAATGATTGCACCCTTATTCACAGAAACTGGTCTAGTACCGCTGCGTTTCAGGCGAGTCATCTTGGCACTGACACACTTGAAATACCTCCTGGCCGTGAACAATGACAGATATGTCAAAGCGGCCATGTGCGATTCAGTGTTGCTCCTGGACTCCGGCATGCCATCATGGGCTATGGATCTCTGTTATGTGATCGATAAGCTACCATTCAGAATTGTGCTGCCAAACCTTGCAACCATTACGCCGAACATGGTCGACAGGGTGATTAAGTCCGTGGATGCCGGTCTTCAAGCGTACCTCCAATGGTCCATTGATAGTCCTGACTCACCAAAATTGTATCTCCTGCGAGGAAGATTAGAACCGGAGAAAGACAGTGCACCAGTTCTCAAGACGTTGCAATTCCGACACTATTTAAATGTAGTGAACCCAAAGCATCGGAAAGCACTTACGCAACTTCTGCTATCGAGCCACTGTTTAGCCTTAGAAATATTGCGTTGGGTCGAATTTCGTCGCCCGCGGATTGACCGCCACCTGAGGGTCTGCAGATTCTGTAAAACCGAGATTGAATCACCGGAGCACGCGCTGTTAGAGTGCACGGCAGAGTTGGAACTTACTCAACTGCGCCAGGACTTCTTCGTTCGAATGAGGAAGGACTTACCTGGTCTGCCACCACTGAACTCGATGCCTACCGCGAAATTCTTCACTCACATGGTCGCTTACAGAGAGACTATCTCATTGGTTGCAAAATTCGCATACGAAGTGACTCAATTGTTTTCAGGCTACTCCTATTTATGTCCCCCCTCTTCCTTTACACTGACACTACCGCACCAGAACAACTAGCTTCTCTTTTTTACCACTTCCATTCTACTTTAGATAGACGTTCGGCGACCACTCGAATAGCTCGTCAAGTAGGGTTGTTGGGGTCCAGGGCGAAGGCACGAAGGTCTCGCGCGTGCCGGGATACCTCTGGGAACACAGTGTTCAGAGACTGGACCATGCTGTGTATAATATATCACTATCACTATCACCCCGCCTTTTTACGGACCGCCGTTGAAGTCTGTGGGTTCGAAACCTGCAAGTAACATCGAAATTGGACCCTCGAGCAGAACGTTGGATGGACGAACTGGCGAATGCGCGGACATAGTTAAAACGTCTCGCCAACCATGAGTGTTTTCTCCGCCGGATCCATACCACACCGGCCCAACGCGCCACTCCAGCCCCACCTCCTCACCGACCACCCATTCGATTGCCTCGATTCCGCCAGACCAATACTCCCTCTCCAACCAAGTGTTAATTCCGTCGATCCGCGCCACCAGCTGGCGCGCCTTCTCCAGATCCACACGCCCCCCGGTGTGCAGATCTTCCGTATATATAAACCGCCCGAGCGTCATATGCGCGCTCGGGACAGCGTAACGGCTCTCGATCGCGGTGCCCGACCCGAGAGCCAGGGCGAAGAGGTCTCGACGAAGGTGGTGGTAGGTGTAGGCCTCGTCGCCCGGCGTAGAGGCCAGGGCTGGAAGGAAGGAGAGGGCGATGGCGGACGCGTCGAAACACAGCAGCGGTTTGATGAGACGCGTGCGATGGGTGCAGGTGTGGTTGAGGATCGACGGGGCGACGCCTCGAATCTGAGGAACCAAAGACACGATTTCTTCCGGGGTGCGGGAATGGGCGATCTCCAGCACTGTCGTATGGAGAGACGTTTGGGGCACGATCCAGAGATCTACCAGCCTGGTGAACAAAATAAAATAAAGCGGGGGCTGGAATACGCACTTGGTACCACCTCACTCAGCATCTGCTGACACTCTGTGATCAAATATTTAATTCTTTCTGGCGGTCTCGCAATAAACACCATCGCGTTGCGGGTGTCTACAAACCCCGGCTCGAGGGTGGGATTGACTATCCGTTGAAGAACCCGATCGACCGATGCACCTTCGAAAGCAGGCGACAAAAATTTGGCCTTCTGCTGCGCATTCCGCGCTATGCGGTATTCCTCGTAGGAAGTTTGAATTTTGACCTAGAAAGTTCAAGCGGCGGCACGAAGCAGACACGCGCTCAAAACGCGCTCACAATATTGTTCTCGCAGGTCTGAATGATCAATTCATATGGGTTGATATTGTGCGGCGAGTCTGGCATGGCAATATTAGTGCCTAGGGCGAAAACAAAAAAGCTTGATGTGGTTGAGAGCAAGTTGACCACGAGATCAATCTGAATTCAAACTCCGCTCCATGCTTTTCTTCACCTACCATGATGCGCTCACCATTGAGCCAATCTCATCGTAGGACTCTCGGCGCGGGCCCACAGAGCTACATGCGCAGGCATGTGTCAACTGCTGCGGCCACCGTGACTTGGAACGGACTTCAACAGCCTCTTCAACTGCGCGGTATCATTTGCTCTTGGCTACTCTGCGGCGCCGCTGCTCTTGGCGCCTATCCGCTGTTTGGGTCACATTTAGTACGACCGATATCGCCGTATCCGGTGCCAGAAGCGTTTTATGAAAGAAGTGCTCCTACAAACTGGCCCAGTCCCGACCTCCATCACAACTATCGCTCTCTGGAACCTCCAATAGAGCGAGAAGCCTTACCTTCGTACATGAAATCTGTGCATCAACTATGCCGAACAGGCTTCTTTTTGGCTTGCAAATATTTCTTTTGACACGGATGACTGCGGCAGCTACGGGCGCAACGCCAACTGTGAGCCCGAGGCCGATCTTGTCAGTGTTAATTCTTCTTCAAATTCTCCCCGCAGGTCGCAGCCTCGCAGGTCGCAGTCTCCCAGCTCCGGCGCTCCGTATAAACCGTTGCGATGTCTAGAATACTCTGCCAGCCTCTCAACAATAATTCACTCGCTCTCTTTGATTTACTTGGATATTTACACGCTTTAACCACTATGGCAGATGATGAAATCGCAGCGCTCGTAGGTCCCGACCTTCATCACAATCACCGATCTTCGGAACCTCCAATAGAGCGAGAAGCCTTACCCTCGTACATGAAATCTGTGCATCAACTATGCTGAACAGGCTCCTTTTTGGCTTGCAGATATTTCTTTTCACTGGGATGACTGCGACAGCTAAGGGGAGGCCCAGGCCAAACGCGGTATTTTGTCACTGAAATATCCGATCGAGCACGGCGTCGTCACCAACTGGGACGACATGGAGAAGATCTGGCACCACACACCTTCTTCAATGAGCTGCGCGTCGCGCCGGAGGAACACCCGGTTCTACTCACCGAAGCACCCATGAATCCTAAGGCCAACAGAGAGAAGATGACCCAGATCATGTTCGAGACGTTCAATGTCCCCGCGTTCTTCGTGCAGATCTAGGCGGTCTTGTCGCTGTACGCTTCCGGAAGGACGACCGGAATCGTCATGGACTCGGGGGACGGCGTGTCGCACACGGTGCCGATCTACGAAGGGTTCTCGCTCCCGCACGCGATCCTGCACCTGGATCTCGCGGGGCGCGACATCACGGACTGCCTGGTAAAGAATCTCGGTGAGAGAGGATACAAGTTCACCACTACGGCCGAGCACGAGGTTGTTCGCGATACCAAGGAGAAGCTCTGCTACGTTGCTCTCGACTTTGAGCAAGAGCTACGCACTGCGGCCGAATCGTCGGCGCTAGAGAAGAGTTATGAGCTTCCGGATAGTCATGTCATTACCATCGGCAACGAGCGGTACGACCACTATCATAGTATCTCTTGCGGGTTCTTGATGCTAAAATTCAGGTCCCGTGCTCCCGAGGCTCTGTTCCAACCCTCAATGTTTGGACTCGAAGCTCAGGGTATTCATGTAACCACGTATGTTTCAAAGCACCGTCGATATCACCAATTAAAATATCCCTAGCTTCAATTCGATCGTAAAATACGCCTTAAACATCCGCTGTAATCTCTACGCTAACGTGGTTCTTTCTGGCAGCAGCACAATGTTCCCTGGTATCTCGGATCGCATGCAGAAGGAACTGGGATCTATGACGCCAAACAGCATCGAGGTTGATTTCTTCTTCACACTCTGAGCATTTATTTACTCACAATTTCGCACTTAGGTGCGGATCGTCTCGCCGCCGGAGCGCAAATACTCGGTCTGGATTACCGGCTCGATCCTCTCCTCCCTGAGTACGTCCCAGAACATGTGGGTCACCAAGCAGGAGTACGACAAGTCGTGGCCGGCAACTGTCCATCACAGTACGTTGTACCGATGTTCTACTTGCTCTCTACTGACGCGATTGTCAGAGTGCTTCTAAATTTGTCGGGTTGCGGGAACTGAGTTTAGGTCGAGATGATCCAGTGCTGTAGCTACATGTATCACATAGTTCAGTGTGCAAATTCGGAGCTGCGTAGCTCTTCCTTGCGAGATAAATGCGTGCGAATTTTGCGACATTATTTTCAAGCTTTTATAAAGATGCGAAGCAGAAACCCGCCTGGCCGTATTATTGTTCTCGCAGCTTCGAATGACCAAATCATACAGGGCGGCGCCGGGTCTTCCATGGCAATATCAGTGCGTCGAGTCAATTATGCAGAAAACAAATTGGTTGAGAGCACTCAGCAAGTTGATAGCAAGTTGACCAATGCTTTGGGCCAGTGCTTCGCATAGCAGTACGAGTCCATCAGCCTGCGGTGCGTGGGAGTTGATTGCTGGATTGTTATTCTACCCAAGTCTACCAGTTCAAGCGCAAACCTTAAAATAATTCCGAAACTCCCGAAGAAAGCTAAGCTTTCAGGTCTGATTTCACCTTGCCGGAAAGCCGTTTCTCCAGTAGTTCAAACCAAATTCTGGCCCCGCAAATTTGGCTATTTGCGGTGGGCTTTTTCCAACTTTTTTTGGCGGCTATGCCGCGTTTCAACAAGCGTTCAAATTTTGTTGAAGCGTCTGCCTAGGGGAGACTAACGCCGCGTAAGAATAGTCTCCCTAGTCAGACATTGAACACGTAAGCTTCTCTTTGATAAGCGGAGTGTGGAGAAGATCGTTTATGGTCTGATTTTGTTCGCGCATCAAACACCGTAGGTTCCCAAAAGGGAAGGACCTTCCGCATTCAGAACACGTGAAACGGCCACGTGAACAACTACGCGTCCTCCGTGTCGCGTTACCCACCCATGGAGGCTTATGAGACCAACCCCCAACTGGTTTTCCCTTACACTCCTCCTCCTCATACACCTCCTGGATTTGGTTCATCAGGAAAAACCTCCTTGTAAAATTCTGCTATTTTTGCGCAAAATATCTTTGGCCCTCTCAAATTTGATAATTTGTGATATTTAGGCAAACATTGGGCAAATGTCTTCACAATTGTGCATATTCTAGGAGGTGTCCATATAACTTCGGCAAATCTTGGAGAATTTTGCGACTTACTTACAACCGTGTTGAACTACGGTAGTAATGCAGTGTCGCATACCAGTCCACGGATTGGTCAAGAACGTCAGACATTTGTCCGCCATGCTATAAGATCTCCGCTCAATGGGGGTAGCTGTGCCACGCTCAGGAGAAAGGAATACTTTGCCAGATATTGTCCACCGAGGTGGGCATTCGGGGTTTTGTGAGAATTTCTACAAGTCAGGTTGACCCGGCCCCAAGCTGTACGTGATTTGGGCCATCAACTCCGATCGGCCGATGCTCTGAGGCAGGCCCGTGACATGTCAAAGGTGGTTTGTTTTGATCCCACCGTGTTTTTCCCTTCTCCTACCACCTCTCTGCCATCTGACCTTGCACTCCCTCTGTGTTACTCCCAGGCATCGCTCTATGCAAGAAACTGGTGAGCCACCTCTTTCGTCATGCTCCCAGGGGTTATCTCAATTGTTCTCAAAGCCGTGTCTGTGTCATGCGCCATGGGATGTCTTGTGGCCTAGCTGTGAAATGCAGGTGTGCACACAAGGTGTGTGGACCACAGTGGCCCTTCCCTATCTACTCTGACTGGCACATCTTTTAGCGTGCACCACATCTCTTCCTGCTGTCAACCAGGTGTGTGAACACGCACCTTGGTCTGCTTCTTTGCGCCTACTGATTCCCCGCAGCTGGTGTCTCCATGAAACCTGACTCCAACTTGCTCGCCAATCTACTTGGCTTGCTGGTAGCGGATATTGTTACTCAAGATCCGCACAGCCATTCCCCATGGCTGCACGTCCTGCGGCGCCGCCTGTTCCCACCGTCACCATCCGCAAACCCTCCTCCGGCATCGGCGCTTTGCGCGTCCCCTCCTCCTCCGCCCAGGGAAAACACACCAGATCGGGCTCAGGCTCGACTGTGACCGCCGCAGGGACGTGATCACTTACCTCCACAAATGCTCGCGATGCTCCTGTCGTGTCTGCTGCAGTGGTAGTGGATGCCCAGATGCAGGCGGAGCTCCTAGCAGCTCCCTTGGGACGTCCACACTCTGTTCTGAAGGCAAGTAAGCACATATTTGTAAAGAAAAAAGCCAGAACAAGCTGTGCAAGAACAGCTGCAGCCACCCAAAAGGGTGGGGAATGGGGAGCCCCCCATGCAAATGGGCCCTGTGTGGGAGGGAAAATTCCCAAAATGGGCTGTGCAAGCACAGCACCAGGCATCCTACATGCCCATCCAGGAAGGCCAGTGGATAGGGGCTGGATGAGAACAGCCCGGGGCCCATGAAAAGGGCCTCGTGAGGCGTAAAAAGCCCCAAACGAGCTGCACAAGTGCAGTACCAAGCAACACCATATGCCCCCTGGGCAAACCGGAGGATAGGCTGCATGGGAACAGCCCAGGGCCCGCGAAAAGGGCCCTGTGAGGCATAAAAAGCCCCAAAATGGGCTGCGCAAGCACAGCATTGGATGTATCCATTGCAGCCTTGGATGCATCCATGGTAGTCACGTCACAATGCCATGGACACATCCATGTATGGTAAGGTGGTTGCAAACCAAACCCTTGGTTTGAAACCATGGGTCTGACCCCTATAAGGGCCCGTATCCCCATGGTTAGGCTGACCCTACTGAGGTCTGATTTGACATAGCCTGAAGTGGTCTGCCAGGTTTCTCCTGGTTGGGGTTCTCGCCAGGTTACTTGCTGTTCAGCCAACCCAGAAGCCATTGCTGACACTCCACAGCAACTTGCCCAATTTGGTGGCTATCCAGTGGCTCAGGTGTGACATCATGCATCACAATATTTGCTTATTTGACACCCTTCTGCCCCTCTAAACATGCAGCAGGAAGCTTATAGAGCTATCTGTTGACCCTATATTATAAGAATAGGAGGTATGCAAAGGGCACATAAATTTAGCAGCCACTTGATTGTGCATGCCTGATGAGTCACCAGGTGGCTACCAGTGGCTACCAGTGGCTACTAGTGTGTCAGCAACGGCCTCTGGGTCGGCTAAACAACGAGTAACCCGACGAGAACCCCAACCAGGATAAACCCGATAGACGCTAGTAGCTCGTGTGTTCCCCGAGCAGTAGGACCAGTCGTACGGTGTCCTCCCTAGGAGGCCGTATGTCGTAGGTTGGGATGCGAGGCGGAACCCGGAACGAGTCGAAGAGGGTGTGATATCCACTCAGGTATACAACCCGGGGCGTGGATACAACCCGTAGTACGGTGCGAGGGAAGCTGGGCAGGGTGGAGACAATGCCTATGTTAAGCCAAGGTAGAAGCCTGAGATTAGACGAGGTAGAATCTACTGTACAGGGAGATTCTACCGTGCTTATATAGGCTTCTAATAAATTAAAGTGATCGCAGTCAATCGCGATCAGTTCCTGCACTGTAGCATTGAGGAGCATTAATGCTGATGCTCCTGGACTCCTCTGTGTTGGTTTCCGTGGCATTGGTGGACCTAGGAGACCCGACGCTCGGGTTTCCTAGTCCTAAGTGTCATCGTATCCAGTGGTTCAAACCCCGATCGGGTTTGCAACCACTCCTGTACTTCGTGTACTCTTCTGTGTCAGCCCTTGGTGCGTCCGGGGACTAGAGTCCGTCTGTACGGGTTTCTAGTCCTAACGTCTTCTGTATCCCATGGTGCAGACTCCCTGAGTCTGTGGCTTTAGAATCCGAGGCCGGGTTTCAACCGTGAGAAGGTCACGTGGTGGCGTCATGAGAGTCCCGTGCCGCTAAGACGCGTCTGTATCCATACAGACACGTCGTGCGAAAAAGTAGAACCCGGGCGATTCATGACACAGTGACTCTGTGCAAGTTCTCTAATACTTCTCTAACAATGTTTCTATTGCTCTAGTTTTGGATAATGACTAATTTTAGGTGACCAATTTTTGGTTGTCCTTGTAGCAAAATAGGATGAAATTGAACCAAACCTACAATTCAGCCAATAAATATTCTGCAAGGTGCATTTTACAATACTTGACAAGCCATCTGGTGAACCCTGTGAGTGATGCTAGTTAACTAACCTACTCTGCCACCAGTGAAACCACAACCATTCCTTTCTTCCCTCATTACTCACTAGCTGTGGGAGAGAGAATTACGACAGGTCAGAGAGACATGCACATATCCACAGATGATAAAACTCACTCTCTGTAGGAGGGAGAATTGCAACAGGTCAGAGAGACGTGCACATCCACAGATGGGAAAACTCACTGTGATGGATGCGAAGATCGTTGACAACTGGCACAGGTTCAGAGGGGTTTTCACTTAGGGAGAACTGGTGTAAGTGGTAGATTGACCGAAGAATGTAACTACTGACAGCCAAATACATATACTGTACCATTTTATTCAATTCGTATGTCACATGTCACAGGCCCCCAGATTTACGAATTTTTTCGTACGTGTCACAGGTCACTGAGCGATGTACAAATTCTGAGAAAAAGTCACGAAAATCGCTGGAAAAGGGCTAGAAAATCAAATTTTTCGCCTCTGCATGCGCAGAACAGGCCGCGGCATGCGGTGTTTGCACGAGTGCCAATTTTGACACCAACGGAGGCAGATTGGTAATCCCACTTGAATCCCACGATCCCACAGCTCTTCACTCACCGCCGACTCTGTGCTCGCTGGATGTTCTGGTTCCTCATTTTTGGTATGGACCAGCCTTATTTCTGAATCAAAAAACAGTCCAAACAAGATGCTACAATACTCTACCAATGCTGCTATCTACTTGGCACGTCAATCCCCGGGACATCCAAATCCTCGTTTTTATTGTTGGCATGCCTCATTGATACAGTGGATTATATTATATCATGCCCGCCTAATTTAGGCTGTGTCCAGCCGCTTTCAAGCGGTTTTACATTCTCTGTGAGGTCTCTACGGGTGTCTAAATAGCAGATTTGACTCTCGGCGGCTTTCCCACTACTTTCCGCCCAATTTACGAAAGAAAAATTGGTGTCACACTCCCCCGACCGATGTACGAAAAATGGATTTGTACATTGATGTCACAGGTCACAAGGCCGACAAATTGAATGAAATGGTACAGTACTACGGAACAAAGGCAGTGCATGATGTTGATGGAAAGTGCGACACCACGGCATAGGGCATAGGCATAGTAAGCAAAAATTAACCATGAATTAGTGATTTGGTATGCCCAAGGGCTTACAAAGACTCATCTCCGCTACACTCATCTGTTGTGGGAAGGAGAATTGTGACAGGTCAGAGAGACATGCATACATCCACAGATGAGAAACTCACGAGCTTTGGGAGGGAGAATTGCAACAAGTCAGAGAGACGTGCACAGATCCGCAGATAAGAAAACTCACAACACTGTGGGAGGGAGAATTGCAACAGGTCAGAGAGACATGCACACATCCACAGATGAGAAAACTCACTAGCTGTGGGAGGGAGAATTGCAACAGGTCAGAGAGATGTGCACAGATCCACAGCTGAGAAGACTCACCTGCTGTGGGAGGGAGGATTGCAACAGGTCAGAGAGACGTGCACACATCCGCAGATGAGAAACTCACGCGCTGTGGGAGGGGAGAATTGCAACAGGTCAGAGAGACGTGCACACATCCGCAGATGAGAAAACTCACAGGCTGTGGGAGGGGAGAATTGCAACAGGTCAGAGAGACGTGCACACATCCGCAGATGAGAAAACTCACTCGCTGTGGGAGGGGAGAATTGCAACAGGTCAGAGAGATGTGCACACACCCGCAGATGAGAAAACTCACTCGCTGTGGGAGGGGAGAATTGCAACAGGTCAGAGAGACGTGCACACATCCACAGATGAGAAAACTCACGGGCTGTGGGAGGGAGAATTGCAACAGGTCAGAGAGACGTGCACACATCCGCAGATGAGAAACTCACAAGCTGTGGGAGGGAGAATTGCAACAGGTCAGAGAGACGTGCACACATCGGCAGATGAGAAACCTCACTCGCTGTGGGTGGGAGAATTGCAACAGGTCAGAGAGACATGCACACATCAGTGGAAGACAACACTCACAATGTCTGGGAGGGGGATCACATCCAATCAGTGAGACATGCACACATCAGTGGATGAGGGTCCCAGGATTGTTGTCAGGATGCTTACATAGTAGGTGGCCTGAATCTCAACAAGGCGGAATAAATCTGTGTCCTCTTTTTCTTGGTCTTGTGTCCGTGTTTCATCTCCCTTGGTCCTATTTCAAAGTTGTTAGTTCAGTTTCATGAAACCAATGTTCCTTACAAAAGTTGGGGTGAGTAGATTTCTTCAATTGTTTCAATTTCTTCTGCTTTTTTTCGCAGAAATTTGATACCGGCGTCCACACCGGCGATTTGAACTGAGGATAGAACAGTTAACACCCCCGAAATTAATGAACTACAGGTCAAGCTCATACCAATGAGTCCACTCATTACCAGTGGTCCTTGGGTTTTCTTCATTGCAATATGGACACTTTTCCACCTTTGGTGCATAGCGAAATTGTGGCCGTTTGATGATGCTCATGTCAAGCTGTGCCCCCGATTTCACCGTCCGAGCAAAATCTACACGCCGGATAATGGTGCCTTCAGGGAGGTAAAGATTGTAGTCACCCCGCTCCACATAGCGGGCTCCAGCTTCAGGTCGATTGAATATACAGGCCTTTAGCATTCGATCAAGAGCCTATAACATCCATGGTATGAAAGTTGTAATTTTGGGTATACACGACTCACGTCAAAGTCGCCACAGTGGGCCAAAGAAATAGGGATGGACCGGCCCAATGGATCTGTGACAGAAAACATGGCCACCGAGACATGATGCAGATTCATGCCTTGGATGAGCCGTTGCATAATGTTGGATTCAGCATCTGATATTTGCCTCGCCGTGGTAGCCCTAAAGCATCGAGCATGAATGTACGCATCGGTGGTGAAACCGTGAGACTCACATGATCAGAGAGCCCGTCTCGCGCACTTCAGATCTGACCCGTTCCACTTCAGCTCCAACGTACTGTATTTGGGACGCCATGCGCTGAAGCTGCTGATGACCATCAATCGAAAGAGCGCTAGCTTTGTTTCAGTGGTCGAGTATCAGTGTCAGATAACGGAGACGCACACGAGCAATAATTGCAGTTGTCCAGACAATACAGCACGATGATCTGCCATTTGGGCTCTCCAGGACGCCAGCGCTCTCTCCACTGAGAAGGCCGACCATAAATAGGCGAAAATGGCCTTCGATGGTGCAATCTCGGCGCATAGCTTAGCCATGTGCGAGTGGCACCAATCCAGCTCTGCCGAAATGTTGTTGACATACTGCTGTCCATTGGGAGGGGAATCGGTTTGGAGGAGGCTTATCAGAGTCGCGATATCCGCCCGGTGGCACTCCAAGTCCTTGAGTACTTTCTGGATTTCATCCGACGGCCCTCCACCGCGACGGTCGCGAAGGATTTTGTAGAGTCGGCACGCCATCGCGAAAGTCTCTTTGATATCTCCAAAGGAGCCATAGGTCAATGCGAATGCCAGCAGCGGCATTTCCTGGGAGGAGGGGTCAAAGGAAAGGAAAGGCAGTGAGGTACACTGCTGTTGTCTGTCAACAGCATCGAGGCACACGGGGTTTTAGGCGCTGATCGGACGTTAGCGCCAAAAGCACATACTTAGACCCCACCATCTCCCACCACACCAACAGACTCCTCTATGGCGTCTATCTCAACGGCTGGCTTATCTTGGAACTTTATGCGCCCACCCTTTGACTTCATTCTATCCCTTTTTCTTGCTCGGTTAGTGGTTTCTTGACAGCTGCAGGAACCAAAGTCGTCTTAGACCTTACCTTGACTGCACGACCGAAGCCCCACAGTCCAATCGCACCCTCAGAGAGAATATACAGAACTTGTAGCACATCTACATTCCAAAACCCGTAACACTCAGATTAAGCCCGGAACATTTCTATGAATGTGCCGCCTTTGAATCAAAGTCGGTACTTGCCATTTTGGAATGTACCGTGCTTCGACAAAGAGCGTTCCGGCTGGCAGAACCCCACCACCTTCACCTTTTCTCTGACCACCACCTCCCCCACCCTCAGCGCACTGCCCGACACGACGAAAGCGCGTCCAAATAGCCGCCAACGGAGGATCAAAACACACGCTCGCGGATCGGGAATACCTCGGTAGCTTGTCACCTCTCCAGTGATGGAGTTCCGGAAGTACGTACGCGGTCTCCGCGACAAAATCCCTTTGTCCCACCCCTTGCACATCCTCGGCAAATACGCCTTCTCCCGCACGCGCCGCTGCTCCCGGTCGCGATCCTGATCCCGATCACGGCGCTCCGTCTTACCGTGCGCGGGCATGTCTGAGAAAGTCGATCAGCCAAGAACCTCGCCAAGGGGATGGAGGACGGTGGAGCGGCAAGGGAACGAAGGAAAGGAATAGCAAGGAGGAACGAGGAAGAGAGCCAGAGAAGACGAAGAAGAAGAAAAGACGACGGACCGGCAGCATCCCATCGCCCGCCACATCAACGTCCTCGTCTCCTCTGTATCCCAATCGGGACTCCCAAAGCCACCGCCCGAGTCGGGCAGCACCTCCCACCCGCCCGCGCGCTCGCGCACCGCATACGGCCTGTTTGTCCTCCCACTCGCATGCGCCTCACCCGCGCTCGCACGCCCGCGACTCCCCACCCTGAGCGTACCCTTGCCCATCCCCATTTCTCTGCGCCTGAAGTAACGTTTCTCCTGCACCGAACGCGTGCCCGCCGCCCGCACGAGCGTGGTCCTGCCCCACCCCGCCGCTCCCTCGCGCGGCTAATTTCCCAAAAAGGAAATCAGCCACTCACCTCGTCAAGAAACGCGAGAGGCCTCTAGGCCACGGCGGCGGCGAGTACAGGCTACAGAGGAGAATCCAGGCAGACTGCGCATCTGCTGCGCAAGCCAGACGATGTTCCCGTAGCAGTTGTGGAGGCGTGTGGACGACCGAGGACGGAGCGGGAAGAAAGGAGTCGGTGGATGCATTCGACTGAGAGGGAGGGAGGATCGCTGAGGGTGGTCCACGGTGACCGCGCGATTGCCGTCGTGTCGTCGTGTGGGGGTGCGGAGTCGTTGTCAATGCCATTCAGAGCGGCGGGGAGCTCCCGCTCGGTCGGTCGTGCGGTAAGGGGTGTGTGAGCACGCTCCATAGCTGCGCGAAGAAGACCGTGGGGTCGGGGTCGGATCCAGCTGTGTGCACGTCAGCGCGAGGACAGCAAGTGGCACGAATCGGCACCCACATACCTTCGATACCAACCCCAGGGCACATTAGACGACATCCTGTAAGTGACCCGCCGAGGATGGGGCAGGCGACGCTGGATGGTCTGAGTATGAGCAAGAGAGATGCACTCGGGGACGACAAGGATTACGGACGAGGTATGCTCTTTCCATACGTCGGCGGCGCTGCATCCCGGCGCGGCGGGAACGCCCGGGCGCGGCGCAGATATCCTAGATCGCACCCCTGGCTTTCCCATCGATCTCGCTGCGCAGCTTCCTTTCCCCCACCCCGACCGGCCCTGTCGCTCCGTTTCTCCTGACACACAGCCCAGCCAGGCGCATCCACCCCACGGGCGACCCCCTTACCTAGCGTGCCCTCATTGGCGCGCCGCCCATATACACCTCGCCCTTGGCTAGGCGGAGGTTTATCGCGGATTTAGCGAGTGATGCTTCCCAATGAAGGGGAATTGCGGACAGGGCGGAGTGGATGAAAGCACCGGAGACTGGCGAAAAGGAAGCGGTGGGTGCGCCATGAGCGACGCGGCACAGAAAAAGAGTCTCGACGCGTCTGCGGGGAAGATAGTCAGCATCGGTGGCATCATACGACGATACAAAGAAGGGGATGTCTGTGTCCGACTCGTGGAAGGAGAAAAGAAACAGAGAATGCAAATGCAAACTCACCGGAATCCAAATCTAAATGAAATCCACATCCTCCAACGTAGCGCTGCTTAGGGGGTACTCGCAGGCAGACGCAGGCGTAGTAGAGTTTTTATACGATGTCGTAGAGGGGGCGTAGGCGTCAGTGGAAGGCGCGCGTCGTGATACTTCTAACGGATTTGTGGGCAGATCAGTGACTGGCGTACGAACATTGAAAGCGAGATTGGGAGAGCGGGGGTCGAGAAGCCGATCACGAGAAGTGGCGCTGGAAGATGGAAAGAAAGACCAGCTGCATTAATAATAATATTGGAAGAACGCAAGTTGTCACTTGTGTCAGATTAAAGATTTGCGATCGTCAGTCCGATCGATTGCCGCACCATAAGAGGTAAGGCCGACAAGCGGCAGGGCCCGCTACCTTGACTTGGCCGGTGTATAACCCGGCCCTAAACCGGGAGCGCGATGGAGAGTGGTGGAGGGGCGAATTAAATATGAATATCTGTAAATGACCGAGTTGATCGCTTACAGGTCACTTGCAGCTTATGAGATTGTTTCGGTATGATGAATTTGCTTCAAGATTATTCAGTCTATCTACAGGCAATGTGTTGATTGTTGGCTACGTATACTAAAACTTCTTTTTCGGTGAGACAGCATCGAAGGCCTGGAAAGCGTCGTCAGCGGCCTCATCTCTCTCTTTGCGTTTCTTTCCGGGTGTGGAAGGGCCGGCTGCAGGTAGGGATGGGATAGGGATCTGCCACGCAGTACCGTATCCCCTGTCAAGAACTCTGAGCTTGTCGACATAGATATGGTAAATCTGGATTTAAAAATAAAAAAAAACACTGGTCAGATGAGAATGGATGGGTGTTCAATAAAATGAATACATACCTTGTTCGGCACACCATTACCAGAGAAGATGTATGTCTGGAGTGTAACTTGGGCCGAGAAAAAGTTCCTTCGGTCAGGATTTTCTTGAGCTCCCAGGGGGGGATTAGGCTGTTGTCGACATCTCGATGTCGCGTTGAATGATTTGATATCGAGGCTGTGATCAAAGTAATTCCCGCGATGTTCGGAGAACATGTCGGGGTCATAAGTGTCGCCGACTTGACGGGCTGTACATCTAGTGAACAAAGCGAGAGTAATTATAAGGTGAAATGCTTACTCGGTGTTGTAGCTTGCATAGGGATATTGCTTTGAACAGTTGCACTCGAAGTTGAAGTGCTGGGGCGGTTACGGTTTCTCTCGCATGGTCCCTCCGGCTCGCGAACCTTCTTGTTGCTAGCCTTCTGAGAAGGGAATAGAATAGATCAGGTACCCGCTATAAAGGATAGACAGATTACACACCTCGTATGTTGGCTCGAGTTTCAGATATAGGTTATTGAATGCCTTTTTCTTGTCGCCATCGCTGCGTCCGGCCCATGGTGTCAGTCGATAGCTCTAAATGTGTATACGTGAGGAATTCCGGATATTGAAGAATGTAGAAGCTGACTTACCTCATTGGCCGCGTCTGCCGCATCTAGATCTTCAAAGTAGACATCTTCAAGTGCGGCTATAAAACCTTTCCAGGCCGCTTGAAGGTCGGCTGGCGCTCCGGTAGGGCAACGCGCCGCAATTACCATACGGTGGGCGTTTGAGTCGTCATTGAGGGGCTGAAGATAAAAGTGTTAATTAAAAAAACATTGGCGATGAATTTATCACTCACCAACTTGTGCGCGGGAAGGTTTTTGGGGTACGCACCCAACCACGTCCCCTCGAGTTCAGAGCCTACTTCCCCAACCATATGAGCAGTCAAAATCTTCTGGTTGTCGATTTTCAAATAGTCGATAAAGGTTTTATTTTGTTTCTCGTCGACCTGGATAGAGCGGGTGAAGGTCCGGTTGATTTCATGGCGTGCAAGACTGTGGTCTCCGAGACGGGCAAGGGCGTTGAGACAGGCCTGATAGATGCTGGGAGCACCATCAGTTCCAGGGTTATTGCGACGGTTCGTCAGAGTCAATGGACGGATGTCATTCATGGTGGGAGAAGAATAAGGATTGTCTTCAGAAGTGGGGCTTTTGTACAAGTCCCCAGGGAATGCTGACGCACATATGAGCGAATATTTAGTTGCTATGGTATGGAATAAAGGTGGAAATTATGTTCACTCGCAAAAAAAGGCCATCCCTGAGCTATTTCCGTTTGCGTTTTGTCAGATGTTCTTGCGTATCCGGTCCTTCAGAGGGACAGGGCCGTTTTGGTAACGCAAAGCAGCAGTGTCTACATCCATTGGAGTGCTGGTTTGAGGGGGACGATTGCATGCACGACGTGGAGGAGAGCGAGTTGACCGTCGTGTCGATCGGGTAGATCGGGTGGCTGATGTTGGAGTGGTCCCAGCGCTTATCAGGCGTGCTGAGGAGCTTTGGAGCCGAGCCAATGTTCTCGCATTGCCTGAGGTAAAATCGACAAGTTCGCCGTCCTCTGGCAACGCTGCCGGTGAGAATGTGGTGACGAGATATTCTTGGGCTAGTTTAGACTCTGCCAGCGTCCCATATTTCATTTCCGTACATCTTCCCTCGGGCGGCACTGGATGATTTTTTGGCGAAATGGACGCAGGATGAAGACACCGTCAAGTGATTTTGCACGTGAGAGCATGACATATGGTGATTCGGTTCCCCACGTACTCTCAAGATCGACAACAACAATATTCAGAGCTGCAGCGATGTGTGTCAGATGTTCTGTTGAAATTTCTTTACTGGTAGCATTGAGAATAATGTCAAGAACGGCCTGAGATATGTCTACAGCCGATAAAAAATCTGAGGATATACAACGGCATGCTGTGCGTTGCGGTCGGGGATTTGGGGATGCATAAACAGCATAATCGGCGCAACTGCCTGAGATGATGTGATGGAGTAGAGTACGTCGGCATTCAATCAAACACATATTATTATGAGGGATAGCGTGTAAATCAAGGGCATGTTTTAGTGCTTGTAGATCGGCATGGAAGATAGATATACGAGTACGCGTGGAGTGATGTCCAAGAAATATATCACGAAGGATGTTCATTGAAGTAGGAAGAGGATCGGAGGGTAGCGTAGTTTTAGAAGACGAAGCTCCAGAGCATTGTGGTGTTTTATCTGCGGAGAGAGATGAGAACAGATGATAGACAATCAAGATGAAGGCAAGAGTACCTTGTGGTCGAGGGTATGGACCGAAGGCATCGTCAGGATCTACATCCATTGAGAGAAAGCCGAATGTTTGAGGTTGGGCGCTTGGACGGACTGGAAAAGTCATAAGAATAAATTTCAATAAAGCAGAAGCAAAAAACATACGTCGCGGATGGATGTCCAGAGGGCCTGATGTAAGATAGAAGGAGCCTCGTGGCAGTGAGTCTCGACAGATTTGAAGCCAGTCACGACCAAGCACGAGGTCAAAAGGAAGACTGGAGGTAACAGACAGTTGTACTTGGAGGCAACAGACAGTGTCGACAGCCCCGTCGTGATATGGAAGCGAGAGGGGCCCAGAAACGAGAGAGCCGACAGTACGGAGTCCAGATGTTAGCACCCAGTCCAGAGACAACAGAGATTTCTCGGAATTGCGGTCAAAAGTTGTAGAAAGGGAGATATTGCAGAGGGTAGCCACGATGGGCGAAAGAGAGAAATGACCTGCCACGTCGAGAGTTTGGCCTTGATTGTTTCGGCTGCGCGGCACGGCGAGTCATAAATGGCCTCATTTTCGCTGGCAGAAGTCGATTACATGAAAAGTGCTGACGAAAATGTGATGGCCCGCAAGTTTTTGAAAATTGGGCGCTATAAGACCCGTACCTAAAGGTAGCGGGAATACCATAGAATGAGTGGCAGGAACCCCAGATGCAAGTACCCATTCAAGAGACAAGGAAGAGTTTTCGAGATCCCGGCTAAAGCCTGTGGACAGCGGGACGTCGCAGAAGATACCGGTGGGTGGCATGGCGGATGAGAACACGATTGCCACGTCAATATTTGGCATTCATTGTGGAGCCGGCAACACGGCACGGTGTGTCTGACAGGCTTCAAATGACAGAGCACTTTTCGTTTGGCTGAGGAATGAAGCCGTTTACGTGAAAAACGCTGACGAAAATGTGATCGTCTGCGAGTCCTGAAATTAGGGCGCTATAAGACCCGTACCTAAAGGTAGCGGGAATGTATAGGTTCGGAGCAAGCCTGTCTCCGGTCCGGCAAGCCGGACAATCTCTTCTCAGAATGTGCTGCTAAGCACGTGAATATCATGTGACTGAGAACGGCGGCTTGATCCGAACCTACACCATGTACTCGTAGACACCTGATCACCCCGCCTTTTCACGGACCGTCGTTTGAAGTCTGCGTGGGTTCGAAACCTACAAGTAACATCGAAATTGGACCCTCGAGCAGACCGTTGAATGGACGAACTGGCGAATGTGTGGACATAGTTAAAACGTCTCGCCAACCATGAGTGTTTCTCCGCCGGATCCGTACCACACTGGTCCAATGCGCCACTCCAGCCCCATCTCCTCACCGACCACCCATTCGTTTGCCTCGATTCCGCCAGGCCAATACTCCCTCTCCAACCAAGTGTTAATTCCGTCGATCCGCGCCACCAGCTGGCGCGCCTTCTCCCGATCCACACGCCCCCCGGTGTGCAGATCTTCCGCACAGATAAACCGCCCAAGCGTCATATGCGCGCTCGGGACAGCGTAGCGGCTCTCGATCGCGGTGTCCGACCCGCGAGCCAGGGCGAAGAAGTCTCGACGAAGGTGGTGGTAGGTGTAGGCCTCGTCGCCCGGCGTGGAGGCCAGGGCCGGAAGGAAGGAGAGGGCGATGGCGGACGCGTCGAAACACGGCAGCGGTTTGATGAGACGCGTGCGATGGTGCAGGTGTGGTTGAGGATCGACGGGGCGACGCCTCGAATCTGAGGAACCAAAGACACGATTTCTTCCGGGGTGCGGGAATGGGCGATCTCCAGCACTGTCGTATGGAGAGACGTTTGGGGCACGATCCAGAGATCTACCAGCCTGGTGAACAAAATAAAATAAAGCGGGGGCTGGAATACGCACTTGGTACCACCTCACTCAGCATCTGCTGACACTCTGTGATCAAATATTTAATTCTTTCTGGCGGTCTAGCAATAAACACCATCGCATTGCGGGTGTCCACAAACCCCGGCTCGAGGGTGGGATTGACTATCCGTTGAAGAGTCCGATCGACCGATGCACCTTCGAAAGCAGGCGATAAAAATTTGGCCTTCTGCTGCGCGTTCCGCGCTATGCGGTATTCCTCGTAGGAAGTTTGAATTTTTACCTGGAAAGTTCAAGCGGCGGCACGAAGCAGACACGCGCTCAAAACGCGCTCACAGTATTGTTCTCGCAGGTCTGAATGATCAATTCATATGGGTTGATATTGTGCGGCGAGTCTGGCATGGCAATATTAGTGCCTAGGGCGAAAGCAAAAGAGCTTGATGTGGTTGAGAGCAAGTTGACCGCGAGATCAATCTGAATTCAAACTCCGCTCCATGCTTTTCTGCAACGCTCACCTCCCAAATCAGGCCAGGCCTACATCCCATAGAGCCAATCTCATCGTAGGAGTCTCGGCGCGGGCCCACAGAGCTACATGCGCAGACATGTGTCAACTGCTGCGGCCACCGTGACTTGGAACGGACTTCAACAGCCTCTTCAACTGCGCGGTGTCATTTGCTCCTGGCTACTCTGCGGCGCCACTGCTCTTGGTGCCTATCCGCTGTTTGGGTCAAATTTAGTACGACCGATATCGCCTTATCAGGTGCCAGAAGCGTTTCATGAAAGAAGCACCCCTACAAACTGGCCCAGTCCCGACCTCCATCATAACAACCGCTCTCCGGAACCTCCAATAGAGCGAGAAGTCTTACCCTCGTACATGAAATCTGTGTATCAACTATGCCGAACAGGCTTCTTTTTGGCTTGCAAATATTTATTTTGACTCGGATGACTGCGGCAGCTACGGGCGCAACACCAACTGCGAGCCCGAGACCGATCTTGTCAGTGTTAATTCTACTTCAAACTCTCCCCGCAGCTCGAAGCCTCACAGGTCGCAGCCTCGCAGGTCGCAGTCTCGCAGCTCCGGCGCTGCATATAAAGCGTTGTGATGTCTAGAATATTCTGTCAGCCTCTCAACAACAATTCGCTCACTCTCTTTGATTTACTTGGATATTTACACGCTTTAACCACTATGGCAGATGATGAAATCGCAGCGCTCGTAGGCGACCATCCCACTCGTCCTGTTGCTTTAGTTCTTACCCTGCCTGCAGGTTATCGACAACGGCTCAGGAATGTGCAAAGCAGGATGTGAGTTTATCTTTCTCGGACCTCGACGCAGCAGTATCTAATTATCTTTAGTCGCTGGTACATATACACATTTCCTATATCCGGTGATCACCCATTTAATTTGAATGCGCCGAATAAAAGCGATGATGCACCTCGCGCCGTCTTCCCGTTCGTCTCTCTCTATTTCTCATTATCAATCGTTAACCTCGATGATAGTTCAATTGTTGGTCGTCCTCGCCAAGCGGGCGTCATGGTGGGATTCGGTAACAAGGATTCATACATTGGGTACACTACCTCCATTCTGAAAGCTCCCCAACTCATCCCACAACAGCGACGAGGCCCAGGCCAAACGCGGTATTTTGTCACTGAAATATCCGATCGAGCACGGCGTCGTCACCAACTGGGACGACATGGAGAAGATCTGGCACCACACCTTCTTCAAAGAGCTGCGCGTCGCGCCGGAGGAACACCCGGTTCTATTCACCGAAGCACCCATGAATCCTAAGGCCAACAGGGAGAAGATGACCCAGATCATGTTTGAGACGTTCAATGTCCCCGCGTTCTTCGTGCAGATCCAGGCGGTCTTGTCGCTGTACGCTTCCGGAAGGACGACCGGAATCGTCATGGACTCGGGGGACGGCGTGTCGCACACGGTGCCGATCTACGAAGGGTTCTCACTCCCGCACGCGATCCTGCGCCTGGATCTCGCGGGGCGCGACATCACGGACTGCCTGGTGAAGAATCTCGGCGAGAGAGGATACAAGTTCACCACTACGGCCGAGCACGAGGTTGTTCGCGATATCAAGGAGAAGCTCTGCTACGTTGCTCTCGACTTTGAGCAAGAGCTGCGCACTGCAGCCGAATCGTCGGCGCTGGAGAAGAGTTACGAGCTTCCGGATGGTCATGTCATTACCATCGGCAACGAGCGGTGGGATCACTGCTTGATCATAGTATCTCGTTAATGTTGAAACTTAGATTCCGTGCTCCCGAGGCCCTGTTCCAACCCTCAATGCTTGGACTCGAAGCTCGGGGTATTCATGAAACCACGTACATCCCAAAGCACCGTCGATATCGCCAGCTAACGTCCCCCCAGCTTTAATTCAATCGTGAAATGCGACTTGGACATCCGCCGTGATCTCTACGCCAACGTGGTTCTCTCTGGCGGAAGCACCATGTTCCCTGGCATCTCGGATCGTATGCACAAGGAGCTGGGGTCCATGGCGCCAAACAGTATCAGGGTTGGTTCGGTTCTCTTCTCCATAATGTATTTACTCACAATTTCGCGCTTAGGTCCGAATCGTCGCGCCGCCGGAGCGCAAATACTCGGTCTGAATTGGCGGCTCGATCCTCTCTTCCCTGAGTACGTTCCAGAACATGTGGGTCACCAAGCAGGAGTACGACGAGTCGGGGCCGGCGATTGTTCATCGCAGTACGTTGCATCAATCTTCTACATATCTGCTTTCTACTGACGCGATTGTCAGAGTGCTTTTAAATTTGTCGGGTTGCGGGAACTGGGTTTAGGTCAAGATGATCCAGTACTGTAGTTACATGTACCACTTAGTTCAGTGTGCAAATTCGGAGCCGCGTAGCTCTTCCTTGCGAGATTCATGAAAAGATAAATACGGCCGAATTTCGCGACATTATTTTCAAGCTTATTAGTGCGTCGAGTCAATTATGCAGAAAACAAATTGGTTGAGAGCACCCAGCAAGCTGATAGCAAGTTGACCAATGCTTTGGGCCAGTGCTTCGCATGGCAGTACGAGTCCATCAGTCTGCGGTGCGTGGGAGTTGATTGCTCGATTGTTTATTCTACCCAAATCTACCACTAGTACGAGTTCGAGTGCAAACCTTAAAATAATTCCGAAACTCCCGCAGAAAGCTAAGCTTTCCGGTCTGATTTCACCCTGCCGGAAATCCAAGCCGTTTTTCCAGTAGTTCAAACCAAATTCTGGCCCCGTAAATTTGGCTATTCACTGCGTTCAGACCCCCCGTAGACATAGGGTCTGTCTACCCGGGTAGACACAGGGTAGACGGACCTGTCTGGCTACCTAAGTATATGTTGCGTACACGTACCTAGTTCACTTGAGTCTACCATGTGTCTACCCTGTAGATGGGAGTAGACGGACCCAGGCCGAGGTAGACCGATGTAGACCGGCGTAGACGTAGTCAGGCCGACATCAACATCGTGTTTCGCCGGTGAACGGTTGACGAAGTCCGGGATACAAGGGGAGACGGAGGTAGCCCAAGGTAGCCCAAGGTAGCCAAGGCTGTCCACCTTAGGTAGCCGGAGGTAGACTGGGTAGACGGAGGTAGACTAAGATGTGTCTACATGTCGTGGTAGACGTACGTCTACCCGGGTAGACAGATGGTAGACGGAGGTAGACATAGGTAGATGGAGATGTGTCTACGGGGGGCTTGAACGCAGTGATTTGCGGTGGGCTTTTTCCAACTTTTTTTGGCGGCTATGCCGCGTTTCAACAAGCGTTCAAATTTTGTTGAAGCATCTGCCTAGGGGAGATTAACGCCGCGTAAGAATAGTCTCCCTAGTCAGACCAACACATAATCTTCTCTTTGATAAGCGGAGTGTGGAGAAGATCGTTTATGGTCTGATTTTGTTCGCGCATCAAACACAGTTGGTTACAAACCGCCTCCGCCGGCTTTCCAAATTGGGAAAGCGCTGGTCGGCAAGCTTTCGGCAAGGCAAAACCTGCCGTGATGTGCCGAACGAGGCTGAAAGCATTAAGTCCACCAAAACGATAAGTTTACACGGCCAGTATAAGATACAAAGCTACAAGATGTATAGAATACAAGGTTATAGGACACAAGGCTATAGGATAAATATAAAGATACTACTTGTACTTGGGTGGGATGTAAAAGAGAAATTGTGTTAGAGGACAGCGCTGAGGTACACTTGTGTCATTTAGGCTGTGTGGCGGCCCGGCATGTGGGGCGGGCTGTCGGAGGTGCCGTCGAGGGCGGCATCATTGATGTCATGTGCACGGCTGGCGGCGCACCCAAGAGACGAGCGAGACACGGCGAGTGTCTGCTGTGGTCACCGATGGCGGCGGCGAGATCCCAAGGGCGAGGGAGACGGCAGGTACCTCGTTGCGCGCTTCTTGGGAGAGCATTGGCAACGGGGGCAGCGGCGTCAGCGTGGCGAGACGCGCGGCGGCTTCTTGCTGTCTGGCGAGGTGTTCGTGTGGGAGCTCTCTCTTGCGGGGGCAAGGTGCTAGAAAGGCGACGCTCTCGCGGCGGCGGCGAGGCACTGCTTCTTTGAGGCCGGCGGCGGGGAGCTGGCGAGAGGTGGTGGCAGGCGTGGGCGCTCGTGGATGTGGCAAAGAACAGTGGACTGGCATGTTGTTTGGCATGCCCCTCAGCTCGGCTTCAAGTTTGGAGCTCCACTGGGAAGCTGTCGGCAGGGGGCGGTGCCCTTCCCAAAAAGGGTCAGGGGCGGAGGCGGTTTGTCTCGAGTGATCAAACACCGTAGGTTCCCAAAAGGGAAGGACCTTCCGCATTCAGAACACATGAAACGGGCACGTGAGCAACTACTTACGCGTCCTCCGTGTCGCGTTACCTACCCATGGAGGCTTATGAGAGCAACCCCCAACTGGTTGTCCCTTACACTCCCCCTCCTTATGCACCTCCTAGATTTGGTTCCATCCTCATTGTGCATTCGTACTAGAGCAATGGCTGGCATTTCTTTGCCAATATCACTCCATTGACATCTACTCCGCCAGTCTCCTCGGAATATTGCTGGAACACACTCATTAAATTCGCTCCAATTAACACACCTCCATCCAGTACTCCGAAGCGACAATGCCAGTGCTATGTGGGGTTCTTATGTATTGCATTGTTCTCGGGAGAACAACACCATGATGCATCACTGACTGTCAACAGAACAGCGGCGTGATGCATCACCGAGAAGAAAAACGATTTGGGTAATCCCCGCTGATCCCCCAAGCAGGCGCGCACACGCTCGCTGGGTCACCGCCACCCGCCACCGCCCCTCCCGCCCTGCCCCAAATGGCAATTTCTCCCCGGCGTTCCCCTGGCTATTCCACCGGTAGGATCATCCAAAATATCAAGTACTCACAGGGTATCAACCTAGAAAGCCCCTGCAAGGTGTTCTCAAATTTTAAATTGTCATACACTCCCCCAGGATTTGGCAGGGACGAGCGATGTTTGTCACTGTTATTTGTTTGGCCCTTTGGGCTGCTCCTCTTATTTTGTTGCTTCTGCAACCACTGCACTCCTGCCCGTCATCCCTCCTGCCTTGCCACCCTCGTTACTCTACCTCCATCCTCCCCACTCCCCGCACCTTCCCGCTCATTCCGACACTCCCTGCCTTTCCCTGCTGCTGCCCCACCCTTTTCCCACCTCGGCTTAGGGCCCGCCTACCTGTTCGGCACCATCCAGTGCCTTTCTCTCTGGCAGCTTGCCAGCTCCCTGTTTTTTTTACCTTGCCAGAAGTTATCAAAAGCTAGGGCTTCAACCCAGCCGTTTTTGGACTGTACCCGTCACATTACCCATTTTTGGCATTATCGGAGCCATTTCTGGGTCATTTTGAGACATTTTGGGCTGAATTGAACCATTCGGATCAAGGCTTTTTGCTAGTGCTCTTGATTTAACCCAACACATCCCTGTTCGGGACAGTATTGGCCAAAAAGTTCCGAAAATAGACCCGTTTGATACCCGAACGGGCGGACGGGTTCGACGGGTTATTTTGGTCGGAAAACTCACTATTGTACTCACATGCGTTATTCAATTCAAAAGCCCGCTGGGAACTAAAAAGTATACCGGAAGGAGCTCCGGATGCCTGATTTAGTTTCACAGAAAGTCCTCAGAATAGCTTCAGAAATGGAAAATAAGATTCCCATCAAATTTCGACGGGTTGAAGCCCTATCAAAAGCATCCCCTCACATCCTTCTCGCACCTAATTAGGTACTGCACAGCCTTAGGGTACTTGTCCCTGCTCGTCCCCGTCCTCATCAACACCTTTCTCTGCCCCATATCAAGCTCGCTCGCCATCTCCTGCCCCGCTGAAACACTGACTATGGGGCTGGCGGTGAAATAACCACAAACCAAACCTTGTAAATGAATACACGGTTCGATAATGCAACTATGTCGCAAAAATCTCAAACCGAATACAAGGGATCACAGTCACTCGTAACCCATTGTAAGCCGATAATCCTGGAGGTGGCTTACAACATTTAGGTCTGGTTGATATATACGCTTGTAAGCCACAGCATGGCTTACAATGGCTTCTTTGCTGTTGAGAGGTGCCAAGGCCCATACGGCATCAAGATGGCTTCAATGTACTTATAAACGCCTTGAAACCGCCTGGCAATGAGCCCCAAATGCATATTACTCCTCACGGAATATTCAGGCGGCACACGGTAAAAGAGTAAGAAACAAAATCATATTGCTGGTTATTGTGGTTAGATGTACTAGATCTGGTTCTACGTTGTTCAGTGCATTAATGACGAGAAAACTGTATGGCAGGCATGCAACTGTGACTGTTCGATGCAACGGGCACACGGGGGCCACCCGATCCGCTGTGTTGTTGACGGTGATTGCCGCGAGGGGGTCCAGATGGGCTCGGAGAGTCATCCTGGTTCGGTGAAGAACGACTCGCAGGGTTGGCGGGACGAACCTGAGAAAGACAATCAGCGAGGGGAACCAGAACTGAACAAAGAAAAATACTGGTTGCATGGGAGATTCCACCGCAGGCGCGGAGTCGAAAAAGTCATTGTCGTCCTCTGCGTCCTCCAAACGTTGGTCTCCCGCTGAAGTGGATTGGGGCGCATCAGCATCGGGAAACAAGATGCGATCCCAGTAGGCCACCAGATCTAGAGCCCAGGCCTTCTTGCTTGCTAATGCCTCGACGATGCGTTGCATATAGTAGCTGTGGCGCTCACGGTAGTTAAATTCCGGTCTCGTCGCCAATTTCGGTGAGCTGTGTATCGGCGGAATGCAGCCAGATAGCCTAAGCGTAGTGAGTGATGAATCAATGCAGAAAAATTCGACTTACAAGGATGGATGCGTTGACGATGGCACCCAGAGTACTGAACTTGATCTTGTACATTTTCTCGATGGTCTTGGCAGCTGGCCTCTTGGGTATGCCATCGAAGAGGCCTACAGCGCCTTTGGGCCCACAAATAATGGTGGCATGTATCTTGGCCAGTAATGAGAAAAGAAAGGATGAGTTGTCGTCGACTTACCTTGAGGAGACAAGGGCCGCAGAAGCAGCTGGTACAGTAAGTACTTTTAAAAGAACCATGCTATGGGCCCAACCGGGACTTTTAAATGTCCCATGCTAACTGTAAAAAGGAATTTAAAGCAGGAAAAATGCCCAAAATGAGGATTGAACTGGTGACCACTAGATAATATTATTATCCGGCATTGTTACCACTACACCAAGCAAGTTATATCAGCCTACAAAGCTAACCCAGCTAGGGTAAGCCTAGGCTTACCCTACCTGGGACTGCTAATACCCAGACCTAGGGCAGGCAAGCTGCCCTAGGTCTTTGAATATTGTTTGTCACTGTTTATTATGTGTTTCATAATATCTACTACTCTAACTAACACTAACCAACCCTAACCAACCCTAACCTCTAACCAAAATAATAAATGCACCTGGAGACAAAGGCACTAACCCCTAACTCTAACCCTGACCCGAACCCTAACCACCCTAACCCCTAACCAGGCCCTATGCGGGCCCTACAGGGGTGGTGCAAGGCTTATTCTGAATTTCCATATTGACTATAGATTAATGTGGCTTGTGGACTGGTATAGCTATCATAGTGTAGTGGTTAATAATGTGGCCAGAATAATGGCCATCATGCAATGGTTTTTGGTTCAATCCCCGCTATGGACTTTCTTTTATTTCTTTTACAATTCCCTTTTGGAGATACCCTGCTAACTAGCATGGGACATTACAAAGTCCCGGTTCAGTAGTTAGCATGGTTCTTTTAAAAGTGCCTACTGTACCTAGTGGCAGAAGAGGCGAGTGAGGTCCTTCTCGCCTTGCCACCCATCGTACAGAATGGGAACATCGAGCTTGGAGTAGTAAGGCTCGTGAGTTTCGGTCCCAGGCTGCCAGCCAATGAGTGTGCGGAATGCAATGTGGCGGCCGGGGGAGGTGGCAAAGGGCTTGACATCGTCGACAATGTGGGTGAGGCCAGGACCACGGAGCCGGTGGCTGGTGCTAGAGCGTTGGTCGCTCATACCGTCGACAAACTATGAGAGAGATTAGACGTGGGAAATGAGGAGACAATAATCACGCACCGCACCTGAGATCAGCTCTGTGGTACGAAGATGCTTCACGTCGGCAGAGAGGAACTCCAAGATCCGGTGGAGTTGCCCTTGAACCTTGTTCTTGTCGGAGGCGAACTCATCTTTGGGATCGAAGTCCTCGTCCTCGTCGACACCGAAAACGTCGTCAAGCAAAAACAGAGCCTCCTGGACAACAAAAATGCCGGCCCTTTTCGGATGTACGCTGCTCGATGGTCTGCGGGTTCTCGATGGAGTCATCAGCGAAATCTGCACGTCGGCCGCGTCTGCGAGTCTTTCGCGGACACTGAGCAGCGGCTGATTGGAGTTCGATATCAGTTAGCTGACGTTTGAGAGTAGTAATGTCGTCTCGGATATTATTGGCGTGAGATTGGAGGTCGCGACGGAGCTACAAGAGGTGTGAAAATATAGAAGTCAGTCAGATAGTTTGCAGATAGTACTGAGCACATACCCTCCGCAAAACATCCGGAGGTTTACTAGGTGTCATTTGCTGGGTGAGCTCCAAGAGTTCATCAGTGGCGCGTGTCGGTGACGAGACTGGGCTGGCAGGCGGACAACGACAATGAACAGACATGATGGGGGAGAGTGGAAGAGAGCGAGACGTCAGAAAATTTTTGTATGCCCAGCCAATGTCGGTGGAGCGGTGGCACACATTGTCGTAAAGCGAAGAGTGAGAAGCATGCGTGCATACGTCATTCACTCCACTTCCCCTGTCTTTACGTTTACATCCCCGAATCTTCTCCTGCGACGCTCTAAGTCATGGCTCCAAAATCCGGATTTCGACGCAAGAACATTGCGGCCAAACTCAAGGCTGCTCCCAAGCCCGCACCTGGCAAAACATGTCACCGGTGCACCAGGGATATTCCCTTAAATCAGAGTCTGCAGCACGACAGAATATGCCGTACCACCACCCAAAATCGGCTGGCGCTCATAGACCACGTTCGCCGAAGGATATGAAATCATGCTGAGTCTTCAAATGTGGGTGAAACATCTGTTCTGTAAAGTTCCAGCATGCGAAACATATTTATTCCAGGACTCTGAAGCCAGTGCCTCTGCAATGGACATCGACGACATAATTCAACTTCCTACCCATCAAATCCACGATCTCATGGACTTGGATGAAGATCTTCCAGTTCTCAATGAAGATACCCCAGCTCCCGATAACTTCGAAGATGCGGTCCCCACCGTCTCCCTCCCATCCCGCTTTATTTTCGTCAAGCATCACCCACATGCAAACAAGCCCAACGAAATTATTCCTCTTGATAGTTTCAATTCTTTTACACCACTCTCCAAAAATGATTCCCATCCAGCGCCACTACCCGATGCTCGTCCATGGGCCCCATTCAAAACTTATTCAGACTACAAGTTTACATCATGCTGTGTCCAAAGGCGCACCCCCAACAGCGAAGTAGACGAGGACCTCCGCGATTTCCACAGTGGGGAGTTCTCAAGCGACTGCTTAATCACTTTCCGTAACCATCGAGATATAGAAAAATCCTTGGCAGCGGCGCGACTGAGTAACATTCCGGTAGGTCCACACCTTTACATTTCCTCGGCTTTGGTGTCTCAAAAGTCTCAAACTCGGGTGCTCTCCAGTTTCATCGCAAAACATTGAGGATAGATTTCGAGGGTGTAGAGCTCGGTGGCACACACAAAGTCGAAATCGAATTTCGGGATCCGTGGCAGATCATAAAGCAGTGGGTGACTGATGAGACCCTCTCCCCTCTCAGCACTTGGTTCTCCCAAGAGAAGTACTTGTGCAAGAACGGCATCATTGATCTTTCGAACCGACTTTACGACGAGCCGTGCAGTGGGCGAACCTGGGGACGTATTGATGTACGTACAAAATTTACTTTTGCACTTTTGGTGTTGCTGAATTACACCCACAGGATTCTCTCCCCATCGAGGACTGCCCTTGCTGTTACTTGGGGCTTCACGTCTGGCTTGACAAAGGTTTGGTCTCCACAAAGGTCAAAATGCATCCTATTTTATTCCGGGCGTGCTGGATCCATTCGGCAACTCGGAACGGGTCTGGGAATGGCGGATCGGTCTTGGCGGGCTTTGTTAAAGTGGTATGTTTTCAACTTCATCGCTGTAAATTAATCAAATCTTTTACAGCCCGAAAGTTTGCGGCAAATTGACCCGAATACATTGACTGGCTTGAAGAGGTCAGAATATGACCGACTCAAGTGCCTTATCTACCGCAGGGTGTGCCACTTCGTTATGGCTTTGCTGGAGTAGCGGTCGCACAACGGGGAAGCTCTACGCTTCGGCGATGGTGTCATGCGTGCTGCGTTTCCAGGAGTTTTGATCGAGTCAATGGACTTCGAGGAGCTCGCAGCGTGGCTTGCAATTCGAAATTCGACCTCACTCCATCCCTGTCCGCAATGCCTGGTTCACAAGGACGAGCTACCTCGACTCACAAAAACTTTTCCTGAGCGTACTACGGAGTCAATGTCCCGTGCTCTCGCTCATGCACCTGTTGGGAAAACTGATCGCAATGAACATTTGAAGCAATACGGCCTTCATGATTTCGAGGTGAGTATTACAACCACTTTATAGAATAGTTCTGACAGACATGGGCCGGCAGCACTTTTTGTGGAAATTCAACAATTCTGATCCATACCAAGCGGTTGGCTATGACTGCCTTCATTTCTTTGACGGTGGCGTCTGGGGTCGGCACATGTGGCCCCTCATTAAGGGTTACCTGCAGCAGAACGGTCTCGCCTCCAAATTTAATGCGAAGTCCACACAATCTCTTATGCAGCCCGTATAATTTTTTGATCCTTTATAGCATGGCCAACTTCCCCCGTTGGCGTGGTCTCAAGCATATCTCATCGCCGACCACCATTGACTACTCCGACGGACAAACCTTCCTCGATATTTTAATAGTATGTTGGCTTCCATCTCGTGTATTGTCACTGAGCTGATTTCTATCAAGTGCGCCTTGCCGTGCATCGTTCAACTGCTTCCCACAAACTCATCCCTGGTTCGGGTTATCCGTATCTTGGATAAAATTCGGGTTATGCTTGGTGTCGAGGTCACTCTAGACACACGCATGGACATTTTGTGTAGATTCACTGCAGACTATGAGAAGGTTTGCAAGGTCCACCATTTCAATTTCTGATGCGCTGTTCTGTAAGGTTTACAACCAGAATCAGGACGTCTCGGCGACTCATGGCAAGTCGTTTAACTTCCTCAAGCAGCACTTCCTCTCGCATGCCATTGCCTGCTTCAAAGACAAAAGCACCAGCCGAAATCAGAACACGCGGGTGGGCGAAGGTTTTCAGCAAGAAATCGCTGCCCAGTACAAGAAAACAAATGGAAAAGACGCTGAGCACCAGGTACATTATAATCATTGTTGTTTGTAAGATGCTAATCGGCCTCAGATGTCAATCATGGACGAGAACGAAGAAACGATGGCGCGGCTCGATATGATTGTTAACGAGTGGCGGCAGAGCCAGGAGGACGACGAGACCAGTCCGGTTCTATCTTGTCATACCGCAACAGACCACTGGCAACTTGGCTCTGCTGATGCTCAGATGAGCAGTATCCACCTCGAGACACTGTATCGCGACAACACGTTGTTCCGCGATTTTAATGCACGCCTTCGGGAGTATCTCGCAAGCTGTCATCCAAAGCACCCCGTGTACGATGACAAAAACATTCAGGTGAGTTTGAACCAAGTTTGATCAGTTGAAAGGCCACATGTTCAGATGCTGATGCTGATTTGGCGCTGGACCCGTTTGATAGATTGAACCTTGCAAAGTTCTGTACATTGAGTTCCAATCCAAGGTTGATTGGAACAGTGGGCGCGATATTCTGTGTTGCAACCCCAAGTTCCACGGACGGCCGTGGTACGACTCAGTCATCTACGAAGCCCAGGACGACGATCTAGCCATGGGCCAACTTGAACTGGTTTTCCGTTGCCACTTACCGCACAAGGTATATCTTGATTTGGCACTCATACGCCCATATCGCAAGTCTTCCTGGGTTCCTAGGACACGTACCGACTGTCCTATTCGTGAATGGAGCCCCGGCTCACTTTTCATCTCCATGGAACATGTCACCCGTGGAACATTGCTTTGCCCAATTTTCGGGGCACCAGTCGAAGCATTCTACGTGATGGATTGTATCGATGCGGACATGTTTCTTCATGTAAACAACATCGACTGAGTAATTAGTTCCATTGCATCGGAAATTTAAGCGAATATAAACTTTATCTACATGATGCACTTAAATGCAACCATGGTCTCAAACACAGTTATAAACCACCGCAATCCCCTGCAAGGCCGTATGGACATTATGCACCCTGCGACAGCATGTGATGGCTTACAAACCGCTGGCGGGACGGCTTATGAGTAGTGAAAAACCCGTACAAGCCGGTAATCCTGCTCAAGCCGTTATAACCCAAATGGGGTTTTTCCGACATACAACAACTCAAACACTATAGTCCTTGTGCAAGTTCGGGGTTCCAATCCAGTATAGATTGTGGCAATTTGAACTTTAGTTCTCTTTGAGAAGCAGGACTTTACAGGTCTACAAGTTGTATAGATAAACTGCTCGAATCCGTTCTAGGCGCAATCACAGATAGACAGACGAGATTTTATGTTCAACAGTTTTGTATGATGTGGGTCTAGGTTTGGAGATAGTACTCCAATGCATATCACAAGTGATTATTTATGAATCCCAATTCCAATAGTATCTGCGATTGCTAATCCTTGCGAGATTACAACCAATTTGTCAGGTCCGATCCGTTTCCTTATATTTCACGTGTCCGTTCCATTTATCCAATATGTCCACGTGCCATTTATAAAGATCCAAATCCAACACAGATAATATTCAAACAGGGAAAACAAACGAAACTTGGTATAGCTTCTGGGTGTCTCCGAATGAATGCCTACTCAACCGGTTAAGCGTGAAGTCTAGTGACTTCACATCCACCAGGTGGGGTGAGATTCACTGGTGTCCCTCCCATAACCATCCACTTAAATACTTTACAGGATTCTAAATATAAACGAGACAGATAGCAGTAGGGTTCAGGGTATATGACTAGTGATATGGCAGCTAGCCGATGAACTCCTGTCAGATATCAAGTGATTAGTAAAATTGAAAGAGATTTATAAGAAACATTGACGAGCCGAGCTTAACAATGAGTCAAGATCTACATCGCTTAGCACAATCGTGATGGGATATTGTTGATATGTCAACTTTTAGCCGACTTCCTCGTCAGCCCACCATTACCCTCCTTGGTAACCATCCGCTCAAATGGTTCCACCTTGAACCGCTTAAGTGATTTGTCTGAAAACCGTGATAGCTGTCGCTTCCTAGTACCCAAATATGGTTTCTTAGTCAATTGGTAGATCAACCAAGTCCAGCCTCCTCTTGGCAGTTCCAAAGACGTCAAATGATGTGCCATAACGATCGCTCTGGTTCAGAAGGATAATCCCTCGTAATACGCCCTTAGTGTCAGGGATGTGCAGTAGCCCCAATCCGTTTCCAGGATGGTAAGGCACTTTCCATGATTGCTCCATTAGTGACTTCTCACGTCAACCCTTTACCAGGATCATTGTCCAACGCCTTTCTAATGGTTCGAGACACATTGTATCCCTTTTAGCTAACTGCTCAGGCCAGCATTAGCCCTTGTGAGATGATGTCGTAATGTAGTGTAATACATTATAGTATGTTGCAACTTGAGCTGATTTGAATAAATCCCCGGGTGCCCCAATACCAGGTCTGTCAGTGCAGGTCAAATTCCGCTCCAATCACCAGATGGGCTAGGCTCCTCGGAGGTTCTGTCGAGTTCCATGAAGGAATCTGTTGTAGTGTGTGAAAAAAAGGATGATTGTCTGTCTACTGTCCGATCTCGGCCCTAAACCCCGGGTGCTCCTGCCAAGCAGGACCAAACACCCTACTGCAATATGACATCGTGCTTCACAATATTTGCTTATTTGATACCCTTCTGCCCCTCTAGACATGCAGCAGGAAGCTTATAGAGGACTATCTGTTGACCCTATATCATAAGAATAAGAGGTATGCAAATGGCACATAAATTTAACAGTCACTCAATTGCACATGCCTGATGAGCCACCAGGTGGCTACCAGTGGCTACCAGTGGCTCTGTGCAAGTTCTCTAATACTTCTCTAACAAGTTTCTATTGGTCTGGTTTTGGATAATGACTAATTTTAGATGACCAATTTTTGGTTGTCCTTATAGCAAAATGGCACAAAATCAAAGTTCCCCAGGGTAGCTAAACCTATGGTTCAGCCAATAAACATTCTGCGAGGCGCACTTTACAATACTTGACAAGCTATCTGGTCAACCCTGTGAGTGATGCTGATTAATAACCTACTCCGCCACCAGTGAAACCACAACGATTCCTTTCCTCCCTCATTACTCACTAGCTGTGGGAGGGAAAATTGCGACAGGTCAGAGAGACATGCACACATCCGCAGAGGAGAAAGCTCATGTGCTGTGGGAGGGGGAATTGCGACAGGTCAGAGAGATGTGCACACATCCCCAGATGAGAAAACTCACCTGCTGTGGGAGGGAGAATTGCGACAGGTCAGAGAGACGTGCACACATCCCCAGATGAGAAAACTCACCGGCTGTGGGAGGGAGAATTGCCACAGGTCAGAGAGACGTGCACACATCTGCAGATAGAAAAAACTCACTCGCTGTGGGAGGGAGAATTGCGACAGGTCAGAGAGACATGCACACGTCTGCAGATGAGGAAACTCACATGCTGTGGGAGGGAGAATTGCAACAGGTCAGAGAGACGTGCACACATCCGCAGATGAGAGAACTCACTAGCTGTGGGAGGGAGAATTGGGACAGGTCAGAGAGACGTGCACACATCTGCAGATAGAAAAAACTCACTCGCTGTGAGAGGGAGAATTGCAACAGGTCAGAGAGACGTGCACACATCTGCAGATAGAAAAAAACTCACTCGCTGTGGGAGGGAGAATTGCGACAGGTCAGAGAGAGGTGCACACATCTGCAGATGAGGAGACTCACTCGCTGTGGGAGGGAGAATTACTACAGGTCAGAGAGAGGTGCACACATCCGCAGATGAGAAACCTCACTCGCTGTGGGAGGGAAAATTACCACAGGTCAGAGAGACGTGCACACATCTGCAGATAGAAAAAACTCACTCGCTGTGAGAGGGAGAATTGCGACAGGTCAGAGAGACGTGCACACATCTGCGGATGAGGAAACTCACATGCTGTGGGAGGGAGAATTGCAACAGGTCAGAGAGAGGTGCACACATCTGCAGATGAGAAAACTCACGAGCTGTGGGAGGGAGAATTGGGACAGGTCAGAGAGACGTGTACACATCTGCAGATAGAAAAAACTCACTCGCTGTGGGAGGGAGAATTGCGACAGGTCAGAGAGATGTGCACACATCTGCAGATGAGAAAACTCACTCGCTGTGGGAGGGAGAATTGCAACAGGTCAGAGAGATGTGCACACATCTGCAGATAGAAAAAACTCACTCGCTGTGGGAGGGAGAATTGCAACAGGTCAGAGAGACGTGCACACATCTGCAGATAGAAAAAACTCACTCGCTGTGGGAGGGAGAATTGCAACAGGTCAGAGAGACGTGCACACATCTGCAGATGAGAAACCTCACTCGCTGTGGCAGGGAGAATTGCTACAGGTCAGAGAGACGTGTACACATCCGCAGATGAAAAACCTCACTCGCTGTGGGAGGGAAAATTGCCACAGGTCAGAGAGAGGTGCACACATCTGCAGATGAGGAAACTCACACGCTATGGGAGGGAGAACTGCAACAGGTCAGAGAGATGTGCACACATCTGCAGATGAGGGAACTCACATGCTGTGGGAGGGAGAATTGCAACAGGTCAGAGAGATGTGCACACATCTGCAGATGAGAAAACTCACGGGCTGTGGGAGGGAGAATTGCGACAGGTCAGAGAGACGTGCACACATCCGCAGATGAGAAAACTCACCCACTGTGGGAAGGGAGAATTGCAACAGGTCAGAGAGATGCGCACACATCCGCAGATGAGAAAACTCACAGGCTGTGGGAGGGAGAATTGCAACAGGTCAGAGAGATGTGCACACATCTGCAGATGAGAAAACTCACAGGCTGTGGGAGGGAGAATTGCAACAGGTCAGAGAGATGTGCACACATCTGCAGATGAGAAAACTCACAGGCTGTGGGAGGGAGAATTGCAACAGGTCAGAGAGACATGCACACATTCCCAGATGAGAAAACTCACTCGCTGTGGAAGGGGAGAATTGAAACAGGTCAGAGAGACGTGCACACATCTGCAGATGAGAAAACTCACAGGCTGTGGGAGGGGAGAATTGCAACAGGTCAGAGAGACGTGCACACATCCGCAGATGAGAAAACTCACTTGCTGTGGGAGGGGAGAATTGCGACAGGTCAGAGAGACATGCACACATCCGCAGATGAGAAAACTCACGGGCTGTGGGAGAGGAGAATTGCGACAGGTCAGAGAGACATGCACACATCCGCAGATGAGAAAACTCACAGGCTGTGGGAGGAGAGAATTGAAACAGGTCAGAGAGACATGCACACATCTGCAGATGAGAAAGCTCACGAGCTGTGGGACGGAAGAATTGCAACAGGTCAGAGAGACGTACACACCTCCACAGATGAGAAAGCTCACCGGCTGTGGGAGGGGAGAATTGAAACAGGTCAGAGAGACGTACACACATCCGCAGATGAGAAAACTCACGAGCTGTGGGAGGGGAGAATTGCAACAGGTCAGAGAGATGTGCACACATCTGCAGATGAGAAAACTCACTAGCTGTGGGAGGGGAGAATTGCAACAGGTCAGAGAGACATGCACACATCCGCAGATGAGAAAACTCACCGGCTGTGAGAGGGAGAATTGCAACAGGTCAGAGAGACATGCACACATCTGCAGATGACAAAACTCACATGCTGTGGGAGGGGAGAATTGCAACAGGTCAGAGAGACGTGCACACATCCGCAGATGACAAAACTCACATGCTGTGGGAGGGGAGAGTTGCAACAGGTCAGAGAGACGTGCACACATCCACAGATGAGAAAACTCACATGCTGTGGGAGGGGAGAGTTGCAACAGGTCAGAGAGACATGCACACATCCGCAGATGAGAAAACTCACCGGCTGTGGGAGGGAGAATTGCGACAGGTCAGAGAGACATGCACACATCCGCAGAGGAGAAAACTCACAGGCTGTGGGAGGGGAGAATTGCAACAGGGTCAGAGAGGCATGCACACATCCGCAGAGGAGAAAACTCACGGGCTGTGGGAGGGGAGAATTGCAACAGGTCAGAGAGACGTGCACACATCCGCAGAGGAGAAAACTCACGGGCTGTGGGAGGGAGAATTGCAACAGGTCAGAGAGATGTGCACACATCCGCAGAGGAGAAAACTCACGGGCTGTGGGAGGGAGAATTGAAACAGGTCAGAGAGATGTGCACACATCCCCAGATGAGAAAACTCACTCGCTGTGGGAGGGAGAATTGAAACAGGTCAGAGAGATGTCCACACATCCACAGATGAGAAAACTCACTCGCTGTGGGAGGGAGAATTGCAACAGGTCAGAGAGACGTGCACACATCTGCAGATGAAAAAACTCACATGCTGTGGGAGGGGAGAATTGCAACAGGTCAGAGAGATGTGCACACATCCACAGATGAGAAAACTCACTCGCTGTGGGAGGAGAGAATTGAAACAGGTCAGAGAGATGTGCACACATCCACAGATGAGAAAACTCACTCGCTGTGGGAGGGAGAATTGCAACAGGTCAGAGAGACGTGCACACATCTACAGAAGAGAAAACTCACGAGCTGTGGGAGGGAGAATTGCAACAGGTCAGAGAGACGTGCACACATCAGTGGAAGACAACACTCACAATGTCTGGGAGGGGGATCACATCCAATCAGTGAGACATGTACACATCAGTGGATAGCAGCACTTACATCCTGTGGGAGGGGGAATTGCGACCGGTCAGAGTGAGGTCCCCAGATTGTTGTCAGGATGCTTACATAGGTGGCCTGAATCTCAACAAGGCGGAATAAATCTGTGTCCTCTTTTTCTTGTTCTTGTGTCTGTGTTTCATCTCGCTTGGTCCTATTTTCAAAGTCGTTAGTTCAGTTTCATGAAATCAATGTTCCTTACAAAAGTTGGGGTGAATAGATTTCTTCAATTGCTTCAATTTCTTCTGCTTGTTTCGCAGAAATTTGATACCGGCGTCCACACTGGCGATTTGAACTGAGGATAGAACAGTTAACACCCCCAAAATCTACGAACTACAGGTCAAGCTCATACCAATGGATCCACTCATTACCAGTGGTCTTTGGGTTTTCTTCATTGCAATATGGACACTTTTCCAAATCTGGTGCATGGGGAAATCGTGGCCGTTTGATGACGCTCATGTCAAGCTGCGTCCCCGATTTCACCATCCGAGCAAAATCTACCCGCCGGACAATGGTGCCTTCAGGGAGGAAAAGATTGTAGTCACCCCGCTCCACATAGCGGGCTCCAGCCTCAGGTCGATTGAACATACAGGCCTTTAGCATTCGATCAAGAGCCTATAACATCCATGGTATGAAAGTTGTAATTTTGGGTATACACGACTCACCTCAAAGTCGTCACAGTGGACCAAAGAAATAGGAATGGGCCGGCCCAAAGGATCTGTGACAGAAAACATGGCCACCGAGACATGATGCAGATTCATGCCTTGAATGAGCCGTTGCATAATGTTGGACTCAGCATCTGATATTTGCCTCGCCGTGGTAGCCCTAAAGCATAGAGCATGAATGTACACATCAGTGGTGAAACCGAGACTCACATGATCAGAGAGCCCGTCTCGCGCACTTCAGATCTGACCCGTTCCACTTCGGCTCCGACGTACTGTATTTGGGACGCCATGCGCTGAAGCTGCTGATGGCCATCAATCGAAAGAGCGCTAGCTTTGTTTCAGTGGTCGAGTATCAGTGTCAGATAACGGAGACGCACACGAGCAATAATTGCAGTTGTCCGGACAATACAACGCGATGATCTGTCATCTGGGCTCTCCAGGATGCTAGCGTTCTCTCCACTGACAAGGCCGACCAGAAATAGGCGAAAAAGGCCATCGATGGTGCAGTCTTGGCGCATAGCTTGGCCATGTGCGAATGGCACCAGTCCAGCTCTGCCGAAATGTTGTTGACAAACTTCTGTGCATCGGGAGGGGAATCGGTTTGGAGGAGGCTTATCAGAGTCGCGATATCCGCCCGGTGGCACTCCAAGACCTTAAGTACTTTCTGGATTTCATCCGACGGCCCTCCAAGGTCGCGAAGGATTTTGTAGAGTCGCCACACCATCGTGAAAGTCTCTTTGATATCTCCAAAGGAGCCATAGGTCAATGCGAATGCCAGCAGCGGCATTTCCTGGGCGGAGGGGGTGAAAGCAAAGGAAAGGCAGTGAGATACACTGCCTGTCGACAGGGTTTAGGCGCTGATCGGACGTTGGCTTATAATAGACCAAAAGCACGTACTTAGACCCTACCGTCTTCTACCTCACCAACAGACTCCTCTATGGCGTCTATCTCAACGGCTGGCTTATCGTGGAATTTTATGCGCCCACCCTTTGACTTCATTCTATCCCGTTTTCTTGCTCGGTTGGTGGTTCCCCGACAGCAGCAGGAACCGAAGTCGTCTTAGACCTTACCTTGACTGCACGACTGAAGCCCCAGTCCAATCGCACCTTCCTCAGAGAGAATATACAAAACTTGCAACCTACATTCCAAAACCCGTAACATTCAGATTAAGCCCGGAACATTTCTATGAATGTGCCGCCTTTGAATCAAAGTCGGTACTTGCCATTTTGGAATGCACCGTGCGTCGGCAAAGAGCGTTCCAGCTGGCAGCACCCCACCACCTTCACCTTTTCTCTGACCACCACCTCCCCCCACCCTCGGCGCATTGCCCGACACGACGAAAGCGCGTCCAAATGGCCGCCAATGGAGGATCAAAACACACGCTCGCGGATCGGGAATACCTCGGTAGCTTGTCACCTCTCCAGTGATGGAGTTCCGGAAGTACGTACGCGGTCTCCGCGACAAAATCCCTTTTGTCCCACCCCTTGCACATCCTCGGCAAATACGCCTTCTCCCGCACGCGCCGCTGCTCCCGGTCGCGATCCTGATCCCGATCACGGCGCTCCGTCTTACCGTGCGCGGGCATGTCTGAGAAAGTCGATCAGCCAAGAACCTCGCCAAGGGGATGGAGGACGGTGGAGCGGGAAGAGAACGGAGGAAAGGAATAGCAAAGAGGAACGAGGAGGAGAGCCAGAGAAAAGACGACGGACCGGCAGCATCCCATCGCCCGCCACATCAACGTCCTCGTCTCCTCTGTATCCCAATCGGGACTTACTCCCAAAGCCACCGCCGAGTCGGGCAGCACCTCCCACCTGCCCGCGCGCTCGCACACCGCATACGGCCTGTTTGCCCTCCCACTCGCATGCCAGTGCGCCTCACCCGCGCTCGCACGCCCGCGACTCCCCACCCTGAGCGTACCCTTGCCGAATCCCCATTTCTCTGCGCCCGAAGTAACGTTTCTCCTGCACCGAACGCGTGCCCGCCGCCCCGCACGAGCGTGGCCCCGCCTCACCCGCCGCTCCCTCGCGCGGCTAATTTCCCAAAAAGGAAATCAGCCACTCACCTCGTCAAGAAACGCGAGAGGCCTCTAGGTCACAGCGGCGACGAGTACGTGCGTGCTGCAGGGAGCATACAAGCAGACTGCCCATCCGCCGCGCACGCCAGACGACATTCCCGTAGCAGCTGTGGAGAGTGTGGACGACCGAGGACGGAGCGGGAGGAAAGGAGTCGGTGGATGCATTCGACTGGGAGGGAGGGAGGATCGCTGAGGGTGGTCCACGGTGATTGCGCGATGCCGTCGTGTCGTCGTGTGGGGGTACGGTGTTGTCTCAATGCCATTCAGGGCGGCGTGGAGCTCCCGCTCGGTCGGTCGTGGGGGTAAGGGGTATATGAGCACTGCGCGAAGAAGACCGTGGGGTCGGGGTCGGATCCAGCTGTGTGCACGTCAGCGCGAGACAGCAAGTGGCATGAATCGGCACTTGCATACCTTCGATACCAACCCAGGGCACATTAGACATCCTGTAAATAATGACCCGCCGAGGATGGGGCAGGCGACGCTGAATGGTCTGAGTATGAGCAAGAGAGAAGCACTCGGGGACGATAAGGGTTACAGACGAGGTATGCTCTTTCCACACGTCGGCGGCGCTGAATCCCGGCGCGGCGGGAACGTCCCGCCTCTCGTCGCCCGGGCGCGGCGCAGATATCCTAGATCGCACCCCTGGCTTTCCCATCGATCTCGCTGCGCAGCTTCCTCTCCCCACCCCGACCGGCCCTGCCGCTCCATTTCTCCTCTGACACACAGCCCAACCAGACACACCCACCCCACGGGCGACCCCCTTACCTAGCGGCGTGCCGCCCATATACACCTCGCCCTTGGCTCGGCGGAGGTTTATCGCGGGTTTAGCGAGCGGTGCTCCCCAATGAAGGGGAATTGCGGACAGGGTGGCGTGGATGAACGCAGCGGAGACTGGTGAAAAGGAAGCGGTGGGTGCGCCATGAGCGACGCGGCACAGAAAAAGAGTCCCAATCAAGTAGGACGCGTCTGCGGGGAAGATAGCCAGCATCGGTGGCATCATACGACGATACAAAGAAAGGGACGTCTGCGTCCGACTCGTGGAAGGAGAAAAGAAACAGAGAATGCAAATGCAAACTCACCGGAACCCAATCTAAATGAAATCCACATCCTATGAGATCCTCTAACGTAGCGCTGCATAGCGGATACTCGCAGGCAGACGCAGGCGTAGTAGAGCGTTTATACGACGTCGTAGAGGGGCGTAGGCGTCAGTGGAAGGCGCACATCGCGATACTTCTAACGGATTTGCGGGCAGATCAGTGACTGGCGTACGAACATTGAAAAGCGAGACTGGGAGAGCGGGCGTCGAGAAGTCGATCACGAGAAGTGGCGCTGGAAGATGGAAAGAAAGACCAGCTGCATTAATATTGGAGAAATGCAAGTAGCTTGTTTCAGATTAAAGATTTGCGATCGTCAGTCCGATCGATTGTACTCGTAGACACCTGATCACCCCGGCTTCTCACGGACCGTCGTTTGAAGTCTGCGTGGGTTCGAAACCTACAAGTAACATCGAAATTGGACCCTCGAGCAGAACGTTGAATGGACGAACTGGCGAATGCGCGGACATAGTTAAAACGTCTCGCCAACCATGAGTGTTTCTCCGCCGGATCCATACCACACTGGTCCAATGCGCCACTCCAGCCCCACCTCCTCACCGACCACCCATTCGATTGCCTCGATTCCGCCAGGCCAATACTCCCTCTCCAACCAAGCGTTAATTCCGTCGATCCGCGCCACCAGCTGGCGCACCTTCTCCAGATCCACACGCCCCCCGGTCTGCAGATCTTCCGCACAGATAAACCGCCCGAGCGTCATATGCGCGCTCGGGACAGCGTAGCGGCTCTCGATCGCGGTCCGCGACCCGCGAGCCAGTTGGAAGAGGTCTCGACGAAGGTGGTGGTAGGTGTAGGCCTCGTCGCCCGGCGTGGAGGCCAGGGCCGGAAGGAAGGAGAGGGCGATGGCGGACGCGTCGAAACACAGCAGCGGTTTGATGAGACGCGTGCGATGGGTGCAGGTGTGGTTGAGGATCGACGGGGCGACGCCTTGAATCTGAGGAACCAAAGACGCGATTTCTTCCGGGGTGCGGGAATGGGCGATCTCCAGCACTGTCGTATGGAGAGACGTTTGGGGCACGATCCAGAGGTCTACCAGCCTGGGGAACAAGATAAAATAAAGCGGAGGCTGGAATACACACTTGGTACCACCTCATTCAGCATCTGCTGAACCTCTGTGATCAAAGATTTAATTCTTCCTGGCGGTCCAGCAATAAACACCATTGCGTTGCGGGTGTCCACAAACCCCGGCTCGAGGGTGGGATTGACTATCCGTTGAAGAATCCGATCGACCGATGCACCTTCGAAAGCAGGCGATAAAAATTTGGCCTTCTGCTGCGCGTTCCGCGCTATGCGGTATTCCTCGTAGGAAGTTTGAATTTTTAACTGGAAAGTTCAAGGGACGGCACGAAGCAGACACGCGCTCAAAATGCGCTCACAGTATTGTTCTCGCAGGTCTGAATGATCAATTCATATGGGTTGACATTGTGCGGCGAGTCTGGCATGGCAATATTAGTGCCTAGGGCGAAAACAAAAGAGCTTGATGTGGTTGAGAGCAAGTTGACCGCGAGATCAATCGGAATTCAAACTCCGCTCCATGCTTTTCTTCACCCACCATGATCCGTCGCTCAACGCTCACCTCCCAACCCAGGCCAGGCCTACATCTCATAGAGCCAATCTCATCCTAGGACTCTCGGCGCGGGCCCACAGAGCTACATGCGCAGACATGTGTCAACTGCTGCGGCCACCGTGACTTGGAACCAACTTGGAACGGACTTGAACAACTTGACAACAGCCTCTTCAACTACGCGGTGTCATTTGCTCCTGGCTACTCTTTCGCGGCGCTGCTCTTGGCACCTATCCGCTGTTTGGGTCAAATTTGGTACGACTGGTATCGCCGTATCGGGTGCCAGAAGCGTTTCATGAAAGAAGTGCCCCTACAAACTGGCCCAGTCCCGACCTCCATCACTCCAATAGAGCGAGAAGCCTTACCATTGTACATCAAATCTGTGTATCAACTATGCCGAACAGGCTTCTTTTTGTCTCGCAAATCTTTCTTTTGACTCGGATGACTGCGGCAACTACGGGCGCAACGCCAGCTGCAAGCCCGAGGCCGATCTTGGCAGTGTTAATTCTACTTCAAACTCACCCCGCAGGTCGCAGCCTCACAGGTCGCAGTCTCGCAGCTCCGGCGCTGCATATAAAGAGTTGTGATGTCTAGAATACTCTGCCAGCGTCTCAACAATAATTCACTTGCTCTCTTTGATTTACTTGGATATTTACACGCTTTAACCACTATGGCAGATGATGAAATCGCAGCGCTCGTAGGTCCCGACCTTCATCACAATCACCGATCTTCGGAACCTCCAATAGAGCGAGAAGCCTTACCCTCGTGCATGAAATCTGTGCATCAACTATGCTGAACAGGCTCCTTTTTGGCTTGCAGATATTTCTTTTGACTGGGGTGACTGCGGCAGCTACGGGGAGGCCCAGGCCAAACGCGGTATTTTGTCACTGAAATATCCGATCGAGCACGGCGTCGTCACCAACTGGGACGACATGGAGAAGATCTGGCACCACACCTTCTTCAATGAGCTGCGCGTCGCGCCGGAGGAACACCCGGTTCTACTCACCGAAGCACCCATGAATCCTAAGGCCAACAGAGAGAAGATGAGCCAGATCATGTTCGAGACGTTCAATGTCCCCCGCGTTCTTCGTGCAGATCCAGGCGGTCTTGTCGCTGTACGCTTCCAGAAGGACGACCGGAATCGTCATGGACTCGGGGGACGGCGTGTCGCACACGGTGCCGATCTACGAAGGGTTCTCGCTCCCGCACGCGATCCTGCACCTGGATCTCGCGGGGCGCGACATCACGGACTGCCTGGTAAAGAATCTCGGTGAGAGAGGATACAAGTTCACCACTACGGCCGAGCACGAGGCTGTTCGCGATATCAAGGAGAAGCTCTGCTACGTTGCTCTCGACTTTGAGCAAGAGCTGCGCACTGCGGCCGAATCGTCGGCGCTAGAGAAGAGTTATGAGCTTCCGGATGGTCATGTCATACCATCGGCAACGAGCGGTACGACCACTATCATAGTATCTCTTGCGGGTTCTTGATGCTACAATTCAGGTCCCGTGCTCCCGAGGCTCTGTTCCAACCCTCAGTGTTTGGACTCGAAGCTCAGGGTATTCATGTAACCACGTATGTTTCAAAGCACCGTCGATATCACCAATTAAAATATTCCTAGCTTCAATTCGATCGTAAAATACGCCTTAAACATCCGCCGTAATCTCTACGTTAACGTGGTTCTTTCTGGCAGCAGCACAATGTTCCCTGGTATCTCGGATCGCATGCAGAAGGAACTGGGATCTATGACGCCAAACAGCATCGAGGTTGATTTCTTCTTCACACTCTGAGCATTTATTTACTCACAATTTCGCACTTAGGTGCGGATCGTCTCGCCGCCGGAGCGCAAATACTCGGCCTGGATTACCGGCTCGATCCTCTCCTCCCTGAGTACGTCCCAGAACATGTGGGTCACCAAGCAGGAGTACGACAAGTCGTGGCCGGCAACTGTCCATCACAGTACGTTGTACCGATGTTCTACTTGCTCTCTACTGACGCGATTGTCAGAGTGCTTCTAAATTTGTCGGGTTGCGGGAACTGAGTTTAGGTCGAGATGATCCAGTGCTGTAGCTACATGTATCACATAGTTCAGTGTGCAAATTCGGAGCTGCGTAGCTCTTCCTTGCGAGATAAATGCGTGCGAATTTTGCGACATTATTTTCAAGCTTTTATAAAGATGCGAAGCAGAAACCCGCCTGGCCGTATTATTGTTCTCGCAGCTTCGAATGACCAAATCATACAGGGCGGCGCCGGGTCTTCCATGGCAATATCAGTGCGTCGAGTCAATTATGCAGAAAACAAATTGGTTGAGAGCACTCAGCAAGTTGATAGCAAGTTGACCAATGCTTTGGGCCAGTGCTTTGCATAGCAGTACGAGTCCATCAGCCTGCGGTGCGTGGGAGTTGATTGCTGGATTGTTATTCTACCCAAGTCTACCAATTCAAGCGCAAACCTTAAAATAATTCCGAAACTCCCGAAGAAAGCTAAGCTTTCAGGTCTGATTTCACCTTGCCGGAAATCCAAGCCGTTTCTCCAGTAGTTCAAAACCAAATTCTGGCCCCGCAAATTTGGCTATTTGCGGTGGGCTTTTTCCAACTTTTTTTGGCGGCTATGCCGCGTTTCAACAAGCGTTCAAATTTTGTTGAAGCGTCTGCCTAGGGGAGACTAACGCCGCGTAAGAATAGTCTCCCTAGTCAGACCTTGAACACGTAAGCTTCTCTTTGACAAGCGGAGTGTGGAGAAGATCGTTTATGGTCTGATTTTGTTCGCGCATCAAACACCGTAGGTTCCCAAAAGGGAAGGACCTTCCGCATTCAGAACACGTGAAACGGCCACGTGAACAACTACGCGTCCTCCGTGTCGCGTTACCCACCCATGGAGGCTTATGAGACCAACCCCCAACTGGTTGTCCCTTACACTCCTCCTCCTCATACACCTCCTGGATTTGGTTCATCAGGAAAAACCTCCTTGTAAAATTCTGCTATTTTGCGCAAAATATCTGGCCCTCTCAAGTTTGATAATTTGTGATATTTAGGCAAACATTGGGCAAATGTCTTCACAATTGTGCATATTCTAGGAGGTGTCCATATAACTTCGGCAAATCTTGGAGAATTTTGCGACTTACTTACAACCGTGTTGAACTACGGTAGTAATGCAGTGTCGCATACCAGTCCACGGACTGGTCAAGAACGTCAGACATTTGTCCGCCATGCTATAAGATCTCCGCTCAATAGGTGCAGCTGTGCCACGCTCGGGAGAAAGGAATACTTCGCCAGATATTGTCCACCGAGGTGGGCATTCGGGGTTTTGTGAGAATTTCTACAAGTCAGGTTGACCCGGCCCCAAGCTGTACGTGATTCGGGCCATCAACTCCGATCGGCTGATGCTCTGAAACACGGAGGCAGGCCCGTGACATGTCAAAGGTGGTTTGTTTTGATCCCACCGTGTTTTTCCCTTCTCCTACCACCTCTCTGCCATCTGACCTTGCACTCCCTCTGTGTTACTCCCGGGAATCACTCTATGCAAGAAACTGGTGAGCCACCTCTTTCGTCATGCTCCCAGGGGTTATCTCAATTGTTCTCAAATCCATGTCTGTGTCATGCGCCATGGGATGTCTTGTGGCCTAGCTGTGAAATGCAGGTGTGCACACAAGGTGTGTAGACCACGGTGGCCCTTCCCTATCTACTCTGACTGACACATCTTTTAGCGCGCACCACATCTCTTCCAGCTGTCAACCAGGTGTGTGAACACACACCTTGGTCTCCTTCTTGTGCGTACTGATTCCCCGCAGCTGGTGTCTCCATGAAACCCGACTCCAACTTGCTCGCCACTCTACTTGGCTTGCTGGTAGCGGATATCGTTACTCAAGATCCGCACAGCCATTCCCCATGGCTGCGCGTCCTGCGGCGCCGCCTGTTCCCACTGTCACCATCCGCAAACCCTCCTCCGGCATCGGCGCTTCGCACGTCCCCTCCTCCTCCGCCCAGGGAAAACACACCACATCAGGCTCGGGCTCGACCATGACCGCCGCAGGGACATGATCACTTACCTCCACAAATGCTCGTGATGCTCCTGCTGTGTCCGCCGCGGTGGTAGTGGATGCCCAGACGCAGGCGGAGCTCCTAGTGGCTCCCTTGGGACGTCCACACTCTGTTCTGAAGGCAAGTAAGTTTTGTAAGGGAAGAAAGAGGTAAGTATATTCAACCAGTACTTGCAGCTTATATACATGCTAGTAACTATGTGAACAGGAATATGAAATATAAAGTGTTTAGTGTTCAAGGAGACGAGGGGATTGGAGATAGAATATATGAAGTATGTGTTTATGGTGATGAAACAAATGGGATGGAAATGGGGGAGGTATAGTACCTGCGGAGGCTTCGGACGCCATCTGACAACACTCCCACGCGAACGAAGACGCAGTAAGAGAGTCGCAGTCATGAAGGGGATGAGAGGGGAATGAATAATAGTCGGAAATAATGTTTAAAAAAAAAGATAAAAGTAGTGCGCACGGAAATGAATCAGAGAATGACAGTCTTGGCGTAGGCCATATGGGTCTTCGGAATAGCCAGGGACGGATCGCGTTTTCCTTTCCACCAGTCAGGATACTGGCCTTCACGGTCGCCGCCCTTGTGCCAGCACCGTTCTTTTGTATGCCCTCCACCTCCACAGTTCTCGCAGGTAGGGAAGGACACGGGTACGGGTTCGGGTCTCAAGACATCGACCCGCACCCGTACCCGGAAAAACCCGAACCCCATGGGGGTACGGGTCCGAACCCGACCCGCCAACCCGCGGGTCAGGGTGTTACTGAACCCGCGGGTACGGGTTGCGGGTTCGGGTGCGGGTCCTCAGTCCAACAAGAGCATCAAACGAATAAATATTTGCATAGGGTATTAGGTATCGTAATTCGTAAAGTACTATTCACACGTTCAAGTACGAGGCTTCTTAATGCTCGGTCCTGCCTCATCCACAGAGGCTGCGCGTTTGATAGGGGCTGCAGACTCAGTAGCCGCCCTGCTACCCATTACCTTCTTCACTGCCTCAACGACGTGCTCCATCCGAACCAGGTCCCGCCTACTCCAACCCCCAAAGCACAAGCACCTGCGGATCGACTGGCCCGACAGACAGTTGCGTGTGAAAACAAGGAGATGACGACCCTGCGAGAAGAACCGTTCAACAGGAACCGAGGTTGCTATATCAATCACTGGTGAGCTGTTGGTACATGAAAATATCGTTGAAGAGACATACCTGGGATAGAGAGATAGTCGAGCGCCATCCGAGACAGATTAGGCCAAACCTGCCGTTTATCCCACCACCAGCGGAGCGGGTTGACCCGAGTACGCTCAACAGGCTGCAACAGATATTCTTGAAGTTCGTCTGCATCTGGAAGAATATCGGGCATGGGTATATCTTCAAGCCAGTTTGACGCGTCGTCAAAATCGACCTGACTTGAAGACATGCTCATCTAGCATACTCAATTAGCACATTTGGACGTACTACTGCATAATTGACATACCGTATCGCCATCGCCATTGCCAGTGTCCTGGCTCCCACTCTCGCCATGCGAGGCATAATTCAAATCGAATTCATCCCGGACGAGGCCTTGCGCCAGGTCGATCCATGCTGTTTCCCACTTCCGAGTCTTGAAATACTCCAATTTATAGTTCGGATGCAAGACTGCAATTACGTTGAGCAGGGTGTAAAATGTGCAACGAATGGAAAGACTCACTCATGGCGATGCGATAAACGTTGGATTCATCGGTGCGGGAATAGTACTTGTTCATCGTGGACTTGGCGAGCTTCAGTGCGGATTTAATTGAACCATGAAGCGCACGCTTCGGAGTTCCAGCCGGCTGGACCGAAGACGTAATAACTGTCGCGGTGATGAGGTCGTCGATCTTGTCCATTGTAGTCAAAACCTGGGGGATGGTACAGTGTTTTTCGTTCGAGAAATATAATGTTGCATCCTTGAAGACCTGTTGTTCAATTTTCACACGACGAAATCTCGGATAAAATCAATAACACACCTTCAGGACATGCAACATATCTTCCACAAATGTCCACTGCGCATTCGTCAAGTCGTAAGCACGATATCCCAAGTTTCGGTCTCCCGTGAAGGCGTTGATGACATCCTTGTAGGTAACCGCGACCGAGAGCATGTCGTATAACGAGTTCCAACGTGTCCGAACGTCTCGAGGGATCAGCTGCGGACGCATCCCATTATCGGTGCAAGCCTTGCGCCAGGCAGGAAGTCCAATAGTTGTCGAGTGAATAATGGCGAACGCAAGTTTCCGAATCTAGCATAAATATCATGAGCATTGAACTAAAAGACTTCATTAACACACACTTTGGTAATGACCTCCTTCACTGCGTCCGTCTCCTTCAGCAGTTCCTCCCGCTCGGTCGCATCCAGATCATCCCAAGCCGAGTTCTCCTTGCTGCTGTCCTCCTCGTCTCCCTCCGAGCCTGATACAGCCACCAGATCTGGCATTTCCTCGTCGTTCTCAAGAAGGAAGTCCCCTCCATCCTCATCCTCCTCGTCATCCGCCTCCGCGGCCTTGCCTTTCTTCTTTTTCTGGGGAGGCATGAACGGGCGAAGGAAAGCGGTGACTGCGAGGTTGAGCGTGTGGGCGAAGCATCGAACACGATTAACGGAATCGAAAGAGTTGTTGGGGTTGTCGCTGAGTGCAGTGTTCTGAGTGTCGTTAGAAGTAGCGTTGTCTCCCGTCCATGCGAGGATCTTTATCGAAATCAGGTGCGCTCTCAGGTGAAATATATCAGAATAAACGAACCTTGTGTTGAATATCAAATCGAGCCAGCATCTCGTCAAATTCTCGTGCAAGAACCTCCCCAGTGTGCGACTAAATCGATATTAGAGAACCATAAAGTGTTTGGAAAGATTTGCGTACCTCTGGTACCTCATACACGTCAAGCGGGAAGGACAGTAGTTCCCCCTCGTGTTGAAGATGTACGATCCACGCGACAAATGCCCGGTGGTTTGGCGAGGTCCATGCATCGGTTTCCAAAGCTTAGTCTTCCCGGATAGTCCTGTTGCTTAATGAGTATCGAGTGCATTGATAATAAATACGGACTTACCCTCAGCAGAGTCACGACATATTCCCGGCAGCGCTCATAGGCAGCGTGGAGGTCTCGGCCAACGGTGCGGCGGCGAGGAATACGGTATTCGGGTCTTCCAGCACCCAGGATCTGCATGAACTCGCGATCCTCGACGATTGTGAGCGGCCTGTGGCTCTCGGCCACCCAGCGAACGATGTGGGCCCTGTTCAATGTCGTCAGAGCTGCAGAGAGAGAATGGACTTGTTACGCACCTCAGCTCGGCCTCAGTGAGCGTACGGTCGCTCGGAGCAACAGGGCGTTCACTTGCACGAGCAAATGCACCGAAAATACTGCCATCCTTCCCCTGCGCTTCGACACCCCTCATCCGCGCCTTCACAACATCGTTCCCCCAGCACTTTGTTGCATGCTTCGTAAGGTTGCCCGTCGAGGATCGATCTCCGGCCTTAGATCCGTCCTTGTTAGTTTGGTATCGAGTCGTACCCTTCGCCTTGTGTTTACATCCCTTGGGGGCAGCGCACTCGAAGAACTGATACTTGCGGCCATCGTCGTCTTCACGCAGCACCGGGGACTTGAAGAATTGATAAACACCGGAGCGGAGGCGATTTGTGGACTCTATTGTGCAGGACGTCTGTCACGGCTCAAGACGAATAGCAAAGACAACTTACCATTGTTGGCATCGTCGTCATTTGAAGCGTTTGATTTACGAGATTTGCCGCCGCGCAGAACACCTAGGATTAAGATTAGAGCCGGAAATCAAATAATCGAAAAGGAAACATGCCTTTGACCGCGCGAGTGGCCGTCTTAGCAAGGCCTTTGAGCTTTCTGGCAGCGGCAGAGCTAATGCTTGCAATGCTCTTTGCGTTCGACGATCCCTTCGACGAGGGCATCGCAGACGCAGGTATGGGTAGTGGAGCGAGAGATTTGGCAGGAGATAAGTGCGAGATGGATGGGATTGCTGGATGGGATTGCTGGATGGTCGTCAGTTTTGCTTGAGTATTTATATGCACTTCAACTCAGGGGAATAAATGAAACATGGACGTCAGCGGACAGCCAAGGAACGATCGGAATCCATAGCATCAAGGGCAGTCTGTCAATCGAATTGAATTATGTCGCTACAACATTAGGACTGAATAATGACAAGAACAATTTCAGTTATCCGGATTGTAGGCTCTAGTGGAAGGCAAGGTGAAGAATGATGGAATGGAAACACACCAAGATAGCCTCTTGCCCAGGGGAAGCATGTGAGCTACGAGTGAGGAAGAGAAAACATGGGACTCACTTTCTTGCTTGGAAATACCGATTGTCCCCTGAATGCTCAATTTCAAACTCCTGTTATGCCAACCAGAGTCATATCCGGGGCGCAAAGCCTCGGAACGGCTGAGCACAGAGCCCAAACACCAACCTACTCGAAGTAGGTCTTGTAGAAATGAAGGGGGGAGGATGGTGCTGGCGGTGGGAAGGCAGAAAGCATGTTGTATGTATGTGTCTGTGGGCGTCTTTGATCCGGTCCAATGACAGCGCGGATCTCGGAATCTCGGGTAATCTGTAGGCGCTCGCTTATTGCTCCGGGCCTGTTATACCTGACAGGTTCTCGGGTCGGGTACGGGTCCCTGCGGGTTGCGCTCGGCTGCAACCCGAGACCCGTACCCGGTCAACCCGACCCGCAAACCCGTCGGGTTGACCCGTACCCGTGTCCTTCCCTACTCGCAGGTGATGTCAGAATTCGCCGCCAGTGCGCTGGACCCGTACTCCGAGTTTGAGGTAGCCGAAATTTCACCACGCTTCGCCTTCTCGGCCCGAACCGTGTTATCCTCCACCAAAATCTTCTTTTGCACGTAGTCCAACGTGATGAGCAACGGGTCGGTATTGTCGAGGGTACAATGAGGGCCGGAGTATTCTGCAGGTAGGGACGAGATCATCCGGGAAATTTTCTGCTCGTCCGACACCTCCACCTGGTAGAACCGCTGGAGGCGTTCCGCGATACCGGTAACGCGGCCCAAAAATGTCTTCATCGGCAACGCCCCATCGTATGTCAAGGCGTATAATTCCATCCACATTCCGATTGCGCCGCTAAGTCCCACGGGTTCATGCACCATTCGCAATTTCTCCCACATGGCCTCCGGATCATCCTCCAGCCCGCGCACATGCACGATCTGGCTGTTATCCAGGCCTTTAATAATTAGAGATGCAGCCGCATCGCGTTGGGCCTTCCAAGCCTTCCACGCTTTGCTGCTATGTCCAGTTGTCGGTTCATCCACAGTTCCCTCGATTGCATCAAGCAACTTCTTTCGACCGCGCGTCCGCTCGCATACGGAACTCCCACGGATCATAGGAGCCCGCTTCGTCGGTGAGCAGGACACGACGGTCGTCGGAGTAGATCGTGGTGTCGGTCATGGTTGTGTGGAGTTTAAGGTAGTTGATCAAGGGTAAATGGTCAAGGGGTCGAAGTTTACGGTCAAGTCAAGGTCAAGGTCAGGTCAGTTTAACGTCGGGACGACAAGGTGAGGGTAAGGAGTAGAGTGGATCAGTTAATAGGCGCTGTCGGGGCCCATAACCTTTTGTAAGGGAAGAAAGAGGTAAGTATATTCAACCAGTACTTGCAGCTTATATACATGCTAGTAACTATGTGAACAGGAATATGAAATATAAAGTGTTTAGTGTTCAAGGAGACGAGGGGATTGGAGATAGAATATATGAAGTATGTGTTTATGGTGATGAAACAAATGGGATGGAAACGGGGGAGGTATAGTACTGCGGAGGCTTCGGACGCCATCTGACAACAGTAAGCACATATTTGTAAAGAAAAAAGCCAGAACAAGCTGTGCAAGAACAGCTACAGCCACCCAAAAGGGTGGGGAATGGGGAGCCCCCCATGCAAAATGGGCCCTGTCTGGGAGGGAAAATCCCCAAAATGGGCTGTGCAAGCACAGCACCAGGCATCCTACATGCCCATCCAGGAAGGCCAGTGGATAGGGGCTGGATGAGAACAGCCCAGGGCCCACGAAAAGGGCCCCGTGAGGCGTAAAAAAGCCCCAAAATGAGCTGCACAAGTGCAGTACCAGGCAACACCATATGCCCCCTGGGCAAGCCAGAGGATAGGCTGCATGGGAACAGCCCAGGGCCCGTAAAAAGGGCCCTGTGAGGCGTAAAAAGCCCCAAAACGGGCTGCACAAGCACAGCATTGGATGTATCCATTGCAGCCTTGGATGCATCCATGGTAGTCACGTCACAATGCCATGGACACATCCATGTATGGTAAGGTGGTTGCAACCAACTCATGTGGTTGCAACCAAACCCTTGGTTTGAAACCATGGGTCTGACCCCTATAAGGGCCCATATTCCCATGGTTAGGCTGACCCTACTGAGGTCTGATTTGACATAGCCTGAAGTGGTCTGCCAGGTTTCTCCTGGTTGGGGTTCTCGCCAGGTTACTTGCTGTTCAGCCAACCCAGAAGCCATTGCTGACACTCCACAGCAACTTGCCCAATTTGGTGGCTATCCAGTGGCTCAGGTGTGACATCATGCATCACAATATTTGCTTATTTGACACCCTTCTGCCCCTCTAAACATGCAGCAGGAAGCTTATAGAGCTATCTGTTGACCCTATATCATAAGAATAGGAGGTATGCAAAGGGCACATAAATTTAGCAGCCACTTGATTGTGCATGCCTGATGAGTCACCAGGTGGCTACCAGTGGCTACCAGTGGCTCTGTGCAAGTTCTCTAATACTTCTCTAACAATGTTCTATTGCTCTAGTTTTGGATAATGACTAATTTTAGGTGACCAATTTTTGGTTGTCCTTGTAGCAAAATAGGATGAAATTGAAGTTCCCCACAGTAGCCAAACCTACAATTCAGCCAATAAACATTCTGCAAGGTGCATTTTACAATACTTGACAAGCCATCTGGTGAACCCTGTGAGTGATGCTACAGTGGCGACGAAAAGTTCTGCACGCGGCCGTTCTCGGCCGTGATGGCATCAAACGGCCCGAAATAAAATGCTACCATGAAATGTGAGTGATTTGGACTGTTTCGGTACAAATTGCACCATATCTACTCTGTACCGTTGGTTCACAATAAAATAAATACTGATTTTCGGAAAAATCGAGTCTGTGGATTTCAGCGATATCGTAAAATGGTGTATACCATCTAAAAGTACTTGTAAATGCGACCCTACCCATATATTAGTTGATCTAAATTGAGGGGGTTTTGAGCTCAGTATCTTCCATTGAAATTGGCCATTTTGAGTGTTTTTGGCCTATTTTGAGCAGTTTTTGGCAAAAGTGACCAACTTGCAAGGAAGATACTGAGCCCAAAACTCTCTCAATTCTGGTCAACCAACATATGGATAGGGTCGCATTTACGAGTACTTTCAGATGGTATATACCATTTTACGATACTGCTGAAATCCACAGACTCGATTTTTTGAAAATCAGTATTTATTTTATTGTGAACCAACGGTACAGAGTAGATATGGTGCAATTTGTACCTACACAATCCAAATCACTCATATTTCATGGTAGCATTTTATTCCGGGCCGTTTGATGCCATCACGGCCTAGAACGGCCGCGTGCAGAACTTTTCGTCGCCACTGTAGTTAACTAACCTACTCTGCCACCAGTGAAACCACAACCATTCCTTTCTTCCCTCATTACTCACTAGCTGTGGGAGAGAGAATTACGACAGGTCAGAGAGACATGCACATATCCACAGATGATAAAACTCACTCTCTGTAGGAGGGAGAATTGCAACAGGTCAGAGAGACGTGCACATCCACAGATGGGAAAACTCACTGTGACGGATGCGAAGAGCGTTGACAACTGGCACAGGTTCAGAGGGGTTTTCACTTAGGGAGAACTGGTGTAAGTGGTAGATTGACCAAAGAGCGTAACTACTGACAGCCAAATACATATACTGTACCATTTTATTCAATTTGTATGTCACATGTCACAGGCCCCCAAATTTACGAATTTTTTCGTATGTGTCACAGGTCACCGAGCGATGTACGAATTCTGAGAAAAAGTCACGAAAATCGCTGGAAAAGGGCTAGAAAATCAAATTTTTCGCCTCTGCACGCGCAGAACAGGCTGCGGCATGCGGCGTTCGCACGAGTGCCAATTTTGACACCAACGGAGGCAGATCGGTAATCCCACTTGAATCCCACGATCCCACAGCTCTTCACTCACCGCTGACTCTGCACTCGCTGGATGTTCTGGTTCCTCATTTTTGGCATGGACCAGCCTTATTTCTGAATAAAAAAACAGTCCAAACAAGATGCTACAATACTCTACCAATGTCGCTATCTACTCGGGCACATCAATCCCCGGGACATCCAAATCCTCATTTTTATCGTTGGCATGCCTCATTGATATGGTGGATTATATATATCATGCCTGCCTAATTTAGGCTGTGTCCAGCCGCTTTCAAGCGGTTTTACATTCTCTGTGAGGTCTCTACAGGTGTCTAAATAGCAGATTTGACTCTCGGCAGCTTTCCCGCTACTTTCCGCCCAATTTACGAATAAAAAATTGGTGTCACACTCCCCCGACCGATGTACGAAAAATGGATTTCGTACATTGATGTCACAGGTCACAAGGCCGACGAATGAATGAAATGGTACAGTACTACGGAACAAAGGCAGTGCATGATGTTGATGGAAAGTGCGACACCACGGCATAGGGCATAGGCATAGTAAGCAAAAATTAACCATGAATTAGTGATTTGGTACGCCCAAGGGCTTACAAAGACTCATCTCCGCTACACTCATCTGTTGTGGGAAGGAGAATTGTGACAGGTCAGAGAGACGTGCATACATCCACAGATGAGAAAACTCACTGGCTGTGGGAGGGAGAATTACAACAGGTCAGAGAGACGTGCATACATCTGCAGATGAGAAAACTCACGGGCTGCAGGAGGGAGAATTGCAACAGGTCAGAGAGACGTGCACACATCCGCAGATGAGAAAACTCACAAGCTGTGGGAGGGAGAATTGCAACAAGTCAGAGAGACGTGCACAGATCCGCAGATGAGAAAACTCACACGCTGTGGGAGGGAGAATTGCGACAGGTCAGAGAGACATGCACACATCCACAGATGAGAAAACTCACTAGCTGTGGGAGGGAGAATTGCAACAGGTCAGAGAGATGTGCACAGATCCACAGCTGAGAAGACTCACCTGCTGTGGGAGGGAGAATTGTGACAAGTCAGAGAGACGTGCACAGATCCGCAGATGAGAAAACTCACACGCTGCAGGAGAGAGAATTGGGACAGGTCAGAGAGATGTGCACACATCCGCGGATAAGAAAGCTCACCGGCTGCAGGAGGGAGAATTGTAATAGGTCAGAGAGACATGCACACATCTGCAGATGAGAAAACTCACTACCTGCAGGAGGGAGAATTGCAACAGGTCAGAGAGACATGCACAACATCCGCAGATGAGAAAACTCACAAGCTGTAGGAGGGAGAATTGCAACAGTTCAGACAGACATGCACACATCAGCAGATGAGAAACCTCACTCGCTGTGGGTGGGAGAATTGCAACAGGTCAGAGAGATGTGCACACATCGGTGGAAGACAACACTCACAATGTCTGGGAGGGGGATCACATCCAATCAGTGAGACATGCACACATCAGTGGATAGCAGCACTTACATCCTGTGGAAGGGGGAATTGCGACCAGTCAGAGTGAGGTCCCGGGATTGTTGTCAGGATGCTTACATAGTAGGTGGCCTGAATCTCAACAAGGCGGAATAAATCTGTGTCCTCTTTTTCTTGGTCTTGTGTCCGTGTTTCATCTCCCTTGGTCCTATTTTCAAAGTTGTTAGTTCAGTTTCATGAAACCAATGTTCCTTACAAAAGTTGGGGTGAGTAGATTTCTTCAATCGTTTCAATTTCTTCTGCTTTTTTCGCAGAAATTTGATACCGGCGTCCACACCAGCGATTTGAACTGAGGATAGAACAGTTAACACCCCCGAAATTAATGAACTACAGGTCAAGCTCATACCAATGAGTCCACTCATTACCAGTGGGTCCTTGGGTTTTTCTTCATTGCAATATGGACACTTTTCCACCTTTGGTGCATAGCGAAATTGTGGCCGTTTGATGATGCTCATGTCAAGCTGTGCCCCCGATTTCACCGTCCGAGCAAAATCTACACGCCGGATAATGGTGCCTTCAGGGAGGTAAAGATTGTAGTCACCCCGCTCCACATAGCGGGCTCCAGCTTCAGGTCGATTGAATATACAGGCCTTTAGCATTCGATCAAGAGCCTATAACATCCATGGTATGAAAGTTGTAATTTTGGGTATACACGACTCACGTCAAAGTCGCCACAGTGGGCCAAAGAAATAGGGATGGACCGGCCCAATGGATCTGTGACAGAAAACATGGCCACCGAGACATGATGCAGATTCATGCCTTGGATGAGCCGTTGCATAATGTTGGATTCAGCATCTGATATTTGCCTCGCCGTGGTAGCCCTAAAGCATCGAGCATGAATGTACGCATCGGTGGTGAAACCGTGAGACTCACATGATCAGAGAGCCCGTCTCGCGCACTTCAGATCTGACCCGTTCCACTTCAGCTTCAACGTACTGTATTTGGGGACGCCATGCGCTGAAGCTGCTGCTGGCCATCAATCGAAAGTGCGCTAGCTTTGTTTCAGTGGTCGAGTATCAGTGTCAGATAAACGAGACGCACACGAGCAATAATTGCAGTTGTCCAGACAATACAGCATGATGATCTGCCATCTGGGCTCTCCAGGACGCCAGCGCTCTCTCTACCGAGAAGGCCGACCAGAAATAGGCGAAAATGGCCTTCGATGGTGCAATCTCGGCGCATAGCTTGGCCATGTGCGAATGGCACCAATCCAGCTCTGCCGAAATTTTGTTGACATACTGCTGTGCATCGGAAGGGGAATCGGTTTGGAGGAGGCTTATCAGAGTCGCGATATCCGCCCGGTGGCACTCCAAGACCTTGAGTACTTTCTGGATTTCATCCGACGACCCTCCACGGTCGCGAAGGATTTTGAAGAGTCGCCACGCCATCGCGAGAGTCTCTTTGATATCTCCAAAGGAGCCATAGGTCAATGCGAATGCCAGCAGCGGCATTTCCTGGGAGGAGGGGGTGAAAGCAAAGGAAAGGCAGTGAGTTACACTGCTGTTGTCTGTCAACAGCATCGAGGCACACGGGGTTTTAGGCGCTGATCGGACGTTAGCGCCAAAAGCACATACTTAGACCCCACCATCTTCTACCACACCAACAGACTCCTCTATGGCGTCTATCTCAACGGCTAGCTTATCTTGGAACTTTATGCGCCCACCCTTTGTCTTCATTCTATCCCGTTTTCTTGCTCGGTTGGTGGTTTCTTGACAGCTGTAGGAACCAAAGTCGTCTGAGACCTTACCTTGACTGCACGACCAAAGCCCCCCAGTCCCAATCGCACCCTCAGAGAGAATATACAGAACTTGTAGCACACCTACATTCCAAAACCCGTAACATTCAGATTAAGCCCGGAACATTTCTATGAATGTGCCGCCTTTGAATCAAAGTCGGTACTTGTGTACCGTGCGTCGGCAAAGAGCGTTCCGGCTGGCAGAACCCCACCACCTTCACCTTTTCTCTGACCACCACCTCCCCCACCCTCAGCGCACTGCCCGACACGACGAAAGCGCGGCCAATTGGCCGCCAACGGAGGATCAAAACACACGCTCCCGGATCGAGAATACCTTGGTAGCTTGTCACCTCTCCAGTGATGGAGTTCCGGAAGTACGTACGTGGCCTCCGCGACAAAATCCCTTTTCCCCACGCTGCTGCCCGCGGTCGCCCGATCACGGCGCTGCGTCTTACCGTGCGCGGGCATGTCTGAGAAAGCCGATCAGCCAAGAACCTCGACAAGGGGATGGAGGACGGTGGAGCGGCAAGGGAACGGAGGAAAGGAATAGCAAGGAGGAACGAGGAGGAGAGCCAGAGAAGACGAAGAAAAAGAAAAGACGACGGACCGGCAGCATCCCATCGCCCCGCCACATCGACGTTCTCGTCTCCTCTGTGTCACAATCGGGACCTACTCCCACCGCCGAGTCGGGCAGCACCTCCCACCAGCCCGCGCGCTCGCGCACCGCATACGGCCTGTTTGCCCTCCCACTCGCATGTGCCTCACCCGCGTTCGCATGCCCGCGACTCCCCACCCCGAGTGTACCATTGCCCATCCCCATTTCTCTGCGCCCGAAGTAATGTTTCTCTTGCAGCGAAGGCGTTCCCGCCGCCCCGCACGAGCGTGGCCCCACCCCGCCCGCCGCTCCCTCGCGCGGCTAATTTCCTAAAAAGGAAATCAGCCACTCACCTCGTCAAGAAACGCGAGAGGCCTCTAGGCCACGGCGGCGACGAGTACATGCTGCAGGGAGCATACAGGCAGACTGTCCATCCGCCGTGCACGCCAGACGACATTCCCGTAGCAGTTGTGGAGGCGTGTGGACGACTGAGGACGGAGCGGGAGGAAAGGAGTCGGTGGATGCATTCGACTGAGAAGGAGGGAGGATCGCTGAGGGTGGTCCATGGTGATTGCGCGATGCCGTCGTGTCGTCATGTGGGGGTGCGTCGTCTCAATGCCATTCAGGGCGGCGCGGAGCTCCCGCTCGGTCGGTCGTGCGGGTAAGGGGTGTGTCCATAGCTGCGCGGAGAAGACCGTGGGGTCGGGGTCGGATCCAGCTGTGTGCACGTCAGCGCGAGCAAGTGGCATGAATCGGCACCTACATACCTTCGATACCAACCCCAGGGCACATTAGACATCCTGTAAGTGACCCGCCGAGGATGGGGCAGGCGACGCTGGATGGTCTGAGTATGAGCAAGAGAGATGCACTCGGGGACGACACGGGGACGACACGGATTACGGACGAAGTATGCTCTTTCCACACGTCGGCGGCGCTGCATCCCGGGGCGGCGGGAACATCCCGCCTCTCGTCGCCCGGGCGCGGCGCACATATCCTAGATCGCACCCTTGGCTTTCCCATCGATCTCGCTGCGCAGCTTCCTTTCCCCCACCCCGACCGGCCCTGCCGCTCCGGTTCTCCTCTAACACACAGCCCAGCCAGGGGCACCCACCCCACGGGCGACCCCCTTACCTAGCGTGCCCTCATTGACGCGGCGCCCATATACACCTCGCCCTTGGCTCGGCGGAGGTTTATCGCGGATTTAGCGAGCGATGCTCCCCAATGAAGGGGAATTGCGGACAGGCGGCGTGGATGAAAGGAGCGGAGACTGGTGAAAAGGAAGCGGTGGGTGCGCCATGAGCGACGTGACACAGAAAAAGAGTCCCAATCAGGTGGGACGCGTCTGGGGGAAGATAGTCAGCATCGATGGCATCATACGACGATACAAAGAAGGGGACGTCTGCGTCCGACTCGTGGAAGGAGAAAAGAAACAGAGAATGCAAATGCAAACTCACAGGAATCCAAATCTAAATGAAATCCACATCCTATGAGATCCTCCAACGTAGCGCTGCATAGGGGGTACTCGCAGGCAGACGCAGGCGTAGTAGAGCGTTTATACGACGTCGTAGGGCGTAGGCGTCGGTGGAAGGCGCGCATCGTGATACTTCTAACAGATTTGTGGGCAGATCAGTGACTGGCATACGAACATTGAAAGCAAGATTGGGAGAGCAGGCGTCGAGGAGTCGATCACGAGAAGTGGCGCTGGAAGATGGAAAGAAAGACCGGCTGTGGCTTGAGGAAGAAGGCTTGGCGCACAGAAGCGAGCGGACTGAGTACTGAGGAGTTTGGGGCATGATTGGGCCAAGCCACGGCCTCAGGCTGGAACGTCTCCGAGACGTGGGAATAGATCGCCCACACAATCTCGCCACCAAGGGCTGTGCTGTCATCCGGAACTTTTGAGGCGTTTGCATCGTCAACATCAGGGATCTTGTCGAGCGGAGCCAGAAGAGCTGAAGAGAGCGCCACCGGGGAAGATCGGAGGAGATCGGAAGAAGCCGAATGAGAAGAGAAGATAAAGAACAGAGGGGGAGCTTCGGAGGCCCAGAGCCTGGGAGAAATAGAGCGGTAGAGGGCTTGAGAGTACTAGTGGCACCTCGGCTCGGACACGGACACGGACACAGATGGACGCAAGAAACCAAGCAGAAGATATATTGATACGCGACTACGCATCACTACCGTAGCAAGCCGAGTGTGACAAACAAGTAATTCCATGTAACACTGCCAGCCTCTCAACAACAATTCACTCGCTCTCTTTGATTTACTTGGATATTTACACGCTTTAACCACTATGGCAGATGATGAAATCGCAGCGCTCGTAGGCGACCATCCCACTCGTCCTGTTGCTTTAGTTCTGACCCTGCAGGTTATCGACAACAGCTCAGGAATGTGCAAAGCAGGATGTGAGTTTATCTTTCTCGCACCTCGGCGCAGCAGTATCTAAATTATCTTTAGTCGCTGGTACATATACACATTTCCTATCTCAGGTGATCACCCATTTGATTTGAATGCAAGGCGATGATGCACCTCGCGCTGTCTTCCCGTTCGTCTCTCTCTATTTCTCATTATCAAACGTTAACCTCGATGATAGTTCAATTGTTGGTCGTCCTCGCCAAGCGGGCGTTTATGGTGGGATTCGGCAACAATGATTCATACATCGGGTACACTCCCCCCATTATGACAGCTCCCCAACTCATCCCGCCACAGCGACGAGGCCCAGGTCAAACGCGGTATTTTGTCGCTGAAATATCCGATCAAGCATGGCATTGTTACCAACTGGGACGACATGGAGAAGATCTGGCACCACACCTTCTTCAACGAGCTCCGCGTCGCGCCGGAGGAACACCCGGTTCTACTCACCGAAGCACCCATGAATCCTAAGGCCAACAGGGAGAAGATGACCCAGATCATGTTCGAGACGTTCAATGTCCCCGCGTTCTTCGTGCAGATCCAGGCGGTCTTGTCGCTGTACGCTTCCAGAAGGACGACCGGAATCGTCATGGACTCGGGGGACGGCGTGTCGCACACGGTGCCGATCCACGAAGGGTTCTCACTCCCGCATGCGATCCTGCGCCTGGATCTCGCGGGGCGCCACATCACGGACTGCCTGGTGAAGAATCTCGGTGAGAGAGGATATAAGTTCGCCACTACGGCCGAGCACAAAGTTATTCACGATATCAAGGACAAGCTCTGCTACGTTGCTCTCGACTTTGAGCAAGAGCTGCGCACTGCAGCCGAATCGTCGGCGCTGGAGAAGAGTTACGAGCTTCCGGACGGTCATATCATCACCATCGGCAACGAGCGGTAGGATCACTGCTTGATCATAGTATCTCGTTAATGTTGAAAACTCAGATTCCGTGCTCCCGAGGCCCTGTTCCAACCCTCAATGCTTGGACTCGAAGCTCAGGGTATTCATGAAATCACGTACGTCCCAAAGCACCGTCGATATCACCAGCTAACACCCCCCCAGCTTTAATTCGATCGTGAAATGCGACTTGGACATCCGCCGTGATCTCTACGCCAACGTGGTTCTCTCTGGCGGAAGCACCATGTTCCCTGGCATCTCGCATCGTATGCAGAAGGAGCTGGAATCCATGGCGCCAAACAGTATGAATGTTGGTTCAGTTCTTTTCTCCATAATGTATTTATTCACAATTTTGCGCTTAGGTCCGAATCGTCGCGCCGCCGGGGCGCAAATACTCGGTCTGGATTGGCGGCTCGATCCTCACTTCACTTAGCACGTTCCAGAACATGTGGGTCACCAAGCAGGAGTACGACGAGTCGGGCCGGCGATTGTTCATCGCAGTACGTTGCATCAATCTTCTACATATCTGCTTTCTACTGACGCGATTGTCAGAGTGCTTCTAAATTTGTCGGGTTGCTGGAACTGGGTCTAGGTCAAGATGATCCAGTGCTGTAGCTACATGTACCACTTAGTTCAGTGTGCAAATTCGGAGCTGCGTAGCTCTTCCTTGCGAGATTCAGATTTTTCATGAAAGGATAAATGTGTGCGAATTTCGCGACATTATCTCAAGCTTTTATAAAGAAACGAAGCAGAAGCCCGCCCTCGCCTCGCTGTGTTATTGTTTCTCGCAGCTTCGAATGACCAACCCATACAAGGTGGCACCGGAGTCTTCTATGTCAATATTAGTGCATTGGGCCAATTACGCAGAAAACAAATTGGTTGAGACCGTTCAACTCGAGAGCAAAGTTGACACCAAGTTGACATCAGATTCGATCTGAGTTCAAAATTCAAACTCCGCTCCACGCTTTTCTTCCCTGCCATTGCGCGTCGCTCAGTACTCAGAGCCAACATGCCACACAGTCAATTCCAGTGACCCCGACGAGTTCCATGTGCAGACATATGTCAACTGCTGTGGACGGCGCTTCAACCGCAAACTTCGACAACCTCTGTGACTTCTGGAGCCAAATGAATGGGTATGGACATACTCGGCATATCCGCTGCAGAAATGGTGCCAGGCACTTTACAAGAAGTACGTGTCCTCCATTAAAATTTGACCAATATTCAGTGGTTCACAGGCCGGAAAAGGATGATCCCGACAACACAGGATTCAATTACCATGTCTCGGCCGTTCGCATTCGTTCAGAGCACACAGTTGGGTATCTGAAAGGCCGATGGTCATCCCTGAAGGGATTGCATGTTGCGATCAACAGGGAGAAAGGTCTGCAATATGCATCCTTGTGGATTGTGGCCTGCATCGATCTGCAGGCTTTTGTGATGAGACACGAAGATGGCAATTTTATTTCTCGGGACCATTTCTATAGAAAGGGGAGGAAGTATTGTAAGGAGCAGAGGAAGATGGAACAGGAATGGCGAAGGGAAGAAGAAGGGTGGCTGATTAAGAAGAAGCGGGACGCGCTGCAGATGATGACGTGGGATTGATAGAAGGAAAATTAAAGAGGGAGGAGCTCAAAGAGAAATTATTCGAATTCATAGGAATGGTGAGTAATGTCATTGTATACATATGTCGGAAAAAACATGTTTTGGCTGCAACAGATTGAGCTGGCTTGAGACCTTCGAACGGCCTACAATGGGTTTCAAGCCACCCAGTAGGAGGGTTGTAACCGGTTTCGAGCCGACACACACCGTGGAGATACACGTAAGGGATTATAAAGACTTCAAGCCGTCCCCGGCTTTTCAGTAGTTGCTGATAACATCACAGCTAGTCTAAACTCTCAACACATTTTTTTTCTACATCGATTATATCACTTCTCCTCCCTCAAGCTTCGGTTCGAGTCAATTCCCCAAGGAGATGCTGCGCAGTGGAGCAATGACACACCTGTGGAGCTGGTCTCCAAGGCATATATATGACAGCAGACGTGGCGTAGCTGTGCTCACCTTTCTTCTCTTTTCCCGCTACATGTTGGTCTCTCGCACTAGCACCCTCAATACTCCAGGAACAAGCTGACAAGTTGGGAGGGTGGTGTCTGCCAGGTGCGTGGTCTGCCGAAGTCTTACTGGCACCTTCTTACCTCTTGTTAAAGTTCTGTTTGAAAACAGCTAAGTTAACAAGTCTGAGGAACTCGGCGCCAACGATTGGGTCGTATAGTTCATTCATTATCATCTACAAAACATTTAGTACAAAGGAGCTACCGTTGAGCCCCAAGCAAGGTGTGTGCCTTTTGTGTCTTGAATTCTCTGTCCAATGTTCATTGTTGATGTGTCGTGACTATGCTGTGGCTCTTGAAGTGCTGCTAGTTACCAATTGTTAATGTATAGTATTCACCACAATCCAATTTTGTTTCAAATCACCTCACATTTAAGCTCGATAATGACTGTAAGGTTTGATGGGAACAAAATGTGAAGCAAGGTGGATGTTAGCGAGTTCCAACCGGTTTCAGTCCCTAAGCGGATTGCAACCGGTTCTATTATGAGGATGGATTACAACCGGTTGCACAAACTTTCCATGTGCGATGCAAGCCACCCAAAAACTTACGACCTCGTATTGGGTTGAAACCAGCTAAGAGGTGTTTCAATCAATCTAGGATTTTTCCGACATACTGCTCAAATTTGGTGAAGGGAAGGGTCAAAGACATGCTCAGGGGGAGGAGCACCATAAGTATGCATCACGACAGGCAGGGCTTGGGGCTGGCAGCACAAGGTTTTTGAGCTGGATCTGGTGCTCCAGCATGATCAGCTCATGTTGGCACTGCGCTTCAGCTTCGCACCTTTGATGCTCGAGCCGATCCATCTCCAGTCCATGCTTGCTTTTATATGTTGTCTGTGTGCGGACAGTGGTGTGGGCCGTCTTCTGGTGTTCCTTGATTTCGGTTAGTTTAAGGTGTTGTTGCTGGTCCTTGGGTTCAGGTGTGATCGGGTGCACCAGAGACAATGAAAAATGCTGGATTTTTCATTGTTTGGATCATCGTTGCAAGTGGCAGCACAACAGATGTGTGCATACATTTGTACCACTGGCAAGGAAACTTGGTCATAATGACATCTTCTCGCCGCTATCAGTTGAGGCAAGGTCACAAATTTAATAGAAACTCACCCCAAGCATTTGTGATCTCTGTGCCTGGCGTAATTTCTTCCTCCTTTCCATCCATGACGAGCCCATGCCCAGTGCTGTCTTGAGCTTGACAGTGGGTGTCAGCAATGGCCTCTGGGTCGGCTAAACAGCGAGTAACCCGGCAAGAACTCCAACCAGGAGAAACCTGGTAGATACTAGTAGCTTGTGTGTTCCCCGAGTAGCAGGACCAACTGAATGGTATCCTCCCTAGGAGACTGTATATTGTAGGTCAGGGCGCGAGGCAGAACCCGGAACGAGGCAAAGAGGGTGCAATATCCACTCAGGTACAGAACCCGGGGTGTGGATGCAACCCGCAATAGGGAGATAGGAAGTGGGGCAGGGTGGAGACAATGCCTATGTCAAGCCAAAGCAGAAGCCTAAGATTAGATGAGGTAGAATCTACTGTACAGGGAGATTCTACTGAGCTTATATATGCTTTGAATAAATTAAATGTGATCGTGGTCTGTTGCAATCAGTTCCTGTACTGCAGCATTAAGGAGCATTAATGCTGATACTCCTGGACTCCTCTGTGTTTATCACCATAGTGTCTGGGGGTTAGAGGGCCCGACCTGTACGGGTTCCCTAACCCTTAACATCTTCCTGCATCCAGTGGTTGAAACCCTGATCGGTTTACAACAGTCCTGGAAACTCTTGATCGGGTTTCAACTATGAGAAGGTCCGGGGACCACACCTTCAGCAAGCCAGTTACAGTGGATGACATTGCATGGGCAAAAGATCACCTAGAAACCCACTATAACACTGCCGCCAGAATCGACAGGGTCCACTATCGCGAGATTATGGCAATTGAGAATGATGTGCTCTGTACACTGATCAATGAGTGTGTAGACACAAATGATGCACTGCTAGTGTGGTTCACGACAATTATTGCGGCAATCCCTAAAAAGGATAAGCCACTGTCGGAGGCAGACAGCTATCATACTGTTGGCCTGGAGAGCTGTTTTCTGAAGCTGGTGTGCCTGCTCATCCATAAACACATCTACTCTTGGGCTGAGGAACAGGTATCATACCCCCTTCCCAAAATGGTTTCCAGGAGGGATACCGCACAAATAATAATGCTTTTGTTCTATGCTGTATGATTGAGTGTGTGTGTGCGCAAGGTCGTACTCTGTGGGTTGCATTCCTTGACATAACAAATGTGTTTCCCTCCACGAATTGAGACCTGGCTCTGGATGAAGCTCTACAAAATGGGGGATTAGTGGAAAACTGTTCGACTGGATGCGCATGCGTTATGGTCACATGGAATATGTTGTGGCAATGGATGGAGCACATTCAGATGTCTTCCACTCTAACATTGGTGTCTTGATCGGAGATCTGGTGTCTTTGACTTTCTGGGACCCTCTTCTTTGCTGACTTCAAACTGCTTCCTGACGCGGACGATGTCTCCTTTTCAATATTGTTATGTTGCACCTCGAACATGCGGATGACATGGCAATTGCATTGTACACACCAGATGGACGAGCCTAGCCCTAAGATATAAGAATAAATGGCATGGCTGTAGCAATGAGAACTGGATGGTATGGCACGGCACTAGCCATGGGATGGCTACAGCCATGCAGCTTTGGTTTCCTTCCCTATTCTGGCAACCTGTAGGGGGGGGCTTGCAGCTATTTATTTTGTGATGGCTGCTGATCAATTGATAATAAAATGTGCTCCTTTTGCCTCCTTTTTTTCGCTGCAAATACCACCACCTACCAAATCCGGTCGCCAAAAATGTTGGCCTACCCGTTATTCCAAACACAGTCGTTGCGCACGCCAAATTGCAATCAACCCGCCCCCTGCGCGGTGAAATGCTTGCTCGGTGTCTACAACAGCAGTACTAGTTTAATCAAGACCCCAATGAAGCAGATGCCAAGTTGCTTGATTAAGGCAAAAAACACAACTAACCAAATCCTAACTACTTTCCCCTTGAATGGTTTAGACTGTGCCGCCGCGGTCGCGGGTCTTTTGAACAACTTTAAGAAGGTTCAAGGAGCACAGATAATCCAACAGAGGTTGCGAGGAACAAGCCGTTTTTAAGAGGTCTAGTCCGAAGTGCAAGGTTTGATTTAGAGTATTAGACCTCTTTGAGCAATGCCAAACGAGTACCTAAGCCAACAAATCGAGTTGTAAAGCTTTAGAGCTTGAGCCAACAATCCCAATTCTAACAAGAGTGCCCGTGTTCTCCAAATCCCAAATAATAAGCCTTCCAAGGCTACTGTAGTGGCGGTGCCGTGTTCTCAATCCTAATGAGCTCTCTCTAGCTTCTTAACCGTTCCAATCCCAAGATCCCGATCCAACAATTGATATTGAGTTACTCGTGCAGACGAAACAAAACTTCTTAACGAAGTCAGTCCTGGGTGACAAGTCCCGAATCTCTCGTTTATCAAGCAATACCCGGTAAAGGCTAATGCTCTTAGTGACAGAAAGTTCAGTGCCTATCCATGCCAAAACCTCCTCCTTATATACTGTACAATTACGCTTACAATACGATGATTAGTCTACTGCTGGTATATGAGTAAGGTGTCCGTAGTTAATCACGTGTGGGTAAATATATAGGATCCTCGTGTGTCGACCCCTTAATGCTTGAGTGTGTCCGGTGTGACTGCTCCTGTTCGATCGTGTAGACAGTCCCATCTTCTATCCTCTTGTCCCCCGTTCAGGACCTTCAGTTTTAGGTAGACGTAGGTACTGGCTTTGAGCCAGTACCTTAATCAGCCCAAACCGCCAAGTGGTTGTGGAGATATGCGAGTTACCGTCCTGGCCTGGTTCAAGTAACCAAATCAGGATGGCAACAATGATCGGATAGTTGATAAGCGAAGTTCAACCACAGCCGGGGTAACCGGTTACTGTTAAACCCGAATCACCTGACCCGTCGCGCAAGGCTCCCTCTGTAAATCAAGCACAACAAAGTACTTGAACACTAATCAAGACCCCACAGTGGTGCCCCAGATCATCAGAGAGGATGATTAATATTGCCCATGTTGTTTGTGGCCCCGATGCCTTGATTAAGCAGCGATGCTTAATCTTGGCAATTAAACCCTTAATCATGGATGTCAACCAGTATGAACTTTCCAGTTGATGCATCCCAGGCGGACTTGATTAAGGTCCTCATGCAGGATAAAGCCCTGATTAGCCATATAGGACTTATGCTAATCCTTTGGAGCAGCGCGCTACGTGATTAAGGCAGAAATCGGCAAATTCCTTGCTATTTCACCCATGGTCTGTTTCACGGCTTATCAGCGGATGAGTGTTACAACACAAAGATTGAGTGAATGCAGCAGGTTCTCCATAGCATAGGTGGTTTATAGACTTTGCCCTATCCTTTCGGCAGATATTGTAATACCAATGTCAAATGTCACAACTGAACCTCGACCATCCCGCCCATTGTACATCTGCCGTATGTCTGCAGCTCTTTAAACTCCGCCTTGTGTTGCTCACGGTGGCTTGCCGTCATCTGACAGCAATCTGACACTGACGTGTGAAGTTCTCTCACCTGTTAGGCAACAAAGGGAGCTCATTGAAACTGGTCAGTCGGAAGATCAGTTTTTACAGACCGAGTCTGGCACTGCATAACTTGTGGCTGTAAACACTGAAATTCCATTTGTGATGGCTCTGTAGGTCGGCTGACATTCCACTTGGGGAAAATAATTGATTGTCTGTCAAAATGTCAGGCTGATTTTTGTATGCTGTCAGTCTCACGATAAGTAGTGTGTGTGAGCGAGAGTGAATTGACACATCAAAGGATTTTTGTATGCTGTTGGACTCGAGATAAGTAGTGCATGCAAGCGAGAGTGAATTGACAAGTGCATGTAAAGCAAAGCAATTGAGTTGGGAGTGTAAAATGGTGCTGAAAGCAATTATAAGACAGCCTGGATTATAAGATTTCAAATAGGCCGCACATCTAAGCTGGGTAGTAATAGTGTGTTCGGAAGTAGACAGAAATAAAACAGTTGGGATGTCCCCTACAATAAAGAAGGAGGTGGGATGCCCTACAGCACTGAAAGATACAGTAGGATGTCCCACCGCAATAATGAAACACCTGGGATGTCCCACAGTGCTGAAAAACAGTGGGATGTCCCACCAGAATAATGAAATGTGTGGGACGTGCCACAGCACTGAAAGAAATAGAGTGGGATGTCCCACACAATAAAGAAATATGCGGGATGTCCCACAGTACTGAAATAAATAGAGTGGGATGTCCCACCGCAATGATACAAACAGGTGGGATGTCCCACCACAACCAAGAAGAAGATGGGATGTCCCACAGCGCTGAAGAATACTGTGGGATGTCCCACCGCAGTAATGAAACACGTGGGATGTCCCACGGCACTGAAAAATACTGTGGGATGTCCCACAGTGCTGAAAAATACAGTGGGATGTCCCACCGAATAATGAAATGTGTGGGACGTCCCACAGCACTGAAAGAAATAGAGTGGGATGTCCTACCACAATCAAGCAAGGAGTGGGATGTCCCACAGCACTGAAAAATACAGTGGGATGCCCCACCACACTAATAAAAACAGATGCCATCCCCATGAAATATAGAGTGGGATGTCTCACCCAAAACAGTAAACCAGGTGGGATGTCCCACGGTGTTGAAAAATGGAGTGGGATATCCCACTGCAATGAAAATTAGAGTGGGATGTCCCGCCTACAGCACTGAAAAATAGAGTGAGATGTAAGAAGAGAGACCAAAGTGCAGTAGACACGAGGAGCAGTAGCAAGTGAATGCTCCTTTTGAAGGCACCCAGCAGCAATAGTACTGTAGCATTTTATTCAGTTCATACCAGCCTGTGACCTGTGACCCAAAAGTACGAAAGTCAGTTTTCGTACTTGGCCTCGGGAGACCGTTGTCAGGCGTATAAAATGTTATACACGAGGTCCTCCGGAAATGACTTTATTCGGGAGTTTCTCGTAAGTTCGGGAAATGGGTAGTGAAATGAAAAGTTGATGGTTTCTCCTTAAAATGGGGAGAAGTGGTAAAAGGGGAAAGTGTGGGGGTTAGTGGGAATGGATGTGAGTGAGGAAGCAGATGCAGAAAAATTAAACAGAATAGCTCCAAGTTAAGTGGACTGTTCAATTACGGAATGCGGTGGCACAAGCACAAGGGTTTCTCGGTCCCAAGCTACTTGCAGATTCGAGAGGTTAGATACAGACACAAGGGTTTTCGGTCCCAGGCTACTTGCTAAAGGCGGATTTGGTTGACTAGATACAGATACAAGGGTTTTCGGTCCCAAGCTATCTATACAACAAGCACAAGGGTTTTCGGTCCCAGGCTACTTGCTAAAGGGCGGATTCGGATGACTAGATATAGATACAGGGGTTTTCGGTCCCAAGCTATCTATACAACAAGCACAAGGGTTTTTGGTCCCAGGCTACTTGCTAAAGGGCAGATTCGGATGACTAGATATAGATACAGGGGTTTTCGGTCCCAAGCTGTCTATACAAACAAGCACAAGGGTTTTCGGTCCCAGGCTACTTGCTAAGGGCAAATTCGGAAAACGAAGTGCTGATACAAGGGTTTTCACTCCCAGGCTACTGGTATTTTGATCGAGGGCTAAAGAGGTGGGTTTAACAGAATAGCTTTGAGGAAGCGGACTGTTAATCAAGAGTTAAAGAGCGTGGGTTTAAACAGAATAGCTTCAAGGAAGCGGACTGTTTTACTTACAGTGAGTCTTGGGGAGGTGGCGGAAGGGAGGATGACTTGAAGAGAAGAGAGATTGATACTGGGGAAGTGGTTCGTTTTTTTTTATCTACTGAATTATGTAGAGTATTTATATACAGAGTGTTTGGCATACTTTGTTCTATCCTGAGCTGAATGCTACATAGGTCAATGCCTTCTGCTGTCAATCCGCTGTTTTACTTTACCGTTTTGTACAGCCTCATGTCAACATGCTATGTAAACATCGGTTACCTTTGCCAATCTGTCATCTTGTGTAGGGCCTGTACAGCCTTGGATTGACATATTGTGTCAAGCATAGATTGTGGGCGCAGGTTCAGTCATGACGTCAATTGTCGGGTGCCATGTCGTGGGTTGCAAGTGTTTTGTCTGTCTGCATGTCATGTTTGAAGGGTGGTTGCCGGTGCCGCCCTGTCAATGTAATGTGCTGTGCATGCTGTGTCCTGCATGTCATGTTTGAATACTGGTCACCGGTACCGCTATATTGATGTAACATGCTGTGCGCACTATGTCCTCAGGTAGTGCTGTGTAAGAAAGTCTGATGTTATTTACATCACCTTTATCACACTGTAATTTACATGTTAATTACATTTCTCACATGGAGGGGTCTCAGAGGCATGTAATTAAGTTGTTATAACCGAAAAATGAATGAATTGTCTCCTTTCACCTGCACGAAGCCTGTACAATGCACAGTGCATACGGAAGATCACCGAAGGCGCCCAACACAGCTCCATTCTTCCCGAGAATCTTGTCAACTGTGCTCGCCTCTACAACTATTACAAAAACGGAATCTCGGAGGGTGAATACACCCACACCGCTCATGTTGAGCTGGACGAGGTCCTTGCACCGTCCGGGCAAACGGCGTGGAGGTCGGCACCTTCTTTGATGGACCTTGTTACGACCATGCACTTTCCGATCCATTCCGGTTCCTTTACGGCCGTTTACGGCCTTTCCGGCTACGGCCGTCTTTACGGTTGTTACGGCCAAACCAACTTTCCGTTGCTCCGGCTAGTTCTGTTGATGCACAAACCTTGGGGTTTCGCAATGAAGGTCTTCTGAGCGTTCCCCAAATCAAACATATGACTTATGCAACTATGCTTCTCTCTTATTGTTCTTATTGTCTTTCTCTGTACTTATTGTCTTTTACATACTTCTTTCCGCATTAGACTTATCTCCGTATTTAGTATAAATACGTATTATGTTCTACTGTATCTTTAGTTGAAAATTATGTGCTTTGCCTCTGCATTGCTCCGTGGTCTGACTTCTGCTCTCTTCGTCGTCGAGCCAAGTTAGTTGTGTACCCGATCTCCTACGTGGTATCACTTACGGCCCTATCCGTCTTTCCGGCCTTTACGTCTTTCCGGTCTTCCGTCCTTCCGGCCTTTTCCGACACGGATATAACAGACCTTGTTCACAAGGAAAACATTTCTCCGTCTGCAGCCGATCAGGATGCCCTCGAAGACCTGCTCTCAATCATCATCCCGACCCCTTCGACCTCGCTGAAACTGAGCGAGTTGACTTCAGTGACCCACCTGCTGGTGCTACTGTTGTGACTCGCTCACAGACGTGTTGCCATCGGCGAGTACATCAAGTTGGATGCGCAGCTTTGACACAGCTGCTCCAACCATCGGACGAGCCCCCCTGAGTGCATGGGGTTCACGCGGCGCCGGATGCGATCCAGGCCGGGAAGCATGACGACTGGAGCATCGACGAGTTCATCTAGAGGTTTATAACATGTCGGGTACTCCCTAACATATATTACAAGTAAATTACACGAAAATTACATGTAATAAACCCAAAAAAAATTCGCGCTCTGCGCGATGACATCATGTTAGAAACCCTGTAATTTTATGGCCTTGTAATATAACACGGACCACAATTCTATCTCACATTTCCACATGGGGAAATTTCTATCTTACACAGCGCTAATGTCCTGTGTCCTCTGTAGTTGCTGTCTCTTCTGTTGGTTCCCATAATATTAGGTCACGGTGTCACAATGCATCGCTATTTGCCCCTATTGGTGTCAATTCATTGTCATCCTTGTGCTTCTTGTGGTAGCTCAAAAAGGGTGAATCGTTCCCAGGGTAAGTTAGCGACAGTGAGCTGGGGGTTAGGCGGGCTTGTCTGGGAATTTCGGTGATTGCTGAATCTTATCCAAACATGGCTCTAATCCTTTCATCTCCAAACACTTTTGGGGGATGACACCGTGACATCCCCAAAATTTTCGTACTTTTGTCAGAAAGTACCAGGAAAATTCTAAATGGCAAGACAGACAAGAAGTAGCAGGGTGTAAGTTTGTGATATTTAAATGAGAGTTGTGTACCAATTTAGCCGGAATCCAGAGACGGTGAGACGGTCGAGTGCACGGAGGAAAGGTGCAGCCGTGGGATTGCTAAATTGGTTCCGCTGTCAACAATGGCAGCTCGTGCGAATACCACATCGTGCACAACCATGTGAGCCGAAATTTTGATTTTCAGTGATTTCGTGACATTCTGGCACTTTTCGTACTCAACCCTAGTGACCCGTGACATGGACAAAAATTTTCATATTTTTGAAGCCCTGTGACGAGTGACGTACGAACTGAATAAAATGCTACAGTAGGTGCCATAAATGGACATTGCAGCTAACACCAGAGTGGATTGTAGCATCATGTGCATCTTGGATAGGGTTTGGTAGCCAGTTGACTCAGTCATCCATCTGTGATGTGTAAGATACTCACTAAATCATCTTGTAGGGTAAAGAAGGTACTATATCCATGGCACCATTCGAGCCAGTACAATGCTCTTAGTCAAATGTCGCTCATGAATCAATGCCTGGATGAACTCGCTGCTACCTGTACCAATTTTGGGAAATGCTGGACCCTACTCATATACCAGCTCCCTCATCTGCCAAACATCACAACCAAATGAAGAGGACAATGATGGGGGGGAGGATAGCAGACTTAAAGCAGAGTTGAGGGAACAACTTCCTTGCTTGCTGGCATGGTTTAAACATTTTACAGCCTGCTCACAAATGTGTCTTGGAGTATGCTTATCCCTCCACACTTCCGGCCCTAGCTGCCTATATTGGTGTCCCATCTTTTCCCCATCTCGTCTGGGCCTTTCTTCACGACTACCTGCATCCCGACTCCATCTAACACCCCTCCACCTCTTCTCAGTCCAACAACATGGACATGGATATGAACTACCCACTGGATGCTGGGTAATAGGCAGGAATAAATGTGCTCCCATCCGTGTCGTATATACCTAGGATGAAAGCCCAAGAGAGGGCTTTCAGAATCACCCTCAAGAATGGAAAGCGGTGGAGAAATGAGCCTGAAAATGCAGTCTTTCTCCTGGGCAGGTGCCAGGGTCCTGCCTGAAAAATGGGCCAGTGGGATATCCCTGGATATTTTTTGGGCCCACCAGCAGAGGGTGGGATGTCCCACAAGAAAAGGTGTGGGACATCCCTGGGACATATCCTCCATAACATGGGACATCCCATCCTCCATGGGACATCCACCTAGTTTTACCCCCCTTTAGGTACATTAAGTCACTATAAAAAATAGACCTAAAGGGGGTCATATAGTGGTAGCCTGAGGTGTCAGGAACAGATCTATCTATTGTAATGCAAAGACATTGATTGTTTATTCAGTGTTCAATAACAGTCTTGCTAATTAGCCCATTGTTGCCTGGATGATGTCACCGTAGTGGGGAGATTCAGGATTGGCCACAGCTCGTGTCTCTCTCTCCATCACTATGGAGTCTGAGAAGAGGGAGAGACTAGATTGCTGCATCAGAATATTCAAAGGACAAGTATTATTGGATTTACATACCGGGAACCTCATACAAGAAGGATGGCACAACTCTGATTTTGGGAACTTTTGGAGGTGGAGATGTGGTAAGGGATTTGTCGTGCGAAATAATGTTTATCTGGGCCTGCTCTGGCCCAGATTCTTACATGGTGCCACTGGCAATCCCAACCTACAGAATTAGAACTCGAATTAGCCACAGAGGGAGTTCAAGAGAGTGAACTCAGTACTTGAAGTGAATCTGTGGTGCTTGAGACATTTCTGAGTCGCTGTCATGCTGTTGTCGTGGTAGAGAATGTCTGAATCACCCTGACTCAGCATCGCAGATATCCTTTTTCGGGTTCTACCACATTCCTTTTTGGGGATAACCCGTCCTTGATCGGGTTATTCCCTGGCCCACAACACTCACTCGACCCTCAGGGACATGAACATCCCTTGGACCTTTATTCGAATTCCTCACTTTACCACCCGGGTTCTTATTGCAGTAACCCGGGACTCTATACGACGATGGCATGATGCCATACACATGCAACCCGGGTTCTGTGCTAGCAACCCGGACTCCTTTGTGCCGATGACCATATCCAATGGGTCATGACTACACTCCTTTATGTTGGTGGATATTCACTCCTGATATCCCTGCCAAGACACTACACTCCTGAATGGCACAGGTGTCCCCTGGGTGCCACCTGTTGACTCCTTTATGCTCATGACTCCTTGGTGACCCCTAGATGCTGTGGTGATAACATAGGGACTAGGAGCATCAGCATTAATGTTCCTTAATGCTGGATACAGTAACCGATCGCGATCGTATTTAATTTATGTAGAAAGGTATATAAACTCGGTAGAATCTCCCCTGTACAGTAGATTCTACCTCGTCTATACTCAGGCCTTACTTTGGCTGGATTGCTTGGTTCTTGGACTTGAGCCTGGAGTGCTCTTGTTCTCATCTTGTTGTTCTGGTCTTGCCTTCGCTCCCCTTTCGCTCGACAATACCAGAACTCCTACTCTCTGTCTCTTGCCTTGGGATCTCGACCTAGCAGTGTTGGATCTGGCCCATTAGGTAGCGGCAAGGAGAGACACTACCTAACAAGGGGAAGAGATCATCACACTAGTTCCCTGGCAGGGTTGTACAGAGACTGGTTCGCCTGAGTTCCCCTCAGGCACCCCTCATCTTGGATCCAGTTGGAACCCCTGTTCGGAGTACCCCTGAGTCGGGTTCCTCCTCTCGGGTTCTTGGGATGCAACCCCAACCCCCTATCCAGAACCCGAAGCCCCTATTTGAGACACCCGGAGCGGGTTCCTCTCACTAGGGTCTGGTGCATAGTTGCAGTACTCTCACTGCAATATCTTCGGGTTCTTCAGCATGGGTTGCTCACCACCTGTGGATGCTGGCTGGTTGGCCACATCCTCCCCTTGGATCCTTGACGCACGGTCATGCGCTATTCGAGTGGTGACGATTCTCTCTCAACACCTAGGGATGGCTGCTGTTGTGTCTGGTGTGGACATGGTCCAGCTGACCTAAGGGCCGTTGCTGACAGAGAAGAAAGTTGCGTGTTGTGACGAGTCGGGACTGATGAAATCACGGGAAGTCATGCCATGATGGCAACTGCAAATAGATGCGACTCCATTTTTTGGAACTGGATGAGGGCTAAGTGCCTGAAGGGTGCCATACAACACTTGGACTCACTGTCTCCACAAAATCCGGTGATTAGAGCAACTTCTGGCTTGGTAGTACAGAATACTGTGAAATGGGGTAGGAACAAGGCAGGTAGGAAATATCGGTACTTCTGGCTCTATCACATTGCTTCTTACATGTTGAAGTACCTCGTATCAAGAATAAGCTCGTTCCGACAAGAACTGAACCAACTAGTGCCAATTTATGCCGACACAAGCCTCAAATGCCAGGAGATACAAATATAATATTTTGAAAATCCCTCTCTATCACTAATTGCATGTGAATTAGTATGAATTATCTAGCTAGGTTTCAGCTGAATCTGTGCAGAACTCATCGAGATATGGGCAAATCGGTCTCAAGAATCAAAAAATGCCCAAAACAGCAATTTTTCAATCCACGCCTTCAGTACTACAATTATCTGTAACTAAACTACTCTGCCACTAGTGAAACCACAACCATTCCTTTCCTCACTCATTACGACTGTGGGAGGGAGAATTGCAACAGGTCAGAGATGTGCACATATCAGCAGACAAGAAAACTCACTGGCTGTGGGAAGGAGAATTGCAACAGGTCAGAGAGACATGCACACATCAGCAGCCAAGAAAACTCACGCCCTGTAGGAGGGAGAATTGCAATAAGTCAGAGAGACATGCACACAGCTGCAGACAAGAAAACTCACACCCCTGTGGAAGGGAGAATTGCGACAGGTCAGAGAGATGTGCACACATCAGCAGATGAGAAAACTCACTGGCTGTGAGAGGGAGAATTGCAAC
>JARKIC010001408.1:0-123003 GCA_029378375.1 Mycena olivaceomarginata
GTGATGGCGGGAACATAAGACAGCAGCGGGACTACATAACAGACATGGGTGGCGCATATATAACCAGGGAGGAACTACTGGTTTGCATCGGGGTTGTCATCACGCTCGTTGTCACTTGTGATGATCGCGCAGCTAACAACTCGCGAGCGCGATGACAGACCTGGTATTGGGGCACCCGGGCATTTATTCAAATCTGCTCGAGTTGCAACATACTATAATGTATTACACTACATTATGATGTCATCTCACAAGGGCTAATGCTGGCCTGAGCAGTGAGCTAAAAGGGATATAATGTGTCTTGAACCATTAGAAAGGCGCTGGACAACGATCCTGGTAAAGGGTTGACGTGAGAAGTTGCTAATGGAGCAATCACGGAAAGTGCCTTACCATCCTGGAAACAGATTGGGGCTACTGCACATCCCTGACTAAGGGTGTATTACAAGGGATTATCCTTCTGAACCAGAGGGATCATTATTGGGCATCCTCTGATGTCTTCAGAGCTGCCAAGAGGAGGCTGGACTTGGTTGATCTACCAATTGACTAAGAAACCATACTCGGGTACTGGGAAGCGACGGCTATCACGGTTTTCAGACAAATCACTTAAGCGGTTCAAGGTGGAACCATTTGAGCGGATGGTTACCAAAGAGGGTAATGGTGGGCTGACAAGGAAGTCGGCTAAAAGTTGACATATCAACAATATCCCATCACGATCGTTCTAAGCGATGCAGATCTTGATTCATTGTTAAGCTCGGCTCGCTGATGTTCCTTATAAATCTCTTCCAATTTTACTAATCACTTGATATCTGACAGGAGTTCATTGGCTAGCTGCCATACCACTAGTCATATACCCTGAACCCTGCCACACGTTTGTATCTGTCTCGTTTATATTTAGAATCCTGTAAAGTATTTAAGTGGATGGTTATGGGAGGAACACCGGTGAATCTCACCCCACCTGTTGGATGCGAAGTTACTAGACTTCACGCTTAACCAGTCGAGTAGGCATTCATTCGGAGACACCCAGAAGCTATACCAAGTTTCATTTGTTTTCCCTGTTTGAATATTATCTGTGTTGGATTTGGATCTTTATAAACAGCGTGTGGACATATTGGATAAATGGAACAGACACGTGGAATATAAGGAAACAGATCAGACTTGACAATTGGTTGTAATCTCGCAAGGATTAGCAATCACGGATACTATTGGAATCGGGATTCATAAAGAATCACTTGCGCTATGCATCGGAGTACTATCTCCAAACCTAGACCCAGATCACACAAACCGTTGAACATAAAATCTCGTCTGTCTATCCGCGATTGCGCCTAGAACGGATTCGAGCAGTTTATCTATACGACTTGTAGACCTATAAAGTCTTGCTTCACAAAGAGAACTAAAGTTCAAATTGCCACAATCTATACTGGATTGGAACCCCGAACTTGCACGAGGATTATAGTGTTTGAGTTGTTGTAGTCGCGTTATCGAACCATTGTGATAAGGACCGCGGTGTCGGTATTGAAGGATATATGATTCGAATTCGACTACTACGTTCGTCCTGGAGGGGAAGGTATAGTCGAATGATAGAGCGGAAGGTCGGTGCGCGAATCGGCCTTGTATGAGCGGTGGGTGTGTGTGGTGTGTGTGTGTGAGAACGGTTATTCGTGGAGACCATTCGTCTCCTAGGTGTGGACGTGTGTGGCGGACCTGCTGTCAGTGAAAAACGGTAGAGAAGATGTAATTCCCTAGACCTGGTTCCCCGTACGAGAGTACTGGAACCCTAAATGTGTTGCCCTGTCTGCTTTTCTTTCGTGCGCTCTTCCCCTTAGAACCAGCACTGGAGATGCGATGAGTGTCGCACAGACGATGACACCGATGTTGTTCGGTCGACGGCGAGACGGTCGGTCTCGTTGGCTACGGACAGCGATTTGTATGTGATGGCTTCTCTCCGGGCCTGTTTTCTACAGAGCGAAGCTCGCGAGAATGGTGATCCTAATCGAGGAAGCCTGGGATTGTGATGCGGGTCTTTTAGGCCTCGCCAGGCTGGAGATAAGCGCACACGGACGTCGAGTCCGGTGCAGCTAGATCGACAGGAGGCGCCGACTCAGGCCCTCCCCGCTGTTGTAATGCTTCAGCTAACGGCCTTGTCACCCGAGGCTGGAGCTCCATTGATGTCGTATCTCGAGGTGCTGCGAGAGCAGTTATACAGGTGCTCAGCTATCCAGCGGGTCCGGGGGTGTTGAGCACCTAGTCTTCTATCGTCCACATAGAGGAAGCAAGTAAAAGAGTAATCAATTATGTAATATGTGATCTCGGAACAATAGGCCGGTAGTCTACTACGGGTATAAGTTCTATATTACAATATCAAGAAATAGTAGCGCTGGCTGCGTCCATGGTGTAAGTATGTACCGTCACAGAGCCCCCCACGCGGGTAGCGTTACTGTGTTGTCTGCCGATTCTACGACGCCCTTGATTCCTATACACTTCAAATGAAGGCGGAGCCCTAGCCCCACGGTCTCGACCCCACAACATGTATCACCCGGTGTATGGCCCCATCCCTGAGTCGTCGTCATCCCAGGCTGTCCAACGGCGAGGAGCGTCGAGCATTTCATCATCCTCCTCCGGTACTGGAGGGGGCTGCTCCGTCTCCTCCTCGGTCTGATCAGCAGGCGCTGGGAGGGCCGAACTTGATGCAGCCATGGATGGCGCAAACAAAACGGGTCCATGTAGACTGGGAGCCGCCGCTGTGTCCGCCGACTCCGCCTCCATCTGGGCGTCAATCTCTGCACGCATCGCCGCCAGCTCCCTCTGCAGCCGTCCCGCTCTGTTGCCTCGTTGAACTCTTTTCACTCCTGGTACACCCGTGGCCGCCAAAGTACGGCCGTCGTGATTTGGGGGGTCCCTGTCGATCAGGTTCTGAATTCGGGAGGGGAGGGTGGCAGGATCCGGACGAGTGGCGAGGTAGTCAGCCAAAGACGGTTGTGGCTGCGGGGCGGGTGTGGGATTCCAGGGCGCCTGCTGATGATGCGAATACGGCGCGAGGGTTTGCGGCGGGGGCGGTGTGGGTAGCCATGGAGCCCATGGTTGCTGCGGGGGGCGGCAAAGGCGGCCAGGGAGTCCAGGGTTGCGGCGAGGGCGTTGCTGGCGGCCCGGGTGCCCATGGAGCAAACCCTCCTGCGTTCCAGGAAGGGGCAGGTGCCAGATGAGCGGCTAGTAGAAGTGGCTCCAAACGAGCGGCCAACGGTAGTGTTTCCACGCCGCCCAGTCGATCAGCCAGGGAGGATGGCGGGTTTGTCAGTCTCTGCGCTAGAGGTATGGGGATCGGGGAGCGAGAGGAGGACGGCCCAGACAAGCGTTCCTCCAACGGCGGCTTCCTCGGACCCTTTCCTTTGTCCCTCATGGCTCTGGGTTCGGAAGGGGGAAGTCTACCCAAAGGCGCTACTCCTGGCGCGGGACCCGTTGCTGACGACGCCGACGAAGAACTTGAGGACGGAGCCGTTGCCAGTAGTCCAGGCGCTCGCGCTGATGGGCGGATGGACGACTCTGTTGAGTCTCCCGTCGAAGCTTCCGTCGTGACACCAGGCGCCGTGCCTATTACAGCACTTTCCTCTTCCCGCACGGGAAATCTCCCCGTAGGGGCGAACGGTGTTCTGGCTTCCCATTCCACGTCCAAGGTACCTCCCCAACTCTGAGCAGCGGGTTCCGCGCTCAAGACTGGGAAAGGCCTCTGTGCAGGCGGGCGCGTTACAGCAGGCGCGGGCGGAGCTGGAGTATATGGAGGAGCGGGCGAGTCATCATCCTGCTCCTCTTCTCGTAGCCACACGTCCATTGTGTACAGAGCTGCCTCGTCAAACTCCCCATTCGGTTGAAACTCCACGCGCAAATTCCTCCAGACTGCCCCCAGCGCTCCAAAGCCCCTTCGTCCGGTCGTGACATCGGCGAAACGAACCCAGATGAGACCTCGGGCTCGAAGTATCGCGAGGGGGCGGGCGTTGCTGTTGGAGAACGCATCCGCAGTCATCATCCGGAAGGTTTGGGCCGAGATGCCCTCGTTAACGTCGGATATGGTGACGACGTTCGACGCCAGATTGTCTGGTTCTACCCTATCCACTTCCATACCATTCTCCTCGTCGGAGGAGTAGGCCATGTCTCCCTTATCCAGCACTTTACCCTTCCCCGCATTTGTGGAGCCGTTCTTTTCGTCAACGAGGGGCAGCCGTGAATAATGAGGCGCCTCTGCTCGCTTTCCCTTGTATTTATTTGCCTCCTCCTGTGAGGGATACATCCAGTGCGACGGCTTCTTTGGAATCCAGCGATTACCTCCATCAACAAAGAAAGGGTACCGCGGAACGGGAGATCCGAAGCGTTCCCAGTCCAGAAGGCCAGGGGGTGGGTCGAACCGACCGTAGTACAGGCGCCTACCGAGTGCGCAATCGTACCAGCACTTCGATTCCATTTGAACCTTCTTGCCCTTGAAAATCCACGCTCGGTCCTCTTGGAGCTCCTGCAACTCCCACTTTTCCCATTTCCCGACCCAGTTGGAAGGAATGGCCGGGGGGGAGATCCAGGGAATGCGATCGATGGTGATGACCCTCCTATCTACCATGGGCACCGCCAAACGGTCGTTCGAGGCGGCAGGTGCCGGCAGTACGTAGACCGGGGGCGGCGGGGTCGATGAACTCGAAGCCAACTCATCGTCCTCAGAATCGGTCTCCTCGGAGTCCTCCTCGCTCGACTCTACAGGTGCTGCTGAAGAAACAAGCGCTCCTGAAGCCGTCCGCACGCCACTCCCTCCGGCCGTCATCCTCGCGAATTGCTTTCGAGGACGAGGCGTCCACAGCGCCAAGGCGTTCATGTAAATTGACGATGAACAGGCCTCGTCCCTGGGATGGGTTGTTCCATGTTCACCCCGACCATCCTCTCGTCGGAAGAGCGAGTCCAGTCGTCCCTGCTCTTCTGCCAGCAGCTGGTACTCGTTGAGTCGCACGAGGTACGCGACGTCCGTTCCGTCGACGAAGTTGTGGAACATCGGAGGGTTTGGGGCAGCTGAGAGTGGGACCATAGTCTCCGGGGGAAACTCGTGCACTATGAAGCAGGGCACTTTCTGCTGCATGAATAGCAGTACTCCCACCTCCTTCATCCCGTTGACCCATACGCCTATTCGGTCGTCGTTGGCAACGGGCAGAGTGGCTTCCCGGAGATCCCATACGTCCACCAGGGGATACTCTCGTTGCATTTTTACCATCTCCGCCCAGGCTTCCATCTCAGCCCCTTTGGAACGCCACTCCCAGGTCCACCGCGTCATCCCACCTACGGACACCTAGCAGCGATTGGAAGCGCGCTTCGGTGCAGTAGGCCGGTCGTCTCGCCCAGGTGGTCGATCCAGCACGGAACCCGGATTGGAGGGAGCGCATACGCATTTCCAACATGAGCATGACCGACCGCAAGCTTTGAATGAAAGAGGTTTCCCATACTCCTTCGGTGGCGTTGAGAGGGGAGGGGTTCCAGCCTTCAATTAAGGGCTTGAAGGCCGAGTACGCTAGATCGCGCGAAGGAACCGTGGAGACGCACCTGATGAAGGGCCAGTGCGACGTGGTCTCCGGGAAGTACTGGGGACAGTACACGCAGTCGTGCTTGCCCGAATGCCCATCGTAATGTCGTTGCGAGACGTCTAGAGCGGCCTTGGTCGCTGGTTCGGGGACGCGCTCACCCGGAAGAAAGGGGAGCTGCGTCGAATTCGGCGACCAGAGCTCGAAGATTCAATTTCCTATCTTGACGATCCTGGCCGATAGCTTGGGGAACTGCTTAAGGTCGAATCCCATGGACGAGTTGATGTTGGGGACGTCCAGATACCCTGCTGCACAAGAAATGCGGGAGTGGCCATACTGTGGTTTGCGGTTCGCAGCGGGCATGGTGGTTATGGAGAAGGGAGAGAGAAGACCACTTCGTTGACCGTTTCGTGCTCACAGGTTCGGAGCAGCGGATGTTCACTTCAGTGGCAAGTGAGAGTAGGAAGAAGGAGACGAAGTTGCCACGGTATCCAACACGTGCTTCCGTTCCCACGCACGGATCCTCGTCGAAACTATGCGGCCTCAGGTTTCGTCGGCTGACTCGGTCGTCCGTTTTTCAAGTCAATTGATGAAGCCGCAAATATTCGCGCTTCAGCGCCGGCGCGTTGCGTAAATCTCTCGGAGACCCAGGTATCATCCGCCAGCCCATATCCTTCCCAGCGAATACGGAACATCCTCTGATTTCCATCCTTCCTAGGCCACACTGTGTGCCCAATGATGGCCTCTACCACACACTCCTCTGACGCCTTTAAATACTCCCGCGTATCGGGTAGCGTCGTCCTTTCCCCGAGCTCCTCTCTGGAAACATGGTACTTTCGCAAATGTTCCAAGTTGAAGACCGGGTGCATGGGGTAGGTGTCCGGTAATCGTAATCAATACACCCACCGGATTGATCTTCTCCGGCCTCAATCCGCCCATCTTTTGTCGATGATCCACCTTGATCTTCTGGCTCACGTCACAAGTCGACGCGAATTCATCAGCGTCCTTCGTGAGTGTCGTCTAGAAGAACAGTTCCCGCAGGCGGTTAAGGAATTTGAAGGGCCCGGCGTGGGCGCTTTTGTGAGGGGATTCGTGAATCCATCGAAGTATGAATTGTATCTTCGAGCGCAGGACGCACAGCCGGTTCTTCCAGTCCGCATCCACAAAGTAGAGAAGACCGTCGCGACCTTTTTGGAAATGAGATGGCGTAAGCACCCTCTCGGGGCTGGTCGCCTCCTCAGTATATCGGTCCTTGAAGTACGGATCCTCCTGGTATCCCAGGATAAATTCGTCCTTCACTTCTTGAGACACCGATACCAACAAGTGAGAGCGCTTATTCCAGTCCTCTTCATCTTTGTCTGGCCGCGCTCCAGCGGGATAGGTCCAGTGATCGGCCTGTTCGAAAGGGAGGAGGTTGTCCAGAGCTGCGACGTCATCGCGCTCATTAACCTCCTCTCTCGCCTTCATCATCCCTTCCCGGTCCGGTGCTGCGACTTCATCGCGCTCCGGCATTCCTTCGTCTCCTTCCATCGCCTCCTGGGCCTTCCGGCGTCTCGTTTGCACGGGCAGTGCGTACTTGTCCACTGCGTCCTCCCACCACCAAATAGCGAATGCTGCCTTCTTGGCTGGCGCAAATGCCCCTCGGTCTTCCATCCTCTGTGCTGCCTCTCGCCTTTCCTCATCCGGCACAATCGTCCCGCGATCGTCTTGAACAGGAGACTCGTGCGGCGGCACCCGCGGAAGCCTTGAGAGCGGGTCCACATTCGAGTGTACCCATCCCGGCCTGTGAATGATCTTCAGGCCTGGATAAGCCATGAATACCGCCCCCCACGCCGCGAGTCTTCTGTTCGCGTTTTTGTACACCCTTGCCCATTGCAAGGCCGCGTGGTCCGTTACCAGAATAACCTGCTCTCCTTCTATGAACGGCTGGAAGCGCACCAGCACTTCCTTCGCTCCCAGAGCTTCCCTTTCTGTCGCGCTGTAGTTCCGCTCAGCGGATTTCAAACTCCTGCTCCAGTAGGCGATTACGCGCTCGACGTGTACCACCGTTTCGTCCAGCGTAGCACCCCACACATCTTCCTTCTCCATCTCCTCCACCTCCTTCGTCAGCGTCGTGAACAGCTTAGGCACCGGCGCCTTCGCATCCCAAGCGGTTTGTAACCTATCATACGCCACCGTGCCCTTCAAGTCGGCTACCTTGATAGGTTGAACTTGTTGCAAACTAGTTCCTATCGCGTAGTCAGAGGCGTCCGTGTACAGCCTGTAGGGGGCTCCTTGGATCGGATGTCCAAGTATCGGTGCAGCCGACAGAACGTCCTTGGCCCGCAAGAATGCAATTTCATGCTCCGCTCTCCATTCCCATTTAGATCCTTTTGCCAATAGGGAGAACAAGGGCTTCGCGATGAAAGCGTAATATGGAATGTAGGTGGAGAAGTAGTTGATCATCCCCAGGAATTTCTGCAGCTCCAGCACGGACGTTGGCCTCGCCAATTCCTGTATCGCTGCCACCTTCTCCTTGTGAGTGGATAATCCCAGCCTCGATACTTTCTGCCCCAGGAGGAGTATCGAGGAGTAGCCTACGAAGCATTTCTTCGGCTCCAACGTGATCCCAGCAGCGGTTATCGTGCTCAGGACCTTGTCAAGATGCACTAGATGTTCTTCCCAGGTCTTCGAAAAGACTACAATGTCGTCGATGTACACCAGCGTGAATATCCAGAGGTAGGGTGCAAGCACCCCTTGCATAATCCGTTGAAAAATGGAGGGTCCGTTCCTCAACCCGAATGGCATGTGTTTGAACTGCCATAGCCCCCGATGGGATCTGAAGGCTGTCTTCTCCCGAGCCTCCTCCTCCATTTCGACTTGATTAAAGCCGGCTAAAGCATCGAAAGAGGATAGAACTTGAGCTCCCGACAAGGCTTGTATGATGTCCGATTGCCTTGGTATGGGGAATTCGTCGGCCACCGTCTCCGCATTGAGCTTGCGGTAATCGACCGCGAGTCGAGGCTTCCCATTACGGAATACCACCACACACGGGGCCCCCCAGGGACTGACAGAGGGCTCAATTACGTTGCGCTCAAACCAGAGGTCCATTTGTTTGTCGATCACCTCTCGTTTTAGAGGAGAAGCGGCGTACATGGGAACCGATATGGGTTGCGTCCCCTGCTTCAGCGGGATCGGAGCCTTATCATTCACATGTCCCAGTCGCCCGCCAACTCCGAATGCAGCCGCATTATGGCGCAAAACGTCGTCCAGTTTCGGGCGAATGTGGTCTGGTACATCGGATCCCATATTCACCATCTGCGCAATGTCCTCCCCTTCCCGCAATCCTACAAAGTCGCCGGGTAACGCAGTCGTCTTCAGGCTCCAATCCTCGTCGTCGTTTAGCTGGTCCTCCACGCCTGGCCTTTCCTTGGGCAAGCTCTCTGGATCCTGCGCGTGCTGCGTTTCTTTGATCACGCGCGCTAACGCCTCCGCCGATGCCGCGAACTTCTCCCTCTCCTCCTCATTCTTAGGAGTATCCGCGTAGTCGGCTGGGTCCTGTAGTCGGCCTACTATGTCACCGGCGCGAATGTACCAAGGGCGAGTACTCGGGTTGGGTATCGGCAGGAAAGGGGATTCGGAGTTTATGAAGGTAGAGGGTGCCGCCATTACGCTCTCGTCTTCGGTAGCAATAACCACTTTTTCCACGAGCCATTTCTTCTTTCCTTCGAACGGACCTGTAACTGGGACGTTATGGACTGTCCCAGCGGCTATGAGCCTGTCTCGAGCGGCGAGCACGGGGGGAGCTTCCAGTTTCTCTTCGTGACGTTTGCGAGCCTTGGATCTCTGGTACGTCTTCCTCCAGACCCCGGGCAGTAGGCGCTTCATGGACTTAGCCATGCTTGCTTGCCGTATTTCAAAGCCCAATTCGACAGAGTGCGCTGACGAGGCTGCTATGACGTGCCTCGATTGTCCTACTTGCACTTCGCAGTGCCCGGTCGCGGAGCGCTTGATTCCGAGCTCGTACGCAGATTGGAAGTCCTCTCCCAGTAGGAGGGAAACCTTCATGTTGCGGACGACGTAAGCCTCCAGGTCGAAGCGGATAACTTCTCCCTCTGTGTTGACCATGTAAATGGAGCATTTGACGTATCCCAGGACTTTAGCCTGCCCGGTGAGGTGATAGAGAGACATGCGGATTCCCTCCCGCGGTTTAGGCAGCCCGAGAGACATCCAGAACTCCTCTGACATCAAAGTGATATCCGCTCCGGAGTCCAGACGAGCCTTAACCTCCTCGTTCGCTAGAGATCCGACGCGAACCTTGACATGGAGAGCCCTCGCCCCCAAGGACCCTAGCCCGTCCGGGAGTTGTCGCGCTTTGCGAGCTTTGTAGATGGTCAATCCCTCGTTGTCTTGGCTCGAGGGTAGCTCTGCTACATGAGCAACCTTGCGGAGGATCCGTCGAGGCAGGAGAGCAGGTTGATCGCTTTTCACCGCTTTCCCTTTGTCCTTGCTCGACTTCTCCTTCACAAAAGCATCATGGCGCCGACGATTCCGATTGAAACCCCGGTACTCGATGTGAGCTGCTTTGGCTTCGCAGTCTAGCACATCAACAACGAATACCTTCTTGGAGACTTCAGGACTTTCGGAATCGTCACTCGAGTAAGCGGAAGACGAAACTTTTGATTCCACGAGCATAGCTAGGTATTCCAGCCTTTCCTTCTCCACCTCCTCTGGGTCTAGGTCGACGTGGATAAGCAACACCTGTTTCAGCACCACCCACTTCCCGTAGTGCGAGCAGTCGCGCGCTACATGTTTCGGACTAGTGCAGATGTAACACTCGCCGTTGGGAGGTCGCGTGCTGACCTTGGAGTCGTCTCGGGTGAAGGTGTAACCGTTGATCGTCTTGCCTCCCGGCCAGTCCGGGCGCGAGGGGACCTGCCTTACGAGAACTCCCCCTCCGCGGCGCCCGGCGCCGATCGACTGCCAGAGCCGTCTTGTCCTCCTCCTCTTCTTTTCCCTCGGGCTCCTCTTCCTCTTCCACCTCTACTTCAGCTGCGTGAGCCCTGGGGCGGAACCGGGCGCGAGGAGCAGCGCTAGGCACGCTCGACTTCGATAGGAGCTGGTCCACTTTGGTCGACAAAAGCCAGATAGACATCAGCGCCGCTTGACTATGCTGGGCTACCGCCATTAGGGAGTCGATGGTGGGGCACAGACGCTCGTTGATCTCCTTGTTCCAATTGGCCGGCTGGATACGGATGAGGCGCGACACCGCAGTAGGACCATCGTCTCCGTCCGAAAATATGAAGCTGTGATACTGGGCCCGCCTCTGGAAGAAATCCACGGGATCCTCCGATTCATGTCCTCGCTGCCTGAACTTCATCTCCTCGAACTCCTTATTGCGGTCTCGCACCCATTGATCCGTAAGGTAGGTGCGATGCAGGTTGTCGAGGAGATGCGGCCAATCCTGACTGAACTCCTGGCGGGCGGGTCCAGGCAACGACGTCCACCATTTCAAAGCGCGATCAGTGAAACGCGAAGGAGCCATCTGTCCTAGTTGACGCTCCAGGAGCGGACTGAGCATGGCTAGAGAGGACATGGTAATGACATAGGGGATGATGGTCTCCCCCTTCCCATCCCAGGAAGGTACCACCGATATGTTGAGCTTGCTATTGAGCTGCCACTGCGCAGCGCTCACAGGGTCTTGCCCCGGAGCAGCCACTAGGTACAGTAGTGGCTTTTAAAAAAACCAGGCATGGGCCCAACCGGCTTTTGTAAAAGCTCCATGCTAGTTAGCAAGGGCCCTTATAGGGGAGGGAAAAAAGGGATGTCCGTGGCGGGGATTGAACCAAAAACCCTAGCATGATCTTACATAATACAGACCATAGCCATTACCTCTACACTAGCATAACTATACCAATTAGTTAGCTATAATAGCCTATACCCTACCAGAAAATACAGAATAAGCCTTGCACCAGCCCTGTAGGGCCCACATAGGGCCTGGTTAGTGGTTAGGGTGGTTAGGGTTCGGGTTAGGGGTTAGAGTTAGGGGTTAGTGCCTTGGCTTCCAGGTATATTTACTTTTTTGGTTAGAAGGTTAGGGTTGGTTAGGGTTGGTTAGGCTGGTTAGGGTTAGTAAACACTATAGAACACATTATAAACAATGACAAACAATTTTCGAAGACCTAGGTCTGGGTATTAGCAGTCCCAGGTAGGGTAAGCCTAGGTGTAGCCTAGCTGGGTTAGCTTGCTGGCTAGGTATAACCTGTTTAGTATAGTGGTAATGCTGTTGGATACTAAAAGTATCTAAAGGTCAGCTGATTGATCCCCATTTTGGGCATTTTTTTTGCATTTTCTCATGCAAGTTAGCATGGGGCTTTTAAAAAAACATCCTTGCTAACTAGTATGGGGCTTTTACAAAAAGCCGGATGGGCCCATAGCATGGTTCTTTTAAAAGTACTTACTGTACCAGCTGGAGCAGCTGGATCTCCTCTCACTCCTCCTCCTCCGCCTCCGCCTCCACTGCCTCCACCTTGTGAAAGTCGAAGTTGCACGCAACGGTGAGCCGCAGGGAGATGTATTCGGGGCGCGGGAACACGAGCGCGGGGGATACAAAGGGCTACAGAAATATGGGAATCCAGGCCGTATATAAGGACGATGCTGTGCGACAGATAGGGGGGGTAGGTAAGGTAACCGGGCGACGCGGCGCACGACGATCCCATTTCCAACACTCCCACTGAGCGTTGTGCGCCGCAAGCCCACAAAACTCCCACTGGTGCGATGCGCCGTCCAGTTTGGTCGTCAAATAACACGAGACACACCAAAGAAACATCCAATCCATCTCCATTCCATCAAAACTCAGTCCATCGTCCACAAAACATCTCATCACCTCCAGCTGGCCTGACAGCCCTCGTTCTGGAGTACGTTCAGTCGGTTTCGGTTCGGGCTCGAGTCGGACAATACAGCCACCGCGGCTGCATTCGGCACTCGTCGCAGTTGGGGTCGAGTCGGACAACACTAACCCCATCCTGGAGCTAGCGTTCGGCACTCGCAGTTCGGTCGTTCACGGCACGGGTATCGGTTCGAGATGACGAGTATGTGCGGTACGGGAATTCGTCGGTCCAGTCGAGCGCTGGTATGCCTCACAATGAGGACTTTGGGGTACAGGGGTAGCGCGAGAGGGGAAGTTCGAAGCAGCAGCAGGCAGAGGCCAGGGCCGGGGCCCATAACCTGTGAAAGTCGAAGTTGCACGCAACGGTGAGCCGCAGGGAGATGTATTCGGGGCGCGGGAACACGAGCGCGGGGGATACAAAGGGCTACAGAAATATGGGAATCCAGGCCGTATATAAGGACGATGCTGTGCGACAGATAGGGGGGGTAGGTAAGGTAACCGGGCGACGCGGCACACGACGATCCCATTTCCAACACACCTCCACCGCCCCAGCCTCCGCCTCCTCCTCCAGAGCCATCACCGCCATCACCGCCTCTGCCTCCGCTTCCTCCGGTAGGATCCCTTCTCGATTGACTTATCCAACCCGGAGGAATGTTTCCCGTGGGAGGACCATTCGCTGGACTCTCCTTATTACCTCCTGTGCCATCCTGCCCCCCAGAGCGCTGGAATTGATAGCTCGTCCAGTTCCCTTGTTCCTGGGAAGAGTGAACGGGGACTCGCATCACCGATGGCCCCCCAATGATAGAGGCGGCTGAACAGGTGTCTGGAATGAAGCCCTGTCCAGGGAGACGATGGACGGCCAATAGAGATACCGAAGGAGGAGGAGGGGAGACGAAACGAACTCCCAACGGCACCGATTCAGCAGGCGGAGCCGCATTCTGAGATGCGCTCACACCTATGGAGGGTTCCTTCGCTGAACCTTCCTTGAGGGTCGGTATGGAGTTACGAGGTCGGTAGTATCGTTCCTGCGGTTCCTCCCCTAGCCTTCGGATCATACTGATTCGAGCGGCGTCGTCGATCATCGCCGTCCTCAGCGCATAGTCGGGTCGCAATAGTAGCTTGTACATCTCATGCGTCAGATGCTGCGTCCCGAATTCGCGTCGCACTTTGGGTAGTGTCAAATCAACAGAACTGACAATGTCGCTCCAATCCTCGGTCGTGAGCGTATGTCGGATTCGCTGGAAATAGGTGAGGATGTGCTTGTTCCCGTTGAATAGGCGCCACTGCAAGCACGAAAGCGTGAACCTTAGTTCAACTTCCAGCGCGCTGCGTTCCAGTAGACATAGTAGGCCAAGGTCGGGGTCCAAGGAGAAGCTCGTACGAGGGTCTTTTCCCAGGAAGATCGTCAAAGCCTCCAGGATTTGCTGGACCGCAACTACGGCGTGCGCAGTACGACTGAGAGGTTCTAGACCCAGACAGAAGAACTGTTTCGACAAAGTGGGGTCGGTGAAGCCGAAGCAAGGAAGGGTCTCCGCATCCAATTGCACTACTTCCTGGATAAGCTGCCCCAAGAAGTCCCATTCGAACTGGCGATGAGGTTTGTCGTAGCGAACCAAGGCATCTCGGAGGGCAACCGTTTTGGAAGGGTCCATGTTCAGGATTTCCCCTCTCACCGCGCCGAATTCCGTTAGAGGATCATCCTGTTCAGGATCCTCGGGGTAGTACGGCTCGTGATAGCGGGCTACCGACACCATCAAAGGCTCCCTGTAAACCTCAATCGATCGTCCCAGCCCGCTAAAGACCCTGATCTCAGAGGAGGACTTCGACTTGAAGGCGGCGGTAATGCTCTCGCCTTCCTCGCCTCCCTCTACCTCCGTCCCATTCCCAGTACTGGTTGGGCCCAGATCAGATTCCTCCGATGGTTCGGTGGAGGACATAGGAGGGTGCAGCTGCGGGGAGGGTACCGGCGAATTGGGCGCGCTCATCTCGGGGAGAGCAGTGTTTCCACTCGCCGGAGCCGGAGGGAATACATCTGGCGCTGCTTTGGGCGAAGCGCGCTCAGACAATCCTCCAGCTCCCGTTTGCGACCCTCCTGCAGAGGGTGGTCCTCGTCTCCCTTCTTCGGTCATATGTGAAGGCATTCGCGGAGCGGCACCTCTGAAGGGAGTCGTCTTGGGTACGGGAGTCTTGGCGTCTTTGGCGGCAGGCATCGCAGGGGAGTTTAGGAGACCTACACGCGCGGTTATAGGTCCTATCATGGCTGCTCGAGGAGGTACGGGTTTAGCGGGGGATGGACCGTGGTTCTTGGACTTGTCCGCAGGTCCTTTCGAGTTCCCGCAGCGGCACGACGAGGAGAGAAGCTGGAGGTAGATGAGGGAGCAGAGGGGGCCCCGCCTGTCGACGTTCTCTCCAATCGACCTGCTTGTCGAGTCGATGCGGCTCTGTCGATGACAGGGTTTGGGTTCTGGTGATCGAATACGGGGTCGAAGGGTCCCCTAGAGGTTTTGCGACCTTGCGACATTCCGGAGGGAAGGAGTGACTAGAGGAGGGAAAGAGGAGCGGCAATATATGCGCTCAACCCTCCCGTCCCTGGGACATCGGCTAAGTCTCCTTGGTATCCATTCTCCCCATCCGTATCGCTCTGCGAGGTATCCCACGCGCGCTCGTGCCCTGCACGGCGCAGCGAAATCGAGGTCCCGCTCCTCGCACTCCTGAGTGAGTGGAGTGGGACTTAGAGAAGATAGATAGTGGATCAACCACGTGATTGGCTTTTCGGAGCCGATCGGCGAGTTTGACACAGAAGTATAAGTCGGTATACTCTGTGCCACGCTCTCGTCCACGGCAGGACCCATCCACGGGTCCTCCACAAGCGCCGTGTTGAGTCTCGTGATGCGCGGGGGGGGGGTCGAGACATCTCAGCGCTCGCCTTTCGGTTGAGCGCTTCCTAGATGTCTCGTCCCTGGCGGGCGGAGCGATCTTCTTCAGCATTCTTCAGCGTGTCTAGCGCGCTGAAGGAATAGCTAAAGATTCGATCGCCCCCCCGTCCTCTAGGGCGGGACAGCCAGCAGCTCACTCTCCATAGAGCTGAGCGCTTCTGCCCGCCCTCCCTTCTCCAGCCCTGGTGAAGCCCTCGCGGTGGGCTCCATTGTGATGCGGGTCTTTTAGGCCTCGCCAGGCTGGAGATAAGCGCACACGGACATCGAGTCCGGTGCAGCTAGATCGACAGGAGGCGCCGACTCAGGCCCTCCCCGCTGTTGTAACGCTTCAGCTAACGGCCTTGTCACCCGAGGCCGGAGCTCCATTGATGTCGTATCTCAAGGTGCTGCGAGAGCAGTTATACAGGTGCTCAGCTATCCAGCGGGTCCGGGGGTGTTGAGCACCTAGTCTTCTATCGTCCACATAGAGGAAGCAAGTAAAAGAGTAATCGATTATGTAATATGTGATCTCGGAACAATAGGCCGGTAGTCTACTACGGGTATAAGTTCTATATTACAATATCAAGAAATAGTAGCGCCGGCCGCGTCCATGGTGTAAGTATGTACCGTCACAGGGATTATGACACTGGGTCCGGTGAGGAGGGACCCTGCTGATGGAGGTGTGAGAGGTGAGACGCCGAGGAACGAGCAAATGTAAGATGTGTGGCCTGCCTCCGGCAGTGGGCGAGGAGGAGGGTGCATGAGAGGTACGAGGTCGGGGAAGGCTGGGAGTACCCCTTTAGATTGAGCTGAGAACGGTACAGAAGGTGGGGAAAACACCCCGAAAGCTACTTCTGCAGGCCGGGAGGTACTGACTACTCCCACTAAATGCGCTCCCTTTTATACCTCCTCGACGACTTCCCATGTTTCCAGAGGTGCCATGCGGTCGTAGGTGTTTCCAGGGGGCAGGGGATGTCATGAGGCATTATGGGGTGCATATACGGCAGGAGACTTGGCGCCTCAGCTGAGGAGACCGATCATCTTGGAGTGAGCGCGAGGCGTAGCGAGGCCGAATGACTTTGGAGTACGTTTGGAGCTTCAGGCACGCCCTGGTGGTCGCGTTGGCGGGTGCTCGAGTGCTCAGGAAGGGGGAGAGATGGATGGTCTCCCCTCAGCTAGTCGATGCGTTGAAACACCGTAACAAGAGCGCGCGGCATCTAGTGCTATTTTGCGATTTCCTAGGACCAGTATTTATACAATGGGAAAGCGCTAGCACTTCTGAAGTGTTATTACTAGCACTCAGGACTCTGGCTAGGTGATATAAAGGAGAACTGGAGTGAGCCCAAGCTGCCGGTTGTAGCATCAGATACGACTAGGGTGACGCACTAGTACGGTCTGCAGGCACAAACCACGGGGAAATAACCATAAGCCTACACAGTCAAGGTGCTAGGCTGCTAGCACCTAGGAAGCGAGCCACAGGAGAGTGGTATTGCGAGCACGCTAGCTGGAGGTGCGAGCGGCTAGTCTGGGATCTGAAGGGTAGTAAACTATGCGCTAGCAGCCTTCTAGCAAGGGTGTTAGTATGCGGAACCCTACTAGAGATCGACCCGAGACCTGAAACACAGATGCAAGCACGTGACGGTCGCAATGCGGTCACGAGTCACAAACAGAGACAAGTAGACCATGGAGGAATAGCTAGCAGGCTATTGGTGCAGATGCGCGGGTCACCACATATGCAGTAACAGATAAACGGACTGCTAGCCAGTGCTCTGACTCGTGCTAGATGACTCCAGGCGGCGGATTCAACTCCGCTTTGTCAGGATAGCGATTCCAGCAGCTGATGGCAAGCTGAGGGATCACTCATGATACCCATAAATGGACGCTAGCGGATCAGTGTGGCTGTTCTGCTTGGCATAGACCCATCATAAAACCAAACGGCAGTCGTTTCATTGGCTGTTGTATTTATCACATCATTTTCACTCATTTATATTATTCATTCTGTTTATCACATGTACCATGGACCTCAGTAGTATAAAGGGAGCACAGAGCAGGCTAGAACCTCAGATTATTACACCCCGACTTTGTACGAAGTTGGCGCAGGTGGTCTCAGGTTGCTAGTGGAGATTGTACACACACTTCACAAGTAGTAGCTTTATTGGAATCAATACTGTTGACTCTGGACACGTCGAGATCTTAAGTTGAGGTTCTAAGTTGTTGGCTCGCGGAGTCTTCACGTATAAAACCAAGGGTGTTCTCTTCGAGAACCAGCTAGCAGTTGCACTAGCAGCTTTGCCTTCACCCCGATATATTTGTAGTGTGTTGGATCGCCTGCTAGGTGATTGTGTGTTGACTCGAGCCCACTAAGAAGAAGACGGACTAGGTGTCCCCACCTCTAGACTGACTGTAACTTGTCAGTTACTTCGCCTTCACCCCGATATTGACGGAAGCACTGTCGTAGTGTGTTGGGTCGCTAGCTGGACGCTTATAGTGTCTATTGCCAATACAAAGTGGAAACGTTCCTGTTCTTGGTTAAGGAATAGGTTAGCGGTGATAAGCACGGGATTTGTCCACCCATGAAATCTTCGCTTTTTCGCGTTTTCATGACAAGACATGTGCCGGGCTACGCTCCAGAAGCGTCAGTACTGAGGTTCCCAAGTAGCTGGCAGGGCAGGAACCACTGAGTAACGGATGGGAACGGGGAGGAATGCTCTGGAACCATTGGCATGTGCTCGCTCCGAAACACGTAGGAGATGTGTAGTCCAACGATCAAGTGGGACACGAAGTCTACTCTATTCCCGCTCACGGAACTAGACGGGGACGGACTGGAATCCTGTTGTGGTGTGTTGGACATGAGACGCGTAGCGCATTCTGATCATATGATCACTGGAAGGGGCTGGGAGCATCACATCTTGATGGATCCACGCCGTCCCAGGCATTCCGGATAAGGGATGGTCACTAAGCGAGGGTCCGATCACTTGGACCTACACTCGTCGGCTCCTGGAGCAAGTACCCATACTGGGAAGTACTTCGAATGCGGTATCCCTGGAGAGCTACGGACTGGGGGCTTCGGTTCCAGACGTTCCGGTAGATGGGAAAGGCACGGGTATTGGGAGGAACAGCATATACAGTCGGGATCGACATAGGGGATCGGTTGTGATGGCTCCGGCACAGTCTGACCGATTGTACATGTGCACAGGATTGCACCAGGATGGCGTGCTCGACATGGGCAGCCAATAGAAGGACTCAGATACCCATTCTTACAACGGATACACGGAAGTCGGACGGATAAACGGACTATTTTACTCATACTTACTTATTCTTGGACGTTTCCATGTGTTTCAGCGCTTTGTATTTAGTAGCAGGGGCATCTTGGGTGACTTCACGGAATCACCCCACGGCTAGTAGACGGAAACACTTGCGAATTGGGCAGATACTGGGGAGTTCGAACAAGGTGTCTCTTAGAATTCATCTTGGCTTGGAATCTTTTCTTTTGTAATCGGTATCCTTGGGATCCGACTTTGCCGTTCGTCTGGAATAGTCTGAAAGTGACTGGAACTGTTGAGATTGTGCTGAGTGGTTGTTTGGGCTGTGTTGTGAAGAGCTTGGGATCGGAACCCACTACTGTTAAAGAGCTTGGGATCAGAACCCACCACTGTCTGGAGCGCTTGGGATCGGAACCCACCACTGTTGTTACTGTGTCACGCTTGGAATCGGCATCCACCTCGCTTTGGAGAACCCCAGCACCCCGTTCTCGTTTGTTTTCATAGCTGAGAAGCTTTACATCATCGCGCTCTGTGCTTCCTGTCTGTTCGGGTCTATCCTCGTTCACTCAGATCTAGCCTGAACACTTGCACAGCAAGGGTTCCATTTGCATTGACACTCTCGTTGCGTTCCAATAGCTTTCCTGTCTGTTCCGGTTCCATTCCGGTTCACTCAGATCAAGGCTCAAGTACTTGGACTCTGTTCCAAGGACTTCTATAAACATCCCAACGCTCTCTTCTCGTTTCCGAGTTCTATACCATTCCCTGCAACCTTTTATAAGGCCCTATATCAGGGTCTGATACTCGTCTGTGCACGTCTCGAGCACTTCCATTCCATTCCGACGCACTTCTGTGTGTAGGTTTGGTTTTGGTTGGTGTTTTCTTGATAGGTTCAGAGCACATCGATCAGCGGCTTAAGGACTGCCTTGTCGCTTGAGGATTGAAGTCCCTTTGTTGTTAGCCTCAATAGTCTTTGGGTACCCCATTGCGAGGATTTTCACAAACCTACATACTCTGCCCTGGTGCCCTCGATCTAGCGATCCAGCCACCTTGTATCCAACCCATACAACCCTGCCCATCCCAGGTGCTAGCGGTATTTTTGTTGGCAGCTGCGTAGTGCTAGCGTGTTGTTGAACAGTTTGTTCCAAACCCGCTGGTTGCATACTACGGCCCGGACCCGAACTCACAAAGAGAAGCACTTACATCTTTGGAGGAATAGATTGTTGTAGTGGTGGTTTTGTGGTTGTTTTGTGCAAGCACGAATCTAAGCTATTTCTAGTCGTATATCAAGTGCACTGTTTCAGCGTCATGTGAAGTGGGGGACGGGCTGTGTCGGGATAACCTCTGCCTCGTCCGATGGGTCGGCGTCAGGCACGCGGTAGGTCCGTCTGGTGCGAGAGAACGTCCGGGAATGGAAACGAGGGAAGGTCCACGTGCCAAGGGAGGGGACCGGTTGTATCCTGTTGCTGGACGCCGAGTAGCGACGAACACAGTTCGTGTGGTATGGGGAGCGCCGGGGTCTTGGATTTGTGTTGTAGGAGGGCGTCGAGAGTCCCGCATCGTCGGCAACAGTACAGGAGCGAGGTCGAATGGCGGGGGAGACGATGCGGATGGTGGGAGAACGTTGGTCTTGCTCGGAAGCTGCTTCCGGTAACGTGGAATCCCGTTTAGGAAGATCTGTTGCGTACGTCCGAGCTCGTCCCGTTACTCGTGCAGATGGTTCGCAGGGGCCATGAGGCGACGAGCGGTGCGTAGCACGCTCGGAGACCTCACACCATGTATTCATTTACAAGGTTTGGTTTATGGTTATTTCACCGCCAGCCCCATAGTCACTGTTTCAGTGAACTGGTCTTGAGCCGCTCCAGCGCGCCCTGGGTGGTCGCATCGTCACGTGCTCCCTTCTTGCTAGCGGTGTTCTTGTTGGCTTTCTTCGCGGTGGTGCTGGTCTTCACGGGACGAACCGGCTTCTTCACGGGGCGCTTCCTAGCCTCAGCAGCAACGTCTTTCTTCATACGGACATGCTCCTTGGCAGGTGTGGGTGCGGTCGCGTCGTTGGGGCCCTGCTCTGCAGAGGGGGGTTGGTTCTCATCATTCTCCTCCTCCTCCTCATCCTCAGCCCACGCGTGCTTACGGGAGAGCCTGGCATCGCAGCGGGGTGCACGATGGTTCGCAACCACCTGTCCTGCAGCAATGTCTTCCTCCCATTTTGCCTTGCACTCGGCGGCTTCCACCGGCCCCAGCTTCCTGAAAGCGCACTTGCCTGTGCGTACTGCCTCAAGCAGCGTGCAGATCACGGTCTGCGAGGCGCTCAGGTTGCTGGGGTCAGCGGTCTTGTCACCTGCTGTCTAGCCATCGAGAAAGACACCGTACCACTGTACGACATCCCCCTCCCACCACTTCCACTCGAGTCGTGCCTGGCTAACTTTTGAAACATCAACTACAGCAGCATCAGCTATATTCGCCCTCAACATGTGCAGCCCATGTACCTAGGTTCTTCCCCAGGAGGGACTGTATTTCGCCCTTCATCCAATTGGTCTTCTGTTTCGAAGTTCGAAGCATGTCTGTAGAAAATGTTAATGCTAAAGAGAAGAAGGGTATGCAGTCCACGTACTGGCAGGATCGCATCCCATGATTCCAAAGGCCTCCAATTTCATCCCCACTTCACCCGTGACCCATTTCTTCCGTGTCGCAATCTCCATATACTCCTCGAGTTCTTTGCAGGTGAAATACCACTCGGGCTCCATCTGGAATGCAATGTTGTTCTTGACGACACAAAGGAAGCCTTCGACACCCACACAATGAGCGAGAGCGGAAAGCTTCATGAACAAAGGTAAAGAACTCGCAAATGCTTTGTGCACAGCTCACTCACCAGCATTTTCATGTGTTTGCCACATCCTGAATCTTCGCACGTGGCGTGTCGCGGTGGCGTGTCACGGTGAAGGTGGAAGTTCGTGGAGCGGACCGTTTCCCACCGCGTGCAGAGGGCTTCCTTCTCTGATGTCGTGAGCTCACAGTACTCGTCGAAAAATAGGTATGGAGCTCGGGGGCGCTCATAACAAGGCCCTCTAAAAGTATCAATGAGCAAATTAACATGGAGAAACGAAAAGAATCACTCACGCTCGCGGACCTCCATAGACTTGAGACCGCGGAATGCATTGTATGGGTTAATAATGTCTTGATGGTTGATCATATGAGCGCTGCCTTGGAAAAAGATGTCGAGGAAGTAACATGGTTCCATATTGAATTCAGTGGCTATAGTATTTGCCAGCTCATTGGTGCTCTCCATCCACTGTTGGACTTACACATCAATACGCACCTGCTTGTCATTCCTCGCAGTGTGTTTCTCCTTGAGCTGTTCGGCCGTGAGTGGTGCTGCCTTCTCTGAGTGGTTGCCTGTGCGCATGCGAGTTGAGCTCGCGAGCATGACAGTCGCATACGCGACTGGCATGGTTTCAAGGGGAGAGAAAAACAGAGTAGTCGTGTCAGGCCAATGTGTTGAATTTTTTCAGGGGCCATGACTGAGGCGGTAGACAAGCAACACAGCAAGTGAGCAATAGGGCACAGAGATTTTTTTCAGGAGCCATGACTGAGGCGGCGGACAAGCAACACAGCAAGTGAGCAATAGGGCACGGAGAATGGCATGGGTTGAATGAACAAGCAACACAGCAGGTTAACAACAGGGTAGGGTCGGAGAATGATGTGGGTCGTATGGGGCTGAGTATTGATCTTACTTGGCAAATGCTCCTACGGAAGCAATTTTTTGCGAACACAAATCGTAAAATTCATAAAAACAGGTGTAGACGATGTAAGAAGGAGGGAATCATTCAGGTACGACCGCAACATCCAACAAGTGAGAAACAACAGTGCCATCAATGCCCAAGGCAAGAAGTTCCTCATACCGTTTAACCAGCACGTATACACACATCACCACCTTGATATCAACCGCGAGGCATTGCAGGTTCTCCTGCCGAATGAACAGGTCCAGACCGTCCAGCTGACAACCTGTCTGATTGTCGTTTGCATGCTCAGGTGTGGCGAGCGGAGATTGTGGGTTAATTGAAGGGGCAGGGAATGGTGACTGCACATTTGCTCTGGCCAGGGAATAGGGAGGGGGTTGATGTGACAACAATGCTGGAGTGCAAACTGTGCATGGCCAGGAACGACTTGGCATAGTGGGCGGTGTAGCTACTGATGTTAAGTAGGAGGAATGAAACATTAAAAAAAGAATGTTACTCACCACAGGGAATCGTTCCACGTCTGGTCATAAGGAGCTGCCCTTGTAAGTCAGTGCCGAGGGCGTCTGCAGTGGCTACGCGAGCAATGAGTATGTCAACTTGTTGTTCCAGGTTATGGATCTGCTCGAGGCGTTCCGTGGACTCGGCCTCTGCGTAATTTGCGCGTGCCATAAGGTCGTCAAAGTAGTCATCATCGTCTTCATCAGGAATGATGACGATAGGAACCAAGGGAGGAGCTGGGGGAGCCGTACCGAGAAGAGTGTCGAGGGCTCCTACTGGGTGCCCAAAAAACTTGTAGTGAGCAGATCCAGGTGGTGGGGTAGGGATAAGAAATGGAATTATCCCATTGGGGGAAGCACCTGGCCCTGGCTGCGTTAACAACCAGCCGCGGAGAAGGGCATTCGCTCTCCACTGCTGGACCGCAGGTACGCCCACAGCCTCAATGAAGGTCTGTGCAATGCGGGCGATTGTGTCATGAACCGTCTTTTCATTTTACTTCCAGAACCCGAACAACCCGATCATTGATCAGATCAACTATCTGATCAATCGAACCAGGATACCGTTTTAGGATCCCTAACGGTTTCGATCAGTTTCCCGACCTTCGGGTTCCCGATTGCGCCCTCTACGTTCATATACCCCTTCATTTACTTTGCATTAATCTTGTCCGTTGCTGTTGGACACTGTACCTTAATTTACAAACCCCTAGGGACTTTAGTATATAAGCCATAGTTATTTCCCTGTACTTTACACTATTCTAGTCTAAACTCCAGGCTTATTCATTGGAACTCTTCGTGCTTCAGTCGCCTTTGTCACCTCAGAACCTGGAATCTGCTCTGTGCTGACAGATTGCGGCGTGGCTGGCAGGGTGGGCGGCAAAAAAGCCAGGGGGCAGGTATGTGGCAGCACGGAGGAATTGGGGTTCCGTGGGCGTGTTCAGCACGGTGGTGCCTTCAACATGCATGATCATAGTCGTGCCACCAAATGTACAATCCCACAGAGTGACGTATTGAGAGAGAAAATGAGTTGGATTAACGAAAAATAAAGTAGTGTGGCGCACCAGATCAAATACTGCATGCTGCATCCTTTCGTTGAGTGCGTTCCTAGCTTCATTCCCCACAGGGCCAGTGGGGAGGCTATCACACAAAGCTTTAAACTCTGGGAAGAAACCAGGGGTGGTCGGAACGTGTTTGCTGTCAGTACTGGCACCCCCTGCAAACCACGCAATGTCAGAGGTAAGGAAGCGGTTGCAGAATCGTTGGAAGATCCCAGGCTCGCTGGGCTGGACACCGAGATGGCGACGAAGATCATAAAGGCCGAGGGGGCTGAACCGGAGTTGTCTGAAAGTGAGAATGTCCCGCAAAAGTCCCACACGGGTGGGTGGAACAGGTATGTTGATACCGGGAATGCCCTAGTCATGGACAAAAGACATAATGGTGGAGATGATTGTGGTTTAAGAAAAGAATAAAGATCAACAGCTTTCACAGCCACTCAATTGACATGACTTTCATTCTTGATTGTCATAATTTCTGTCCTAATCGGGAACTTTGGTGTGGAACATCACAAAAATGGCTGCATTACTCACCCGTGGGTATTACTCAGCTTTATTCGATCACTGAACATATCCTTCATCTAGAACAAGTTCATTCACGAAAGAAATTGAGCCTTGCCTATTTTCCCAAAAGAGAATTGGGTCAAATGAGTCCCACCGACATAATGATAGATTTCTTGACAGGCTAATGTCATGGATGCCTAACTATGCAATGAGAAAGCACATGTAGCTGGAATAGCTCATGGGAAAGTGTGTTCGTAGTGACCAGATGTCGAGGTATCTTGTTTTACCATGTTCAGCCATAGCACTCACCCATTAATTTGAAAGTGATGGCTGAAGCGGGAGTGCTGAATTTTTGTATTCGGGTACCTTAACATAGTACCTCGATTGTAGTAAGTTTTTGAACGGTTTGGAGAGGTCTCATATTTCGGTCAAAAACCACTTTTCGGCTATTTGGGGGACGAGGGGCCGAGGACCTCCCAAATGCTTATACATTTGAAGAAACAGGTTGTATACACTATACTTTATTGAAAGGACAGGGGTGTTCTAAAGGTGCAGTTCCAGGGTGACGAAATATGACCGAAAGATGGTCAAATTCATTAACTGCAAGTGCACTGAATTCATTGCTCAAGTTGAACCAATCTTCAGATCTCGCAAAGTATTCACAGGATTAGGGCAATTCAATATATAATGCTAATATAGATGTGGTGGACTGATTCTAGCAGGTTTCTGATTTTTTTCAATGCTTCCCTGACTTCTGTTGGAGCAGAATAGGTTTTGAACCTCCTTGTACCTCAACCAGAGCATGTCATGAATTTCTTAATCTTTTTGTGGGTCATCTCTAAGATGGCTAGAAGCATTCTCATGACTCAGAATGGTATCTGACTTTAAAGAACTCCATCACGAATTCGTTTTCTTCCACATTCTGGCATTATAAAATGAAGGCCAAAGGTGGTCTGAACACCTGAACCAATCAGACTGAAAGTCGGAATTGCCGACTGTGAGATCTCACGAAAGAACAAATTGAGAAAGAATATTATTCAAGAGTCGTCAAATGTAGCTGAGTGGTCCATGAGTTGTACTATGGGATCTTCATCCACTTCCAGCTCCCTGACAACAAGCCCCGAGTCCTCCTCATCGTCTAGGGCCAGTCCCGACCCCGCACTCGAGTTGACCACTTCTTCGTATTCCACTGCCATCTGCTTGACTCCCAGCTCGGTAGCAAGCCAGTACAGGGGTGGGACACCATTGCCACGATCCGGATCACAATCTTCACATTGCCCGGGGAAGATCAAACCTGAGAAACTGACAAGTCGTGAGGTGAGCGCGATACGTCTGCAAACTGCGGTGCTAATACAAGAGGCGTGATGCCAGCGCCTCTGGAGCTCTGCAGCAAGGGGCGGGTTCACAATTATGCTGGCAGAGATGGCCCTGTAATAGTCAATGTGCTCGTCAACGAGGAACGTAAGCAAACTGTTATGTACCGTGACCTCATACCCTTTTCGGACACCATCGGACTCCGAAGATCTCTGATCCCGATTATGTCCGACACTGCCTTTCTGCAATTACCCTTGTTCTATCGGTTCGTACTGCATATGATTCCTTCTGACTCCTATGTTACGCTTTATGCTTCTCCATCACGGAGTCCTCAGCACTACATACAGTAAGCACTTTGCAAAGTCCCCACACATTAGTGTCACGGTGTTTTGCAAAAGCCCCCACTAACTCATGGATATCCCAAATGGGCTGTCCTGCCCTGATCCTTCTCTGCCATCCAGAGGCCATCATCCCGGCTGTTCTCGGCTTGGCCTGGCACCTTCCGGGCATTCCGGGCAAGCCAAAAATAATAAATTGTCCGTTAAAATGGCCATATTTCACTTAAAGTGAGCAAAACTGATGGCTGCCTGTATTGGGGTGGGATTGATGGGCCCCAGCCATTGCCTTAACATTGATGGGTGTTCGTATTCGGTTTTACAGCTGCTCCACCATTGATGGCTACCCATGCTGGGGCTGCAATTGATGGAATGCTACAAAAAAGTGCCGTGTCTCAGAAATGTTTTGCATTTTGTGGGCCAACGAGGCTACTGATTGGAAAATGGTATAGGTGACTCATATAGCCCTCAATGAGCTCTACAATCTGAGCATAACTTTCCCTTTTTGGACACTAACACCTTTCGCCCAAAAAGGAAATTTCTGGTATCAGCTCTTCCCTGGTGCATAGTTCAGGTGTTTTGGATGATCTAACCATATAGGGATGTTATTCTAGGTTCCTTGAAGCTGACCAGGCCAAATTAGAGCCCATTATAGTGTAATAATATGGTGAAAATAGCGAATTCGATCAATTTTGTTCCTGGCCATAATGGATACAGCAATACAAGACGTGCCTTCGCTTCGCTCCGGCATATGTGTGACATCGACAGTATTTAGATCTACCGTTTCTTTAAAGAAATGACGAGGTTTTGTGAGTATATGTTTGTCCTATCTCCTTTAGTCTATCCCCATTCTGTCTCCTCTCAACCACAACTCACAAGTGGCGAAGCAGTGCGCAAGAATTCAGAATACCTCCATTTGCCTAAATCCCATGGTCGACTTCGCACTGCGCCTTTTGATTGATTCCTCTGCGTGTTCTCCATTATTTGATTACTTAGCTGTACTGCTATCTTCATCCACTTCTTCTGTTCTCCTCCCTCAACAGAGATCTCCTGTTCTGTATTGTCTCTGGCATCTGTCCCTGCAGCCTGCGCACACATCGCTGCAGCGACATCCTATCCATCTCTACCACAGTACTAGATATTTTTTCGTGCGTAATTATTCTCCCTGCTCCCACGATATCCGATGCTCCGGGCCTGCGGAACGACTGCGAGCTCTCGAAGACCGAACGAATTGGGACTTTTGAGGCATAGAGGCGCAGCCCAAAATTTCATGGGGTTAGCATTTCCCACTATGCCGCAGCATCTTGGATTTTTCATACCGTGGCCACGATCACCGGTGCACATATATAATATCCGCCCTCACTCACACCATTTTTCTCCCGGTTTTCTTTTCTTTTTCCTCCTATTCCCATGGTTATTCGGGTCTCTCCTTGCACCTCTCCTCTGCCCTTGCCATATTCAAGCACTCAGGAGTCCTCTGCTACTTGACTTTTGCTATTAAGCCATCTTTTCTCCAACTGCAAATTTCCAGATGAATTATATCCAAGCATTCATTATTGTGTGTCTACCTGGCTTTCACTATCGGTTCTGTCGTTACCTCGACTTGCAAATTTACGATGCGTCAAAATTTGTCCCTTCAAGATCATTCTGCTGCTTGGCTCTCAATCCTCGTTTCGTCGTTCCCCTCAACCTGGAATTTTCCGGAAGGACCCTCGCCATTGGTTCGGTCACTCCCTTATTGCAATCTTCTGAATATTTTTATATTCCTCGGTATTGTTTCTGCATATCCGCGCAATCTAAGATCAATTCATGTTTTGTCGCAGGCGAGCCGGAGCTGGGAGGAAAACCTTCGTTCTTGGCTCAAGCCGGTGCACTTTTGATCTCTCTGACCCTCCCTAAATGTAGGTAAAATACGCCCACCTCTTCACTTCTTATCTTTTGTTTTCCGGCAGGCAGTATGTACTCCTGCCGGTGTTCTAATGCGTATGCTGTACATCCAATATATTTCTTTTTTTCCATCTTCCAAATTGCCGGAGCGAAGCGCCGGCACGTCTTGTATATAATTTACGACATTATGCTGCCCGGAGCATGAAAAGCGCTCGAGTAATGACGCCCATGATGCACGTCTCAATGACACTGGACAGTCTCCGAATAAATCACCCTCTTTATAAAGTTGCGCTTCTCTGTCCGTCTGAAGCCATTTAAGCTCCAACCCCATGTACATATGATGGCGGCTTTGTTGTTCTCCGAAGCCGCTCCAATCGGCCCAATCGGCTTGACCGCCCGGGCATTCACGGCTGACATCGGGAGCACGCCGATAGTCCCCACAATCACCCTCGATCAGCTTCGTTGTCCAATAAAGCTATAAATGTCTGTGAATGTTCCGCCGCAAGCTGGAGATGGTGCTCAGCTCAGCTGAGCTCAATTCAAGTCCACGATCGGTCTGAGAGTTCACTCGGAAGGGGATGGGAGGCCGCAAAGCGGCCGACCAGACCCTTATTACTGTTAAGAAAGGCCTCTCACAAACACACTCAGCGGTAAAGAGGAAGTATACAACCTCGTACATTAGAACTCAAAGCAAGCTTCACTAGGTCGAAGACGGATAGACTACCAAACATATATGTGTTAGGCCGTTGTAAATTCTCAGATCCCGGTGTTCATGGTCAATGCATGAAAGGGTCGATTCATACATACATGATATCCTGATACTTCAGCGCCCGCCAGGTTCGAAATGACGGAAGTCAAACGGCCCCTCGTCTTGATCAGCAAGAAAGAAAAGCTCTCCCAGCTGACGGAGAGGATACACCGAACTGCAGGCTGGCGCTCCCGAGGATACGGCGTTCAGGTACTAGCAACCTATCATATTGTGTCGCAAGTTAGCGGAATCAAAAGAGGGTGAACAGAAACGTACATAAATCCCAGTGAAGCCAAGGAAAAAAGTCAGCCTCAAGGGAAATAGAGGGAGTGCGTGACATTCGACTCACCAGGAACGAAACGGCCCGGCCGCGAGAGCGCGAAAAATCGCGTCGAAATTCGTTATGCAATGAAGCGCGTCGAGGACGTGCCCGAGGTCAATGCCAACATCGAGGAATGGTCGGAAAGATAGAGGTGCCAGCAGCGGGGAGCTATAACAAAATAAAAAGGTAGCTTTGGAGCAATCGAGACAGAGATGGTGAGGGACTCACGATCTCGCTCCTGGGACGGATATAGAATCCGGATCGCAATTGTAAGGCCCGCGATGCGTCGAAGAGGCCGTTGATACCGATGCCGTGGTCGGGGAGTGGCCCGAAGTCGAGTGTGACATCGGCGGCGGCGTTGATGTGAAGCTACAATGTCAGTAATCAGAATATGCAGTATGTGATAAGAAACTCACCACCCTCGCTCACGGGAACGCGAAGAATTAAATCCGGAATTTCAGCGCTCGCTGGCACCCCGGCGGACCGTCTGAAAGTGACTGGACTCGAAAAGCGGCTCACAGGAAAGCCAAAAATCAGGTTTGATGGGCGCGAGCTAAAGAGCGGCACATGCAAGAGAATAGTTGGAGGGAGTGCGTATGGAAAGCCACGCACCCGGAAAAGTGAAAACCTGAAACTTCAAACAGACCACGGCGTTGAGATAATGCTGTCATCGTCATCACAAATGGAACAATGCGATACAGAAGATATTACTCTTACCCGCATCACGGTGCCAACTATGCGTCGCACTATGGAGCTGCGGCTTCCACCACCTAAGAAAGGACAGATGGCGCGAGTGTTGACTGGAGGATGACAGAACCAGGCCCACAGCATTTGAGTTCGAGCAGCTGGACACGTTGCGAGCGAAGTCAATAGTTCGAAGTCAAGCGTAGTCTTACAGATTTGCAGAGCCTTGATCGGACTACGTTCTCATTGAAAGGCTTTGAAAGGCTTGGAATCAGTCTTGGCAGCGTTGAATGGATTGCGATTGAGGAATGAATTGCGTCTTCATTTTTGATACTATTGGAGGGCTTCAAATGCCAATCGGACTTGCTCTTGAGTCTTTGGCTCTTGCGACAGAATTTCTTTAGCAAGGAAGACCAGTGAAAATCGGATTGAAGGGAGAGGCAAGTCGCCGGGAGGTTGGATGATGATGGGGAAAGAAATGATGCGCTGTCGAATGGTACAACGCTTTTGAGCGGATCTTGAACGCGGGAAGAAGGGGCATGTGGTCTCTCCAAAATGGATGGCGCACAGCCCGTAGAAGCTCGTCCATAGTTAAACGGTGATGAAGAAAAAATACCATGGCCTTGAGGCACCCGAGATAATGGTAAGTGGAAAGAAGCGGTGCACGTCGGGAGCGGACGCGAAGTGGATGCGGGAGAGAGATAAAATCGATACTCATACAAAGCCCCTACCTCGCTGGCATCGGCCTGAGGCGCAGTCGTCCCCACATACCAAGTGCCGCCTTTCAGCGATGTGCGGTACTCTTCTACATCAAAGACAGTTTTGAGCCGCCTTTCACTGAAAGTGAGGCTCTTCCCGATTGGGTGCATGTGCCACGGCGGCGTTTCATATATCCACGTGAAAGACAGCCAGTACAGAGTTCAAGCAGCCTAGAATGGCGAGCAGCGGAAGCATCCAGAGTTTGGAAGCCGACGGAATTGCAGCGGAGAGAGAAGAAATCGGTGGGAAGGGGTAGCTGCATTCGGCAAGGCATATCGGAAAAGACCGAGAATCAGTGGCGTGTGAAGAACAAACAGGTGCATACTGATACGAGGCATCTGCTTAATACATGAGGTATAAATCCCTCCTGACTGTATTAATTTGTTCTCCTAGGCTTTGAAGGTGACTGGGAAAAATTGGAGCTCAATAATAGGGTGAAAATAGCGAACTTTCCCTTTTTGGACACTAACACCTTGCACCCAAAAAAGGAAATCTTGTACATCAGCCCTTCCCTGGGTCATAATTCAACTGTTTTGGATAATCTAACCGCATAGGGATGTTGTTCCAAGTTCTTTGAAGCTGACTAGAACACAGTGGAGCCTATTCCAGTGCAATGATAGGGTGAAAATAGCGAATTTCATGGATTGTGTTCCTGGCCATGATATCTTGGGGATACAGTGATATAGATACGTCTGGACTGTATTGCTTTGTTCCCCTAGGCTATAAAAGCACCCTGCAGGCAATAAGTTATGTGATGATCATTAAATACATCGCATTTTGGCCATACAAGGAAAGACCATTTTCGCCCTATTCTGGGCCTCCCCAGGGTGTGGGATATCCCAACACACATGCTTTGAACTTGTCTGATATATATATCTTGGAAAGGTGGATAGCTGACACCCAGGTCACCCCATACCCCATGGTTTGAGGAGATCATGTATTATAGTGGTGTTCACCCCATTCAGCATGCCAGAAGGTCATTGGAATCCTTCTGAGTGCTTCAAACAGATGTGCCAGGCCATATGATGAGTTCTCCGCCAAAAAGCAGGTTAATATGGGATCATAAACTCGAAATATGCCAGATGACATTTCTTGGTTGTTTTGTGAATAGGGCACCAATGAGACCAGTGAGTGCAAAATAAACACCGAGAATGGGAGGGCAAACGATCTGGGGGCGGAGATTTTGGCTAAGAGCGGGGTTGAGCGCGACAACTTCCTTCGGGAGCTCCGGCAGATGAACGACTATTACCTGGAGCGTGAGAACAACATGGCGCATAACCGCAGGCTATCGAGGGAGCTGGACTTGAATCGAGTGACAAACCTGCTGGGGATGAAGTGTCCAAAGAAGGGAGGGAAGAAGCCGAGGAAGAGGGCGAAAGGGGAGGAGGACAAGTGGTCCAACGACAGCGACAGCGCCGCCGACGACGACGACAGCGACGAGGGGGAGCAAGAGCAGGAGGGTGTGCCCACGAGGGAGCGGACGCCGGCGACGATGAGGGGGAGGGCAGCGCGCGGGGGCGCGATAGCAAAGGGAGGGGCGAAGTGGGCAGAAACGGCAAGGTCAGTGCTGCTAGAGGTGGAAATGGGAGAAGATTGGAAGGAGCTGGTAAAACTGTGGTGGACGTTGGAGGAAATCTAGAAGTTCGTCAGCTCGGTAAGTAGAGGCCCACGGGATATGATAGCCGCTGACCAAGTACGAACAGACCAAGTCCCACGCGACGACCCATCGGCCGAAAGCAGTGGGCGTGTGGGTGAAAAATGCGCGCAAAGGGAACCCGGACATTGGGTTGGCGTCAGGCATGGAGCGGGAGTGGTGGGCGTGGTGGAAGGGTATTAATCCGGGATGGAGGATGAGGGATGGGGAATTGCTGCGAGAGGGAGACGGCAGCTTGGATGTGTTGAGATGCCCAGGTCAAAATGGGTTTCTCAATATCCTTGTGTGCCTGAAATGGTGGCGCTCCTCCATGGAGACACCGTCAGACGCATGGATGTGCGCCGTCGCGGACATGAAGTGGGTGCTGGGAAGATGATCGAAGTGTGGGTGGTTCTGCCATCTGCTGTGCATACCGCACTAACGGAAATGTTCCAGTGCATCCCCCGAAAGTAACGAACCCGCATCGGTGGCCGGCGCTGGATTGTCGGGTAACGAGCAGGTGGTATCGGGCCTGCTGGCAGGTAACGAGCCAGTGGCTGGTGGAGGGGGAGGAGACATAGGAGTCGGTGGCAACGGAGGACCCGCGGGCACCAGTACCCCAGCCGCCGGTACGGATGGAAGCGCCCAAGGCGGCCCGCCCCCCGAGCGCCCCCGCCCCCGCCCCCGCCCCACCCACCGGGGAGCTCGAACCCGTGCCAGCATCACCGCAGAGGTCGCAAGCGAGATGTGATGTGGGGGGGACTGCAACGAGCTGCTGCACATGTGTATCTAATGTTTTTTGTTTTTGTTTTTGGCAACAATTTCGGTGTTTTTTTTTGGGTTTCATTTCCCGCCCCCTGCGCAATTAAGAGGATGTACGGGTGTGTCGAGGGGTGCGAGGGCCAGCCAGAGAACCAAGAGAACCATCCCGCAGCCCCCCGCCCTGCAGCGCGCCGCTGGCGGTGCGGGGCGCTTTTTTTCGCAGCTCCGAACACCTGAATTGGGAAAAGCCCCTATTCGGCATGCCCGGCGACGAGCAGCAGAGCTCAAATGATGGGCTGATGGGGCTTGAAACCTTGCCGAAACCTGCCCTTCAGCCGCCGGAGCGCCCGCCTACTAATGCACGTGACGCTGGGGTATACCCGAAAAACTGCGTGAAGCACCCTTCGGGTGCAACCAGAATACTTCGCGAAGACCTAACTTTATGAGCTGTCGACTCTATCTCACAGTCCAGTGGACCCCGTATGCGGCGTGGCAACTTGGTTGATATTAACGAACTGGTCCCTGAGGAAACTCTGGGCTCACAAGGAGCTGGTGCTCTCTCTCCTACCCCAAGCCAGCGCCGATGTCACTCGACCAGCCACAATCCCTTCCGCAATGACGAAGGGTTACCCATTGATAATCCAAGAACTGGTGGAGGTGGAGGTGGGAACAATGGTCCATTTTCACCTCGGAGTCTGTGCCCATTCTCCCCTCGAAGTCCGCACCCTCCCAATGTTGAATGGTCCTCTTTGGACTTTATGCACGCAATGTCCCAGGTCATTGGTCAAGGTATCGGAGACACACTTAAACAGCAAGATTCTCCCACCTCGGAAAAGTCTCGGGCCCGAGTTCAGGACCCCGACACCTTCAATGGGAAGGATCCTGACAAGCTCTGAACCTTCCTCTTCCAAGGCATCCTCAACTTCAAGGATCGCCCCGAGGTGTTCCTCTGGGATCACCAGAAGGTCAATTACATGATCTCTTACCTTACTGGTGATGCTCTTGGATGGTTTGAACCTTCCATCATCGACCCGGACCCCGAGAATATCCCCGCCTAGCTCAACAACTATGACACCTTTGTTTCCGAGCTTCAGCTCAATTTCAGCACCTACAATCCCTGACAAGAAGCCGAGAACGAGATTGTCACTCTCCAGATGGGCGATAAACAACACATCCAAAAGTATCTGGTCCATTTCAATAAGCTCTGACAGCTTACGGGCTGGAACTCCGTCACCCTCTGGAAAGTCTTTTATGATGGGCTTCCCGAACACATTCAGATCAAGCTCTGCAATCTCCCCAGTGGTAACCCGACTTCACTTGATGTCTTGAAGATTTCCTCTCAATCCATTGATGCCTCCCATTGGGAATGGCAACGTGAGCAGGAACTCCATCAGGCCTGGAACCCCCAACCTTTTGCAAAATCCTCGGGCTCTGACGGCAAGTCTACGTCCACTGACACTTCTACAGCGCAAGCCGGTGACTCCAAAAAGAAGAAGAAAAAGGGCGGCAGGGGGAACAGAGGGAACTCTGGTGGATCCCCTGCTCAAACTTTGTCTTCTTCGGCTTCAGAAAAACCGTACACCAAAGTCCTTGGTGCAGACAGCAAATTGCTCCCCACCGAAAAAGCCCAGTGGATCGCCGAAAACCTCTGCTTGCTTTGCGGAGGTAAAGGACATCACAGCAATGAATGTCCTAAGAAGAAACGGTGAAACACCGTAACAAGAGTGCGCAGCATCTAGTGCTATTTTGCAATTTCTTAAGACCAGTATTTATACAATGGGAAAGTGCTAGCACTTCTAATGTGTTATTACTAGCACTCAGGACTCTGGCTAGATGATATAACGGAGAACTGGAGTGAGCCCAAGCTGCCAGTTATAGCACCAGACACTTCTAAGGTAACACACTAGCAAGTTCTGGAGGCACAAACCATGGGAAATAACTATAAGCCTAAACAGTCAAGGTGCTAGTACCTAGGAAGCGAGCTACAGGAAGGAGAAACTGCGAGAGTGCTAGCAAACGGTATGAACAGCAAGTCAGAAGTTTAGGGGAAACTACCTAGACGCTAGCAGCACTTGGAACATAGGTGCTAGTGTGCAGTACCTGACTAGCGATCAGCCTGGAGCCTGGATAGACAGATGTGAGCATGTGATTGTCGCGATGCGGTTGCAAGTCACAAACAGAGACAATGGAACCGGGATAGGAAAGTGCGAGCACGTGACTGTCACGATGCAGTTGCTAGTCACAAACAGAGACAATGAGACAGATAGGGGAATAGCTAGCAGGCTATTGGTGCGGATGTACAGGTCACCACTGAAGCAGCGACAGTTAAACGGGCTGCTAGCTGGTGTTCTGACCTGTGCTAGATGACTCCAGATGACGGATTCAACTCCAAAATGGATGCTAGCAGATCAGTGCAGCTGATCTGCTTGGCCTAGACCCATCACAAAACCAAATGGCAGCCGTTTCATTGGCTGTTTGTCTTCAATCACCTCATTCTCACTCATCTAATTATTCAGCCTGTTTATCACATGTAACTTGGACCTCAGTAGTATAAGAGGGAGCACAGAGTGGACTAGCACTTGAGATTAGCACTCCCTGGTTGAGTACGAAGCTGGTGCAGGTGGTCTCTGATAGAGATTACACCCCAGTTTAGTACAAAGCTAGTGGAGGTGGTCTCAGGTTGCTAGTGGAGATTGTAACACACTTCACAAGTAGTAGTCTTTATTGGAATCAATACTGTTGACTCTGGACATGGTGAGTTCTTAGTTGAGGTTGCTGCTGTTGGTTTGAGGAGCCTTCATGTATAAAATCCAAGGGTGTTCTCTTCGACACCCAACTTCAGTTGCGCTAGCAGCTTTGCCTTCACCCCGATATTGACGGAAGCGCTGTCGTAGTGTGTTGGATCACCTGTTAGGTGGTTGTGTGTTGACTCGAGCCCTGCCAAGAGAAAGATGAACTAGGGTGTTCTCTTTGAGACTCAGCTAGCAGTTGCGCTAGCAGCTTTGCCTTCACCCCAATATTGATGGAAGTGCTGTCGTAGTGTGTTGGATCGCCTGCTAGGTGGTTGTGTGTTGACTTGAGCCCTATCAAGTAGAAGATGGACTAGATGCCCCCACCTTTAGACCGACTGTAACTTGTCAGTTACTTCACCTTCACCCCGATATTGACAGAAGCGCTGTTGTAGTGTGTTGGGTCGCTAGCTGGATGCTTATAGTGTCTATTGCCAATACAAAGTGGAAATGTTCCTGTTCTTGGTTAAGGAATAGGTCAGCAGCTTAAGGACTGCCTTGTTGCTTGAGGATTGAAGTCCCTTGTTGGTAGCCTCAATAATCTTTGGGTACCCCATTGCGAGGATTTTTACAAACTTACATATGTCGGAAAAATAAAAATCATCCCATAAGATGTTGACGTCATAATGTGTCGTAAGAGCCTTGTAAGACAATCATAAGTAGACAAGCGCTCTTGCAAGACGCAAATCGTCTTGCGAGGCCTTATCGGCCTTCGCTACTCTGGCTTCTATGGACTCAGCAAGATGGTACCGACCTTCCTCTACCCCCTCTTGCTCCTCTCGACGGTGGAAAACTCTATTTTGAAGGAAATCTCCAATATATCACAGCTCTACTGGTAGTACCAGTGCGTGGTTCCTGGCTGGAATCCAGCTTCCAGAACATGGACAACACCTCGGCTAATTTAACGTCCTGCATGAAGTTTTGCCATTGACCATGCCGTCACCCAGCTCTGGTTTCTCTCGTCAAAGCCCGATGGCCCCAAGATCTTCACTGTCTACAAGCCTGAGGCAACCGCTGTGGGCGCTGTGGGCGCTGTGCCGCCATCGAGTCCGCTGCGGCTGGCGTGATTCCAGCCTTCTACTGGTGGGAGCGCCGCGTGCGCAGCCTTGCACATGCTGTCAGGTCAGGGTGTCCCCACCGAACGCCTCTGCTAAGACTGCGGCACTCGCCACTGGGCACCGCATACCTATCTTGCACACTTGGCGATGCCCCTCCGTGCAGCGCTTTGATGCCGCTGACACTGGTGCCTTGTTACCTCGCCCTTGCCAACAGCTATGGCCAGCAGGTGCGCTTGTCTCACCCTCTCTGGGTCCTCTGGTCTCACAAGGCATATAGTTGCAACTCCCGAACCTCAGACCCCGGAGCCCAGGCCTTGCAGGCAGTCCCCGAGTTTGCTGCTATTACCATAAACATCGCATACAGCCTCCGAAATCTGGCGGATGGCTTTCAATTTGTGTTTCTGACCGATTCATACCCATCGGGTTCAACGGCGCGGGCACTCTCCTCGCAGCGGGAAGCGAACGCGGGACAGTGCACTTGTAGCGGGTCGGGCAGCGTGCATGCTCCCGTTTCTTCTCCTTTTGTCCTTCCCGACACAATGTGTATTTGTAGCTCCCGGTGATGAAGATAAGGGTGGAGGAAGCAGTGCGCCACCGTCATCGTACAACGGGTGCGTCTCCCGTTTATTCCCTGGGATTAATCATAACTTAACACAACAGTAACGGGAATGGCGGCGGCAACGCACATAGTCCGCTGGAGAGCACGGACGAGAACATCAACACAGGGTACAAGACTTGTGTTGCGAGCCGGAATGGGAATGAGGGAGGGACGGTTAGGTGTGTTGCTGTTTTTTTCCTGTCTTTTCATCCTCCCTCCTTTTTCCCTGCCTGAAATTACCCGTGCACCTCTTGTTTTTTCTCGCATCTGCTGATGCTACGCTCGTTCTAGCACTGCGCTGCGCTGCCACTCTGCACACCTCACCGGCACTTTCACACGCGCCGCTGCGGTGTACCTGCCAATACCGGCGGGCCTCGCGGAGATGTGGGAGCCTGCAAGGGACTTTGCGTGGCCGAAGCTTCCGTCGGGGATAGGGGGTGCGTGGTCTTTATCCCAATTGCCTTTCCCGAAGCACTGATGTTTCCGTCTCTTAAGCCAACAACAATGTGTTGGGCAGTGCGGGCGAGCCGCGGTGTGTCGTTGGTCTGAGTAGGTAAGTCGCAGCATCATTATTTTTCACTTCATCGGCCTCCCTTCATCCTTTATATCTATCGTATACGTACTCCATGCTAACCTCCACCTCTCCTTGCAGCATGACCCCACATTTGATGGTCATCTCCTCGGATGGGTATCTTTACGTGTACAGCATCGACCTTGAGCGGGGCAGCGAGTGTGTGCTGGTCAAGCAGTACTCCTGCGTTGCTTCCCTTCATGCTTTTCTCTCTCCTCCCCTTCTTTTCTTATACCTTCTACAGATTACTTGAGTCGGGCGAAGACACTGGGATGTAGCCCTCGCCTCCCGGTGTACACTTGTTTTGTGCTCCATCCCCTCCCGAACACACTCTACTTCCAGTGTTCCAGTGCCACGAGTCGCAGGACTGAACGAAATCAAATGAAGCTCTTCCTTCCCTGAGTCCATGTGTTTTATCTATCCTCTCTTGTTTCCTTCTTTTGCATACGTGAGTTTCGAACGGTGTCACTGGCTCCTATGACTCAATCTTTCAAAAGTGCGCCCCCCACGCTTACACGACACCGTCTTCGCCCGACGCTGCAAGGTGTTGGGTTCCTTACATCGACAACCTATGGGAGAAGTGTACTTGGGAGTTTGAGTTTGTCGTCCCTCGGTATCTCAAAGAGATATCCGTAGAAGATGATGAACTGACAGATTCAAGCCCGACTTGGGTCGTGTGTAGCGGGGAGCTGGTCGAGCAGGTGCGTAACCGTCCCTCTGACTTGAATCAATGCTGACCCGTCACAGGTCATGCATCCCTACAGCTCGCACAAGACCATCTTTCTGTTTTCCCAAGCCATTCTCACTTCAGTGCATCACATCGCATATGACCCAAATTGGCTCCTATCCCTTCCGCTCGTACAAACTCGCCTTCATTGATGAAATGCCAACCCAGCGCGTCGACAGCTCGACGTTCCTGCTTCTTATTGTCGACTTGCTCCACGCAGAGGACGCGATCGAGCAGTTGCTTGAGACGCGCCATACCCTTTCCCATGCGCGGCACGCGGCAGCGGAGGGGGACACGGAAGCGGCGGAGGCGATGGGGATGGTGGATATGGGGTTTGGACTGGAGGTGTGGGAGAAGGAGAGCGAGCAGAATAATTGGAGGGTGGAGGATTGGACTGAGGAGGACGAGATGGCGATGAGCGGGGCGACGTACGAGTGGATTCACATGGGCGTCGACTGTGAGTGGATCACGGACTTGAAGTTCAACCAGCAGGATTTCATGTGGGTGTCCCAGCTGCAGCGGGACAGGGATGTGGTGGCTCAGCTTGAGGTATGGAGCACCCAGTGTCTGGCTTGACAGTCACAGTACTGATACACCATTAGGCGCTGCATGCTCTGGCATAGCAGCCCACAAAAATCGTGTCAAGTACCTTGACCAAGACGGTGTTGGTGTTGAACAACTACTTCCGCATCCGCTGCGAAGCCGCTGTCGCTCTCCTACACATATGTTCCCCACCTCAGCCCCTCAAAACAACCCTGATATACTTACCCTTGCAGTGCTCCATGCCGTCCTTAGATTACCTGGGCCTGTTTCACCTCTTCAAATTGTTTCTGTGATACTGCTATGATCCAGAGGACCTGAACCAGGACCACTTTGCGCACACTTATGTTCCCAAACTGAATGACTTTTCTGACTTGTCCGAATATTTCATGCGCAAGGTGAGTAGTCCCTTGGTTCGACGAAGTGGATGGCCCTGATGGACCGTGTTTTTCAGGCCCTTATAAGCGCTATTTCCTGAACTCGCTACCCGAATGGCAAATCTCTGTCTATTGTCCAGAAATTCCTAATTTACCAGCTTCGATACAACAATAATACACCTAATACAGTAAGTGCTTCCTACCACTGGGGACAATGTACAATATAACTGGCCCGGATATTGCCCGGATATTGCCCGGATATTAAGAATATTCGGGCTATATCCGGGCTATATCCGGGCTATATCCGGACCCCATATATAGTAAGTGTCATTACTATATATGGGGTCCGGATATAGCCCGGATATTGCAGCCAAACAATCCTGAAAAGGAAACAAAACACCTTCCTATGTTGGTAATTACTAGATTGCTTGGAGAGGAACAGCTATTCTATGATCATGATTGGTTCAGATAGATACATAAAGCATAGAGATCATTGCCCCTGGTCTCTGATCATTTGCTGCTTGCTTCACTTTTATCTAACATTATGGACACAATGAGCTGTACAGTGTCATTGGTGGTGACTCCTGGGATATTTCACAAACCATAGGTTCTGCTTTTCAGTCTGGCATTGCTAAGTCATGGAACTGTGGGACAGGCCGTTTTTGAGTAGTGGCAATCAAGCACCAATATTGCCAATTGTCATCAAATGTACAAGTATGAATGAAGCTTCAGCTATCCTAGTCATCTAAATGTAGAGCCTCAGGTGCATAGCTATCCATATGCAAAATTCCATCATTTTGAAACACTGAAGGATGCACTTGTGTATATGGTACTTAAAGGTGATATCACGACAATGAAGAATTGGGTTTGTTCCCTCTGAATCCCCACAGGGCAAATCAAAGTAAGCATGTTTGATTAAATCTAAGGCATAACTAAGAGATCTCAAAGGTACAACTACAAGAACAGAGCCAGCATTGGACTCTGTCATTTACTCCCATATATGGGATATTAGTGGCATCATCAATACAGTTTATGCCACAACAACTGGTCATCCTGATTTCAAAGCCCAGGATCTGGGACACCATGCCAGCTATACCTATTATCTACAGGAAACTATTGGTGAAATCACAGAAGTTTGGTTGCAGAGCCATGGTGTCAAAGAATTTGTGGAAGACCTTAATCCAAAGGAATGCCAGCAACAGAGCTATGCTATGGGATCTTATTGATCATAATGATGACTGCAATGAATCAGCCATGATATGAGCTGTGTTGATCACCATCTGTACCTTTGGAAGCCAGACGTTCCAGAGCAGGCTCTCAAAGGGCATCATGTGCTTTTCTCTGCGGTCACAATTAGTTTACTACAAATTTGAGTAATAAAAGCAGTGTACACCATGTCGCAGCGCCATGGTCTTTGAGCTGTACACGTCGACCTGTGTCTGCACGGGTTTTTCCTCTGCAGTATTGACCCTGAGCACGCACCACCAGCTTCAGAATATAGAAAAGAACACCATAGGCCCATCAAAAGAGTCCTATTGAGCCTATACTCATGTGAAAACTGATCCATGAGCATGTACAGTCCTCGAGGGAGACCCTGTATGAAGATGCGAGCTCCTTCAACTTGGTGTCAATCTCGTTCACGACAATTTGGACTTGTTGCAGGCAAGAGATTACTACACTGGTTGGAAAATTCAAAATTTTCTGCGGAATCCTCAGTGAAAAGTGTCGTTTCAATTTTTCAGCTAGAAACTAGACAGAAAACTCAAAACATTTTCATCACTTTCCAGTCTGAGGTAAAAAAACTCAGAAGAAAGTTGAAAAGGGGTAAAAAAGCTTTGAAATTTTCACCATTTTTTTCGGTGAAAAATGTCTGGAAAATGTCTGAAAACAAACAACATTTTTCACTGTAAATTGTGCTGGAAAAATTGAATCTGCCAACCAGAGCTATCAAAGATTTAATTAATATTTGAGATGAGGAACAGAGAAAGAAAGGTGACTCACACACCACCTCGTCTGCGACTTTCTTCCAGAGATGCACATCTTTGTGGGTGCCCCACTTCTTGCAGTCGTCGTGTGTTTGGCCTCACATGCGAGGCCCTCAAGGTCGGTTTTGCACACTTCGGCGATGAGACAGATGTTGTGTTGGACATCGGGGATTTGCATCGGGTCGTTTGAAGGCGACCAGGAGTTCAGGGATATGTCTGCCCCAGGAAGTAGCGCTGTGGCAGACCAATACTTCCCGGGGCCGCAAGAGAAATTAGCACCCTGCATTTTTTATCACAGAAAACTATGCACCACTGCCCCTGTCGCGTTGATGATCTGCCCAAGGCTCGATGACACCAGCATGTCCTGCCCCACCTCCGCCAGAATCTGCTTGTATGTCTTGTGCTCGATCTTGGTCTTGACCTTCTTTGACCTCTTCCACACATCCTCCCTCTTCTCCTCCGCCTCTCTCTCCTTCCTCCACGCCTTCCATGCGCCCAGCGCCTCCTCGTCCAAGATGACCTCCCCCCTGCGCCTCACCTCCATCTTCAACTTCTCAGTCTTCTCTTTAAACCTGCAGAACCCTATCCACATCTTCTGCGGCCGCAGCTTCGACTCCACCGGTGTCACAATGCCCTCCCCCGCGGCGCCCAGCCACTGGCAGTGCGGGACCCACTCTCACTTGCCTCCACCAACTTGCTCGACCCACTCTGACTTGCCCCACCCCCACCCGCCACCGCCCCATCCTCATCCTCATCCTCTGATCCAGGCTCCTCATCGGAATCCTCGTCAGAGCTGTCTTTCTTGCCCTTGCCCTTCTCCTTCTTCTTCGCCTTGACAGGCTTGGTAGGATCGATGACCCCGCAGACCTCCTGGTTCGGCCCATGTGCGCGCGCGAGGACGTCTCGCCAGGCCTGAATGTTGCAACACAAAAATCAGAAAATGTGCAGGAGACATACATAAATGAGAACGATGGGTGATGCACACACCTTGCTCACGCTGTTCGGATAGCCCCGCGAGGATGTGCACCAGCTTATACGTGTTCTCCCCATCCCCGCCCGAATCCCACGTGACCACATTTGGCGCGCCGAGGCACGCCTCAACGTAATTCTCGCAAAACATATTGCAGATGTTGGAGAGCATGTTTGTAGAGATGACCTGCAGCGAATAAAGTGTTAGATTTCCAAACGTGATAAACAGGTGTATCCTGACACTCCACGCACCTTCACAACCCCCACTAAATCCTTCCTCTCCAACAGATCCCACCGCAACCCACCGCCGCGACCTTGCGTGCCCTATACTTCGCATCTTGTGTGGTCACCAACTGCAGCGCACTCGCACACCCTTGATCTCAGCGAGGCGGTGCACGATGGCGTCCTGTCGTGCGGGGAAGACCGTGTCCTCGCACAAGTTGAGCGGGGCCATCTGGAAGCCGCTCTCAGACGCACTGAGCACGCCAGGGAGGAGCCGATGTCCCAGAAGAGGAGCGTAAAGAGTGTGGTGAGGAGGGCGCCACCGGCGGCGGTGACGCTGCGGGATAAATGAGCAATCTATCAAATCCCCTCGATCCCCACCCAACCTTCACTCACAATCTAAATTTAAACTGCAAAGTTCGGCGGCGCACGAGGGCTGCAGACCCGGAGCGTGTGCACGACCGAGGGGAAGAGTACACAATGTCCAGAGGACATTTGGGTACGAACGAGCTAAGCGGGGATGGTGCACGGGTGGGAAGGCGGCGGTGTATGGATCCATCCGGGGTCGGGGTTGCACAGTGCGAAGCAGGAGGGTGGGGCGGGGCACAGAGATGGTGCATGGGGCAGTGGGGTGTGAGGAGGAACAGGGTGGAGATGCCGCGGGCCAGTGCTGGGGCAGCGCAAGCGGGGTCCCGAGCGGATTGCACAATGGAGTGCGATCGGACAGAGGGCGTGCCAGTAGTCGGGTGCGTGGGTGCACAGTGGGGCATGACACAGCGTCAAGCGGGGTGCGGGGGGGATCAGGGGCAAATGTGCCCTGCCCCTCTGCAACACCAGGGCGGGTGCGGCAGTGGCGCCGTGCACTGCGCAGCGCGGCGATGGTGAGTGGGAGTAGGGACAATACACGAGGGAGGAGAGAGAGAGTACATATGCGTGGGTGAAAAAATGTGGAGGTGTAGAGCGGCCGAGGGGCGCACTATGGCCCAATGCCCCTCTTCGTGTGCAGGTTCTTCTTCGCCATCTCCGCCTTGAGCACTGCACCCTTGTCGATGTCGACACTACAGTACGTCCCCTCCTCGCGTGTGCGGAACTTGGTGAACCCAATAATCTCCTTGCGCGGGCAGGATGCTCGTGCCGCCGACACTGACTCCACCGGGGGCAAACACAGGGGGCTGCTGCTGCGCCTGCCCATCCTCATTGGGATTCGGCGCGGCGGCCTGGGGCCGGTGCAGGCCAACTTGCGATCCCGCCCTCGCGGCCAGCGTCGACGAGTATGCCGCCCTGGTTGATGGTGACGAGGTTTTATGGTCGTTCGAGCCCGCGTATGCGTTGTACGGGCCCCCGCCGCGGAGTGCGGGCTGCTGCTGGTGCGTGGCACTGCCGCTCGGTTGCTGCTGAGAGAGCAGCTATTGTTGGGGTGAGAGTACATTGATGTCGCCGTACGCACTGTACTCTTTGTTGGGGATCTTGAGCGTCGCGGCTTCGAAGCCAAGGGAGAAGGTGAACATGTTTTGGAATTCGCGTTCCTGCGAAGTTGTTGTTAGTATCGAGTAAAGTGATAGGTTGAATGAGGGAGATAGCAGATATTGCAAAGTGGATATACGTGGATGCGTGTGTACACCAAATAAGTGCGCATTCAAATGCGCATTGGGAGCTCCACCGGCCTTGCCACCCGGCCTCCGGCCGTAACAGAGTGCACCAATGAAGGTGAGGGATCGATCCTGCGAGTGGCAGCACACAGTGCGGGGAAGGGCGCCATATCATCCACCAAGACAAAGTGGTGTCATACGTAGGGCTGTGACCCGTAGGCCCGTACCCGTAAACGGGTCCGGGTCGGGTATTTCCGAGCAGACCCGTACACGGTACGGGTTGCTACGGGTGTGCTAGAGGCCCGTACGGCCGGGTCCCGTAAGCGCATTGTGGCGCAGGGATCAACCCGTAAACCCGTATACGGTCGGGTACGGGTAACCCGTACCGTACCCGACCCGTAAGGTTCTTGCTCAAGAGGCGTCACGGCCGGGTCCCGTACCCGTACGACGGGCTGTGAACCCGGCGCTTACGGTTATGGTTCACAGCCCTAGTCATACGGAGGAGGGGCCCAAGTGGTCCACCAAGACACAAATGTACGTGTTCGTGCAATGGGCGTTGCCACCAGAGCGCATCCACGCGTACGACCAAACATGAAAGAAAAAATGCAATGCCACCCACCTGCATATCTTCAGGAAAGCCAACGACAAAAATGGTGGATATGTCCTCCTGCATGATGCCCATGGGCCCCATCACGCTCCGGGGCGGCAGGCCAGGCCCATTCATCAGCACATGGGGCCCATAGGGCGTCTGCGAGTGCATCGCGCGCGCTGCTGCTGCTGCTGGGGATAGTTGCCCAAGTCGAGGCTGGCGCAAGGATCGTAGATGGGGGAGATAAGCTGGGGCGAGAAGGGTCCTGGGAGTAGAGCTGCGGTGGGGCAACCGGGGTGCGGCCCGGGTGGCGCTGGCGTTGGGAAAGGCGGAAAAAGGACGTGCAGGAGTAGAAGTGGTTCAATTTGAGGTCGATTTTGAAGGTTCATGGACGCGGTGGCTGCCGTGGGACGAGTCGTCAGCAGTGCCCGACTCGGTGGGCTCTTGGGCTCTGTGTCGACCTGGGCGACGAGCTGGTCGAGGAAGCCCTCGTGCATGCGCGGGACAGCGCCGGCGAGGACGTCGTCCATCAGGATAATTTCCGTATTCGCATAGATAGCCCGGGCAAGTGTGACGCGGGCTTTTTGACCTCCGCTGAGAGTCAATCCCTATCGTTGTGTAAGCGCCCGAGCAAGTCGTTGTTCTCCCACGTTACCTTTTCGCCAACTTCTGTCTCGTCCCCAGCATCCCACACCTCCAAATCTCGTTCCAAACAACACTGGTATAAGACCTTGCTGTAACGAGCTTCGTCCATGGGGGAATTGAACAGGATGTTGTTCTAACAAAAGCTCAAGATAATTCCCTCGTATGCGTCGGTCACTGACCCGAATCGTGTCGTTCAAAACCCAGCTTTCCTGGGCAGCATACGAAATACCTCCACCCCGAGGAAGATTGTACCAGGACAAAAGAGAGGATGGTACGAGGTGCATCTCACCTGAGAGGGAATGAATATACGACCATCGGGACAAACATATATGAACCGAGAAGAGCCATGAGAAGCGAAGTTTTGCCCTACGAGTAGGGTTAGATGATGAAACTGAAAGGCCAGCCATCTCACCGATCCTGTAGGACCAAGAACAAGGTTGACACACCCCGGTTTTAAACAGAAGTTCGCTCTCGATTTTGAGCTGGAACCTGCGGCTTGATGGGGTAAGGGTGCCATCAGCCTCGTCGCTGGACCATGCGAAAGTCGCGTCCCGGAATCCGATGAGGTTGGAGGCGGGCTCGTTGGGGCCGGGGATTTCCAGATCCTCTCTCAAAGTGAAAGTGTCCAAAAGTTCGGTGTTGTGCAGGAAGTCATCCAGACGATCCAAAGATACTTTACCATTCACTGCTGTCGAGATGCAGGAAAATGCATACCAGAGTTGACTGCGTAGCAAGTCGAAGACGCCCATGGAGGAGAAAACCTTGGACGCGCTGAGATCTTAGTGTGCAATGACGGTCTGTGGGATGGTGAGCCTGAAATAATTTACAACTATATTTCACTAACACTGCATGGTGAAGGTGAGAATCATATGATAATTGCTGCACAATTGTGGATTAGGGACAACTCACTATGTCGCTGTAGATCGAAAAAGCGTCAAATATGTCAACGGGACCGGAGGGTGAAGTCTAAGAACAAACCAAAAGTTACAAGCATGACAACAATGGGAATCGCGTAGCTGAAGCACAAAAGGTGAGACTTGACACACAAACATTCAAGACAACTGACTTGAGCATGCCACTGGTCATGTCGAGCAATCTCCGAATCCACAATTTTTTCAACTCCTCTTCCCGCTTGTCGGCAATCCTTGTATTCATCTCTTTTTCCCATCCGAACATCCTGACATACACACAAGCGGCATGCCCCGTGGCTTATGAAATAATAAGCCACAGTGGCTTATTGGCGGCTTACACGCGGCTTACTGGCAGCTGTTAGCCGGATTTTCTCTTTGTAGGCTCTAGACCCCCGGCAAACTCCAATAAGCCGGCTGACAGCTGCCTAGCTGCCAGCCATAAGCCGTCAATAAGCCACTGTGGCTTATCAATTGATAAGCCACGGGGCATGCCGCTTGTGACAGGTAAGGGTAGCCACATGATGGCATGAAACACGCACTTGACCATCCGGAGTACATTTATCGCCGATGAGCCCGTTAAATATATCAATGTCTTCGGGCACCAGAACCTCACTTTCAACGACCATTTGCACTCTGGCGTCAGTCTTTTTGAGGGTCGTTTTCTGAGCACCTGGTGTGATTCAGTCTTGTATAGAAAGAGATCAAGATTTGCCATCACCTTGTTGCAGTTTGGCGACATAGCCTGGCAGACTCGGAGGAAATAGAACTATTATCACCCTTCCAATAGATCCCGGTCAGGTCGCCGCGTGAAAAATACGAACAACACGTACGCCATACCCACAAAAGCACTAATTTACAAATGAGTGAAGACCAAGGAGGGGCCTCCCGCCCTTACCTCCAACCAAGCACTCGGTACAGGAAGACAATAGCGCCCACGATTTGGATTGGGACAAGAATAACAAGGAACAACAGGTCTCGGCCCTGAACCAGAATGATGAGGTCTGGATGAGAATGACACGGAACAATATATTTCGTGCCTCGTTTATGTGGTTGAGATCGGTGGTAACCAAGTTTGTGATCTTTCCTAGCAAGTTAGCGCTCGCTTTTTTTCCACTAGCCGGACGAGATCATGGGGCCGAGGAACAGAAGAATAATCCAGAACCACGGTTTCATGAGAGATTCTTGGTTCGGATTTTCCAGGTGGGTAAAAAAAAGACTAATATGTCAACATGGACAGGAACGAGGAATAAGCCCAGTACCTGAGGAGTCTGTTGATCCCAGTGGGAGAGATGAACGCGGAGAGTGCCAGGATGGAAAGCGTAATAGCCATATTGAAAACAGTGGAACGGTAGGTCCATAGAAAACCGAAGAAAATATGCTGGGCTTTGCCGGAAAATGGATCCATGTGCTGGTACCGGTCAATGACTGATATACACAACAGGTAATAAAGCAAGTAAGGCCGACAAGCGGCACGGCCTGCTACCAATTGATTTCAATCATGGAAATAATGCACAAAGTAGTGTTGATTCCGGGCCCCGGCACACATGCGTTGTGCCACACAAAAATTAGCATGGTTGGTTATATTGCGAGAACAAAAAACAAGTAGAAAACTATTAAAAGTTATTATCCGGAATGGGCAGCCCGAAGCTCGCTCGGTCGACGCTGACGCGTCGACCAGCTCGCATTGGGCTGACACAACACATCAGATTTAAATTTGACTATGTAGAAGGAGTAAGACTCCGAAAAGGAAACACAGACCACAGTTGAACTGTTGCAGAAAATAAACCCAAGATTGTAGAGGCTAGACTGCGCCTGATGTTTCTGCGCGTTGTCAAAGAGGCAAGTCAGAAGCTCAGAGCTGAGTGCAGGGTTGTCAAGCTGCCGAATGTTGTTCAGGTCATTGGCATCAATGAACTCTAGCTGGAGGAAACAGCCACCTGTAGCTCCTGAGTAAAAAGGAAACAATCTGGAGAGAGAAGACATTGATATTGAAGAGCCAGGCCCAAAGGCGGTAAATGCTGCACAAAAACCAGATGACGAGACGTGCTTGACATCACGGAAGTTTTTGGCAAATCAATGCTGACGCGTGGGAGGTATAAATATCGTTTCAACCAATCAGAGAGCCAGAAAAGGTGCTTACGCAAAAACTGCTGACGAAAACGGGAGTTTACTGCAAAAAGTTAAAATCGGGCTCCCTAAGACCTGTACCTAACGGTAGCAGGAATCAAACCTACCGGCCAGGCTCTCTGCTTGAGATTCTCTGCATAATCGTAATCGGACAAAGGCGGAAGCTGGTCGAACTTGAGGTGCGGGACGCTGTATCCGAAGAAGATGATGGGATCCAAGAAAAAGTAGAACACAAGCGAAAAAAGCGATGCGGTTTGTTCAGGATTTGGTACCGGGCTAGAGTGCTGGACACATCTCAGCGACAGTTTCTCGAAAAAGTCAACCCTATGTACCTTGGGATCGACAGGAGTGTACTGCCGGGGTATAGCAACAGGCAAGATGACGGAGATAGCAAAGAGCACAAATATTTTCGCCCAGAGGAGCCGTCCTTCCTCGAGATCCTGGGGAAGAAGCGAAAATGTGGCCAACGGAAAAATATCCCAGTAAAAATAAACCCCGAAAGTACACAATAGCAACGCGTTTAGGTGCTTGACCGCGACGTTTCGCCAGTTGACGCTGCCCACGGAAACAACAGCAAGGACAGAAGCATAAAACTACGCCACGAATTGTTATTTCCAGGAAAATAAGAAAGACAAGGAAGACGCACGTAGGTTATGCACAATGAAATGTGAGATGCACGAGATTTTGCGAGCAAGATCCATTGGTGCGTGAATGTTCCGGTCTCTTTCTCGTCGTCGTCCAATGCCACCGAGACGAGAGACAAGCTCAGCAAAACGAGACACCCGAGTAATCTTGCGACTTTGTACGCGAAGATAGTTGTCCCCCATGCGCCTCGGCATGTCCAGCGATTGAAGTTGTTTCCGAAGTATACTCGGGCTGTGTTGATAGAGCCTTGAAGTATCGAGCTCGCAATTTGAGGCCGGGTCCTGACTCCCACAAAAGGTGCGATAGCAGGACGACTATTGACGCTGAAGCAACATACAGAGAGAAGGTGAAGGAGTCTGACCAGAAACTGTATGCATTCATGAACAAAAGTGCAAACGCAACCAAAAAAAAAAAAACCCCTGCCTGGCCATACTGTAGCTTCCGGGATGTACAGGACCCAGGTGGGCACGAAGATTTAAATTTATACTCTCAACGCGACATCACAGAAATCTAGCGCGGATCTGATAGAACTTCACTGAAGTATATTGTAGAGCGGTCGTAGTACCGCGAAGCCGTGAGGCCGCTCTAGGCCGCTGCGCTCATTGCATGTGGAATGCAAGAACCCCATTATTATCATGTTGACGTCTCCCTCAAAATCCCATGCTATCTTTCGCACGATTCCGAAATATTCGCGACTATGCGCCTCTCACGAGGCATCGGAGTAGGTGCATCACGATTTCTCTCGGACGTACTTAGGAGGAGAAATGCAATGCTGTACGATACGAAAGCGGGAAGGAATCGTGAGCCCTCGTGAGCCGACAAATACAGAATAGGTACTACAATGATGGGTATGCGAATTCGAAAACAGCCACACGGGTGTGATGCGAAAACAACTTGAAGGGTGGGCGGGTGATGCGGATACAGTAGTTTGAGAAGAAATAAACGAGGCGACGGGTGTAGCGCGGGATGCAATGCAGTGGTCCAAAAGCGGGAAAAGATCCGGGAGTTGAAGAGTGGAGCTGAGGATATCAGTCCATGATAGGATTGGGGATAGACGAATGGGGGAAATAGGTTGGTTTGGCAGGCTGCTTCATCTTGTCTTTATATTTTTTATAGATCTTCTGGTTCATAATTACGCCCACCGATGTCCGCCCGTTCGCCAAGGGAATAAACCAGGCACTACGCACGGGTTAGTACACGTCCAAAGGTAAAGATATGAATAAAACTAACCACCCGGATGAGAAGCAATAACGTTAGCTCTGAGCGACAGGGAAGCGAGGGAACGAATACAAACCCGTTAACGCCTCGAGCCAAGGTGCGCCTTCCCTGGACGTAGGTCCCAGCGCCAGACCAATAACCCCAGCAAGCTACGTTCCTCAGAGACGAGTTGAAATATCGAGACGATGACGAGAACAAAACCAAGAAAATTGCGCACCTGGACCGACAGTTGAGAATATTATATCCGTAATTTCCGCGACCCTTCGCCACCCAGGCTCCCCACTCGCACAACGACTTGCAGTTTATTCTGATCTTGGAATGCCGGTCCCGCGCCCGAGAGTCTGCGCTGGGGTAGAAAGTCGTGGCGATGAGCCATTCACGCTGTGCACAGGTCAGTACGGGAGTTCATCAATGTAAGAGAAGTGATGCGCGTACACGTCCCGCACGAGTGCGAGGAGCTTCGGGCGCTTCTTGTCCGCGCTGTCCTTGGCGAGGGCGCCCCTGCTCGACAAGGCACGAGCGCATGTCGAGATCCAAGTCCAGTTTGTCGAGATCCGATTCGGGCGAGGGGGATCCAAGTCGTGCGAGGAGTGCGAAGAACGTGAAGACGATGGCTGGCGAGGTGGCCATGTACTCAAACAGCGCTGTGGCGTCGGATGGCTGGGGTGACCTACGGTACGGTCGGTCGTCATGGACGAGAAGCAAGGACGGTGCGTCTCCTTCTTGTGTGCGTGACCTGTCAGACCTCACGCGCTTCGGCATCTCCCCTCATCTTCTGCGTTCTCGCCGCCCTCTCGCTTGCGCGCTTCTACATAGCATCTTCAGCAGAGGTTTCACTATGGGCGCGGGCACGCAAACCGTCAACACCTCGCGAAGGCTAGATACTCTTCGCAAACTGCTGGCTCAAGAACAGGTGCAAGCATTTGTCGTTCCGAGCGAGGACCAGCCTCAGGAAACGAGCGCGGGTCGTCGAGCTGGCGCGCAGCCTCGCACATCGCCTGCGCTGTGGGTGCGGTGCTCACGGAGAAGCTCGACGCGGCGCTTCTTGACAATGGAGGAGAAAAGAAAGGAGAGAAATGCAGTGCTCTGTGCGTGACCTTGGACTCCGGTGTCCATGGTCATGTGATGTGATCTCAGTTTCCATCGTCTCTTTCCACTCACCACTCACCACTGTGGCCACACCTCGCTCCTCTCGTTGGGGGCAACATTTTCGGCCGTGAAGTTAAGGTGGTCAGGTGGTGGATTTGGCGCGGGAACTGGACTGACTTTCCGCTGTTTTAGGTGGGATTTTCGGGGCGCTCTCCGTGCTAGGAGAGGTACTGGATGGATTGGATGTATTGGATAGGTTCGAGGTGCGTTGCACGTCGCTCGACGTAGATTTTCGCTGATCGCTGCTCGTTTTAGGCTGTGCGGGGACTTCCACTTGGATCTCCTCGCGCGTTTTCTTCCCAAACACCGTGCCGTCACCCGCACCCACACCTTTGTCCCGAATGGCCGTGCGCGCCGCAGGTCGGGTTTATTGCCCGTCAGGCGCTCGTACGGCGATATGGGCGCGGTCTTCTTCGTGGGTGTGCGGTTACGCAGTCAAACGCCGTACAAGACGGCGAGCCCCCAGAACTGCTTCGGGAGGCTGCTGGCGATCAACATGTAGCCACCGACTACTGCCTCTTGTGCGGAAAAAGAGCTCAAAGACACCCGCCCCTACTGCAACGAGCAGTGCCAGACCGGCGATCCTACGTCCCCGTCCCTCAGCGCGGCCAGCAGCGCCTTTTCGTCCCTCCACCAGCAGTACGCCCATGGCCAGGACGTCCCCGCCCTCGTCCCCTTCGCCCTCGGCCGCGCCCTCAGAGCATACACCGCCCATGACCACTACTCCGCCTCCTCGTCCTCCGCCTCCTCTATCACAGCGACAACGCACCAACGGCTCCAGGACGAGGCACAAGCTGTCCTGGATGTCATTGAGGACCCCGACGTGGCCCAGGCTCTGCGCTAGGATAAGGAGCAGAATTTGCAGTACTTGAAGGACAATTATAACGTCGGCGGCACCCGTTTTATGTCGTCGCGTGTGTCTTACTTTTCATACAGCTTACCCTCGACCAAATCACCGTGCTTTACCACTTTGGCCAGTTCCAATACTCATACGGGTCAGTTATCTTGTCGGCTATTGTTTTCTACTTGATCTCATGTTTTGTGCAGTAACTACAGCGGCGCCGCCGACTAGCTGTATTACTTTCAGGTCCTGTCGACCGACAACGACCTCAACACCCCCCGCCGGCGCGTCCCTGCACGCGCGCAACGCGCTGGGCGAGGTCATCAAGGTCGTCCAGATGGAGGAGTACCAGTACCAGGACCCCATCACCGCATTCCTCAAGGAGCTATATGTGGAGTTTGACTTTGAGGCTGCGCAGCGGGAGCTGAGCCGTGCCGAGCATGTGCTGGGCGATGACTTCTTCCTCGGCGAGTTCAGCGCAGACTTTTTGGACAACGCACGGTATTTAATCAACGAGGCGTACTGCCGGACGCACCAGAAGATCGACATCCGGTGCGTATTCGTTTTCTGCACCTGACGGAAAATGGGAGCTGACTGCCGGCCAAGTTCCGCACACGCGAGGAGGGGACGTACTGTAGCGTCGACATCGACAAGGGCGCGGTGCTCAAGGCGGAGATGGCGAAGAAGAACCTGCACACGAAGAGGGGTGTTGGGCCGTAGTGCACCCCTCGCCTGTTCTACACCTCCACCTTTTTTCACCCACGCACATGCACTCTCTCCTCGCTCGCGTATCTCGTCCCCGCTCGCCATCGCCGCACTGCGCAGTGCACGGCGCCTCTGCCGCACCTGCACTGGTGTTGCAGAGGGGCATGGCACATTCGCCCCCGGTCCCCCCCCCCACTCCACCCCGCTTGGCGCTGTGTCGTGCCCCACTGCGCACCCACGCACCCGACTACTGGTGTGCCCTCTGTACGACTGCACTCCATCGTACAATCCGCTCGGGACCCCGCTTGCGCTGCCCCAGCGCTGGCCCGGGGCATCTCCAACCTCTTCCTCCTCACACCCCATTCCCCCATGCACCATCTCCGTGCCCTGCTCCACCCTCCTGCTTCGCACTGCGCAACCCCGAGCCCGGATGGATCCATACACCGCCGCCTTCCCCACCTGTGCACCGTCCCCGCTTAGCTCGTTCGTACCCAAATGTCCTCTGGACATTGTGTACTCTTCCCCTCGGTCGTGCACACGCTCCGGGTCTGCAGCCCTCGCGTGCCACCGAACTTTGCAGTTTAAATTTAGATTGTGAGTGAAGGTTGGGTGGGGATCAAGGGGATTTGAAGCTGCGGGTCGACACCTGTAGTTTCATGATTAGTAGATAGTATGAGTACATATATAAGAATGATATATGCACCTCCAGTACCCGAATGAACAATTTTGCAATACTTTCTCGCCGTTGGCGCCTAAATTTCGAGTTGGGTTCTATTTCTTCCCGTTCGCCGAAGCGCATGTGACTGCGTCTGTCTACAATAACTGGGCCTCAGGAGGCACCGGGGGAGGTAAGCGTATATCATTCTTCACTGCCGATAAATTTTCTCAAACTGAACGTAGGGACTACCGCGCCCCCGACAACTACAACGACAACAACAGCAAAGCCAACAGGAACGGTAAGATCCAACCACTGCACTATTATAATCTCAAAATTGACTTGGTTTAATCAAGGCTACCCCGTACGGAACTTCCCTTTTTACACCAGCGTGATGTTAAATTTCTTCTCAATATTTAGAGTCGACTACATCGTCGTGGGCTCCGGACCGGCGGGATAATCACCGCCGACCGTCTCTCGCAGGCCGGCAAGTCCGTGCTCCTGCACGAACGCGGCGGCCCAAGCACAGGCAGACTGGCGGCACATATCAGGCCGAGTAAGTTTGTGCTTCAGTTGAATTGGATTCAAGCTCATTTATTTTGACTTTTACAGCTGGTTAAAGGGAACGAATGTATGCATTATCTCGTTTCTTGCAACGTTCATGCGTGATATTTATTGTTCATTTTTCAATAGCTGACAAAGTTCGACGTGCCTGGGTTGTTTGCCGAATCGATGTTCACGGATCCGAAAGAGCTCTGGTGGTGCAAGGATATCAATGTCTTCGCCGGCTGCCTGCTGGGTGGAGTGAGTAATACAATCACCGAACTCCTGGTCTGTGCTCATTCGTCCCGCAGGGAGGTTCCGTCAACGGAGCGTACGTGAACCAACCATAGTTGGCCAAGTTCCCTTGATTGAAATTTCAAATATAGCCTGTACTGGCTCCCCTCGGACCAGGGATTTCTCCACGGCTTCTGGCTGGTCCCAAAAATGGACAAATCATCAGCCGTACACAAACGCACTGAAGGCTCGGCTTCCTCCCGCCGATGCCCGTCTACGGACGGCAAGCGGTACCTGGAAGAGATATCTAATGTGGTCGCCCAGCTTCTCATCCCACAGGGCTATCACAATGTAACTATCAACAATGTTCCAGACGACAAAGATCACATCTACGGTCCGCTTTCTCTCTTTCAATATTCCTGTTGGTTGAAATTCAATTTGCCACTGTTCAGGCTACAGCCTGCTACAGCGCATATAATGTGAGCCGACACCCTGTTTTGGACTTCAATTCTTTCTCATTCCTTTCCAGTTCATAAAAGGCAAACGTGGTGGGCCGGTCGCGACGTATCTGCAGACCTCCTTGGCACGGAAGAACTTCCAGCTCAAGTTGAACACGTATGTGTGGAACGTCATCCGGAACGGCTCGCAAATCACCAGCGTCAAAACGAACGACACGGGTGTTCCAGATGGAATATATCCCCTGAAACCCGGCGGTCGGGTCATCCTTTCCGCAGGAACTTGTGGCAGTGCGCGCATTCTTTTCCGCAGTGGAATTGGCCCCACGGTACATTGGTTTGCCATGACATCTATTTTTCTTTAGGGTTTGCAAGACTCTTGCAGGACATGATCAACCTCGTGAAAGGCAATCCTGTGGCTGGTCCCCTTCTCCCACCGGAGGCACAGTGGATCAACCTTCCGGTCGGTTTCGATGTGGGTGGTCAAATATTTTGTTCAGAGTTGTGAAAATCAGAATTGAATCACGAAATTTGCAGGTGTCGGACAATCTGTCAATCAATATACGCAGTAGTTCCGTTTCCACTTAAACGACTCTTAGCGGCTTCCTCAGCTGGTGTTTACTCACCCATCGGTGTATGTTTTTTGTGTTCTTTCCCGCATCAGGCTATGGACTCACGGATGTTGCAGCAACTCATATGATAATTGGGCAAACATCTTCACCCCCGGGCCACCTGCTGCAGACGCTGCTCAGTATCTGGCTAGCCGATCCAGTATCATGGCACAAGCCTCACCCAGGTATAGCACTTGATGAATTTACCGTTCATCTGTCTTTAACGGCCGGCAGACTCAACTTCTGGCAAGCAATGGGCGGCACTGACGGTGTGACACGATGGGTGGGAACTTCTTTTTCAAATATATTCAAAGTAAAACTCAACCTGTGCAACAGCTGCAAGGCACTGCTCGCCCAGGTGCTGCCTCTGTTACCACTAAATTCCCGTACAATCAAACGTACACTCAATTTTTCTGCTTTGGAGTTACGCTAACACTATGCTCCTTGTAGGCAAATATTCACGATAACAGCATATCTGTGCGTGCTGAAAGCGGCCGAGTCTGTCTTTGATTCCATTGTAATTTAACAGGTCCTCTGGAATCAAATCTCGCGGCCAGATCGGCATCAACGCTGCCCTCAATGCAATGCCTCTCGTAAATCCCTGGCTGGTAGACCCAGTTGATAAATCGACTCTCGTAACCGGTCTCAAGAATATTGCCTCGGGTACCGCGTTAGGTATTTGATCTCGTTCTATTCCGGTGCCAATCACTCACCACGATCAGTTCCGGGAATGGTCATGATAACACCCGACAACACCACAACTATTGACGCATATGGTATATGCCTTTGCACTTGCTTCAGTCCTCGCTAACTTGAATCTGATCAGTCAATGCCTATGATCCAGTCAGTGTTCTAGCTTTTCTCGCTGAAGTATCATTCACCAATTTAACAGTCTACCATAGATTCCAACCACTAGGTGCCATCCCACTTGCCGTGTGTGGACGGCTCTTCCACCTGGCGCGATGGCGTCTCTTGGCGCTAGGGCACTGTCCTGGTTCTCATCCATGACACACGACCGTAGGCCACCCCAGCCACGCTGTGGCTACTTGCTATGCATATACCTGCAACCACCTGCTGACCGAATCGCGATCCAGCCTTCCCAAAGACGATCACCTCGAATCTTAGCTCCAGCAAGTGCAGGGCTGGTACAAAGAGATCCAGGGGTACCTCAACCGCGATTCGCAAGCCATGAGGCTGCTGCAGGATGCACATGCAGCGCTGTGCGGTAGTGTGCACGGACACGTCCAGGCGGCATTCTGCAGGGCTGGTACAAAGAGATCCAGGGGTACCTCAACCGCGATTCACAAGCCGTGAGGCTGCTGCAGGATGCATGTGACACAGCACTGTGTGGTAGTGTGCATGGACGCGTCCAGGCGGCATTCGGGCCGATTAGTCCAGCAGTTTGCACATGTTTAGGGCAAATCCACATCTTGCTTTGTTCCAGCACAGCAACATTGCGGGATTGCCTCTCGACTGGCACCAGAGGATCCGGGAGCCTAGCCCAGCTGCAGCGGTGTTATATGCAGATGCTAGAGGCAATTGATGATTCACATTGCGGTGGGTACATTCACATCACCTCTTTCAGTAAATTGATCGAATATTCACTGACTATTTTGTACAGACATGTTCGGCCGGTTTTGTCCTGTGCGTCCCCTCTCCCCTCCTCCCCGCTTGCATTTGGCACTCATTTCTTTTTTTCCTTTGTATACATTAGGGCAGACAACATAATGGAGCGCTAAGAGCTCCGTGCCACGCAGGAAAGGCACAGATCTTTGTCCAGCAGGCGATGGTGGTGTCGCCGCAGGTGCAGTTTGTGGGGTAGATTAATATCGCGCAGGGGTGCATTGGGGCCTCTCCCTGGATGTGCTCATTGATATCTATCGCAGCTGGTGAGCAACATCCTGTTTACCAACTGGGATTGCAACTCCTCAATTTCATTGTTTTTTTGTGCCTGGAGCCCATTCTGATGCTTAATATCCTGGTAAGCTCTTTCGAGCTCAGCATTCAATTTCTTGACCTGTTCAGCCAGATTCATAACTGTTTCCTGTTTTTTTTGCAACTTCAACTTCAAGTATCTTATTTGCTTTCAATGTCTGATGGTGCTCTTGTTCCAAATTAACAAATTTGGCATGAAGATCCTCATCTGCAGTTTGCAGTTGCTGTAAGCCTAGTATACGTAAGAGTCCTATCAGATCTGTGCAAACTTTGATCATCAGAGGGATTTATCACCATAATATCCTCTTCATCCTGTAGGACTTGGCCATGGTCTTGGTGGGGCTTCACAGCCTGTCTATATAATACTAGTTGATCTTGAGCATTCTTCAATTCAATGTTCCTATTGTTTGTAACTTCTTGAAAGATTACTTCTGAGAAAAGTCCTTTACCTTTCATTGAGCTGAGTTTCAGCATTTCCCAGAGAATCTGCCCACTGTTGTGCCAAGTCCTCGGCCTTTGTGAGCATCAGTCCAGTGAACCTGTAAGCATCATCCAGTTCCTTATTTCTGTGCTGTAGCTTTTCTTGGTCCTGCTCTAGCATGAATCTGCAGATCAGCAAAAATCAGTGCTCTCAATGTAATCATGGTCAGGGGACTAACATACATTTTTTCATTATTTTCATCAATTTCTTTGTACAACTCGTTGACCTGATCTTCCCATTGACTTTTTTTTGTTCATGCTGCATGTCATGTCCTTGGTGAAACTCCTTCATGGCATTTAGTTCTGTATTCGCTTCTTCCAAGTCCACCTTGATTTTTGCAGTTTCATTCCTTAGATCTGTAATATAAGATTCATAGTTGTTGTCAGAGATAGTAGTAATGTTCCTCTCTGAATCATTTTCAGCACATTCATGTATCAGGATATAAATGGAAAGACACGCACTCAGTAAAATCACTTTTTAAGACTGCAGATTTTTCCCATTTACCTCCACCAACCTCATCTATATCTTCTGAAAGAGTGTCTTCATAAAACCTGGTCCAGCTTGCGAAACTGTTTCAGCCCAGCAGAGGAGTATGTATAGGCAGTGAGAACTAAGGCATTCATGTGGACAATAGCTTGTGCAGTACTAGGGTTGAGCTCTTGTTTTGCAAGAACATCAGTTCTGGAACACAAAAGTTCACAGTAGGTTTTAGAACAATTTTTATCAAGATTATAGCATCAGCTGATAGTAAAGAGAGGTCAAGTTGAGCCGTTGTTGAGCTTCTCTTGTTCTTGAGCCACCTATAGAGAAATCATTGCCTGAAACTTGGGCTTTAAAACCACTAGATAGATAATTAATTGTAGCACATGTAATCTGAATTTCTGTACACCTACACATCCAACAGGATATCAAACCAGAGAGAACCATTGCAAAGGTGCTCTGGACTGGAGATTGGCTTTTCCATCTGTTGTAGAAATTCACTGAATGCCTGAAGAGAAGCTGCAAGTTTGGAACACTCATTCTATCTGAGGTCATGATCAGGACCAAGAAGTGATCAACAGTCTTTGATAATCATAGTGCTATTCATGATCATGTCACTGTGTACAATGCAAAACAGCCACATAAGTAACTAAATGGCTATTACCTGTTATGGAAGTTATTGTGTGCCTGGATTTGGTTACAAACCGCCTCCGCCGGCTTTCCAAATTGGGAAACCTGTGGTCGGCGAGGTTTCGGCAAGGCAAAACCTGCCGTGATGTGTCGAACGAGGCTGAAAGTGACGTCCACGATATTTGATATTGCATGTATTCCGGTATAAGCTAATAGTACAAAGCTACAAGATGTATGCAATACAAAGCTATAGGACAAATAGGATGAATACAATATTACTTGTACTCGGGCGGGTACATAAAAAAGAAATTGTCCACGACGATTGGCATGTACCTCAGCGCCAGAGGACGGCGCTGAGGTATACTTTTGTCGTTTAGGCTGTGTAGCGGCCCGGCGTGCGGGGCGCGCCGTTGGAGGCGCTGTCGAGGGCGGTATCCATCGATGTCATATGGACAGCTGGCGGCGCGCTGATAGGTGGAGCCGTTGAGGGCGGCATTGTCGATGTAGTCCGGACGGCTGGCGGTGCGCTAGTAGGCGGCGCGGTCGAGAGCGGCGTTGCCGATGTTGTGTGCACGACTGGTGGCGCGGTTGCGGGCGGCACGCGAGGCGGAGATCTAGGGCTGTGGATGGTCAGGGAGGTGGATGCACCGTGGTCAAGCACATACCTGGTTTTGCGCCGCTTTAAACCTTTGACCTTGATCCCAGGCATCATGGCCTGCTGTGAGCAGCGAGAGGCTGAGGAGGAGCTGGAAGACCATTGGGGACCACGCCGAGAGCCCAGAACTTGTATCTGGGGCCATGGGCCTCGTTAAAACATTAGAAAATGTATTTAGCAGTGGGCGAGGTGAATAAAATGTGTTGATAACGCCCCGCAGTATACCACTTGCCGTGGTTGATGCCAGATTGGCACAGGGAGGAGGCGGGTGCAGGCGGGTTCGGGGCAGGGAACGCCAACGCGTTGACGTCCAATGTGTGGTGGTTGGGGAAGAGGGGCATTGTAGAGGTATCGCGGGGGTGTTGCGGTCGATGGAAGGAGGAAGAGAGAGGATGTTTGTTTGGCGCGTGCTTCAGCTCGGCTTCAGTTTCAAGCTCCGCAGAGAAGCCGTCGGCAGGGGGCGGTTTTTTTGCCCTTCCCAAAAGGTTCAGGGACGGAGGCGGTTTGTCTCGAGTGATGTGCCTGGTACAATTACCTTTTATAGAAGGTGTTGTGACCTATTTTTACTCTATTTGGTTTCAATATCCGGGCAATATCCGGACCCCATGTGACTTACCATATATGGGGTCCGGATATTGCCCGGATATTACCCGGATATTATTAATATCCGGGCAATATCCGGGCCAGTTATATTGTACATTGTCCCCAGTGTACCCTGCTCCTTGTTGTTATTTATGCTGGATTCCAGTACGCGGACAGCTTCTATATCTGCTGTGTCCCCGGAACGCGGCGAGCTCCTGCCCTTGGAAGTGCACACCGGGTACAATGAGGAGGATGCGGACCTGCTGAAGCAGAGTTTGTCCGAGGGTGGATCGGTACTGGGCCATGGACAGGCTCATTCCTTCAACACATAACAATGTCACTATCGCTTGTTTGGAGGTAGCCCCTTCTTGCTTATTATTTTTGCAAGATTACTGACCCGTTGTTGAAAGTTTTATCTTAAGCTTATGGTTGAACCTCATCCTAAGCACACCAATTCAGTTTTACCCGCTGACACGGTACGAGTGTATCTAATCTGTGCCAGAAGTGATAGACTAAACATTTTTTTCTATGTTTGATAGAGAGGGAAAATACACGCAGGTCCGCATCCCAGCGTTTGACAGGCTGTTCATGACGATCATGAACTACGTCCTCACGGTCACGGTGCACAATCTGTCAAGGATTTTCCGGCGCTTTGTTGCGCGCTGTGCTTGCCTGAGCTTGGCACTCCTTGTGTGGGTAGGCGAGATGAAGCTGAACTCGAAGGATCCCGAGCCATTGTTGATCGAAGAGGCCGGCTCAATTCCAGACAAGAACAAGGAGTCGAGGAAGAGCGAGATAGACGCAATGATTAAAGCACTGAGGAAGGATAAGGCAGATCCTCGGGAGCTGCGGAGTGTTTGGCGCCTTTCGGTATACCAGATCGATGCCCACAAGGTCGCTGCGCTGCATGTCGAATTCGCGCCAGAGTCAGGCATCACGGCACATGTGGTGGGAGAGGAGGCGGGACGGCAGCTGATGAACACGTTCGACTCGGATGGCGTGTGGCTACCGTTCAAGGTTGATGGTGCTGCAGGGGAGGCGGTGGTTGGCGTAGATGTGGCGCATGACAATGAGATCAAAGCTGTGAAGGTATGTCTGCCATTTCTTCAATGCAATGTTTGTCCCATCTGAATTTCTCGTCGGCCCACAGAGCCGCTTCCCTTGTCTCCGTCCTCATCTTCTGCTGGCATTGCCGGCGATACACATACCCGCAGACACCGACGACCCGAGCAGCGGTAGTGGCCCACGACGCGCGCATCGGTTTGTGGGCAGCACAAGAGCATCGAGGCACCGTGGGTACCTCAAAACAAACTCAGCTTCAGTACATATATCTGGGTGAATAGCCCAGCTGGTTAAGACGTAAGAGTTTTGGACCTTAGTGCGGAGGTCGCCGGTTCAATCCCCATGTAAAACAGTAATATACACTATAATAGCTAGTCAGTAGAGTAACAACAAGTAAACTTAGTAAGTAACTATCATCAGTAGTCAGTAACAAAGTAAGTAAAAGTGTGAGCATGTAATGTAATGTAATACAATCAGTAAGAAAATAAACCTGATCAGTAAAATGTAACCAATAACTGAGATCGGTAAGAGTGGTAAGAAAGCGAAGTCAGTAAGAACCAAAGAGACATCCGGTAACATTTTTTTTTCATTATCAGGCCGCCTACCCTTGCGATGCCTTATAATGAAAATGATCACTTGTAAGACAGCCTGATCTCATAGGATGCCTGGATTCTCATAAGTTGGTGTGATCTTATAAAATATCATTTCTCTTATGATGTCATTATAAGATCATGTACTCTTACGGCCTCACAAGGCCTTATGTGGCCTTACATTGAGATTTCGATTTTTCCGACATACTCTGCCCTGGTGCCCTCGATCTAGCAATCCAGTCACCTTGTATCCAAACCATAAACCCCAGACCATCCCAGGTGCTAGTGGTATTGTTGTTGGTAGCTGCGTAGTGCTAGCGTGTTGTTGAACGGCTTTGTTGAAGTCTAGCAGTCAAATTGTGTTTGTTCCAACCCGTTGGTCGCATACTACGGCCCAGACCCAAACTCACAAAGAGAAGCACTTACATCTTTGGAGGAATAGATTGTTGTAGTGGTGGTTTTGTGGTTGTTTTGTGCAATCTTGAATCTAAGCTATTTCTAGTTGTATATCAAGTGCACTGTTTCAACAGGCTGCTGGATGCGCCACCACTACCGATTTGGTGTCTGTGTCGGCTCCAGCCCCTGCTGCACAGTCGGGAAAACTGAGTAGCAACTCTTGGAACTCCGTGCGACCCGAGGGTCATGAAAATAGTCTTGATCGCGTGGAATCCTTCTTACGACTTAATACCTCTGCCCTTTCCAATCTGAAATCTTTATGCCCCATCTTACGATCCCCGCAGATCCAGTCGGATTTCCGAGCGCTTGTTGACTCCGGTTCGTCTGATTGTTTCATAGACCCTGTCCTCTGTACCACCAATAATCTCACTCGTGTTCCAATCCCTCCACTTGGTCTCCGTCTCTTCGATGGATCTCTGGGAACTATGATTTCCAAGAAAGTCCTCATGGACGTTTCTTTCCCATCTGGTGACTCAACTCCGGTTGAACTATATGTCACACCTCTGGATTCCACTTGCTCTGTTGTGCTTGGATACAATGGCTGACCCGACACAATCCGCTGATTGACTGGACATCTGGTCAAATCTTTTTCTGCTCTTCCAGCTCTGGTATTCCTCCTTTGGCCCTGGCCGAAGTCCGTCTGTCGGCCTCTGCTGACACTTCAGGCTATGTCAAATCAGACCTCAGTAGGGTCATCATAACCATGCTGATACTGGCCCTTATAGGGGTCAGACCCATGGTTTCAAACCAAGGGTTTGGTTCCAACCACATGAGTTGGTTGCAACCACCTTACCATACATGGATGTGTCTATGGTGTTGTGACGTGACCACCATGGATACATCCAATGCTGCACTTGCACAGCCCGTTTTGGGGTTTTTTACACCCTACAGGGCCCTTTTTGCAGGCTCTGGGCTGCTCCCATCCAGCCATTTGAAATGTATTCTCCCTCTTGTTCAATCCATTACTTGTTGTACATCATGTACATCACCCGAAACAAATTATGTGATGTGGTCACAATATGTTTTCCATATTCTGTTGTCCTCCATGTTGAATGCATTTAACATGCATCTTCCGTCTTTCCTAGTTACACATTCAACATACATATAGAAACACATCTAACACACATGCATCACCCCTCAAATGCCCATTCAAAACCTTTTTTGCGTTTTGCATGACCACACATTCAAAAAACATTTTGAACCCTCTTCAGATCTTTCTTATCTTTTTCCAGTGAAAAACATCCTGAATACATGCAAAACATCTATGAAACACAGACAAGACCTACACGGATTACATGTGGTTGTAATGAGAAACACATTTTAGATGTTCCCCATATGTTACATGTATGATCGCCACATATGCTAAACAGAATTATAAATGTTATTCAAGAGTTTTCATGAAACATATGCAAGACACATGAAAATTATATGCAGCTCTTTTTTTGAATGTTTTTTATGTTTAGGCTTGCCCAGCACTCAGCACACATTTTGAATCTTCAGCCGATGTTATCTAGCCACACATGGAGAATATATGTGAAAGCCTTGCTAAATGACATCCAACCCATAGTAATAACATATTTTAATCGTGTTCATGATGCCACATTTGATCATCATGTGAAAGACATTTTAAAAGTTTTTCAGAATGTGGTCCCCTTAAACATGTGGAGGGAATTGCAAATTGGTTCTCGATGTTTTTCACATATTTGGCCAGTAAATAATTGCCAATTGGTTATCCTCCCTGTGTCAAACAGCACTCTAAAAGTTCAAATAAATTGGAGGAGCTTTTAAGTGGTGAATAAAACATTCTGTATGCTAGAATTTCTCGAAAGTATTGATGCTGGTTGCGCGGTCGTCTTCTAAAGAACAGTGTGGCTGTGCTGATTATATAACAACTGCTTACCCCAATCGGGACCCCGCGCTTAACAACAGACTAGATAATCCCCCGTTCGACTCGGGATCTTGCTATACAGTCAATTATACTCGATTGTTTTGCCCCATCCTCTAGTCCTAAATCAAGTATGAAACGGGTAAGAAAAGGCGAGGAGTCGCAGGGCGCGCGTGTTGAGTTTCGCCGCATATAGCAACCAACAAACCTTGTTTAATCACCTTCAACTTCGACTTCGACTTCGACTTGACCTGATTTGACGTGATTTGATGTTGCGGCAGCATCACCCAGACAACTTGAAGGATGAGAAAACCGGTAAGAAAGGCAAGCATGGCAAGGAGGTACACATCGGGATTGAGTAATATGTGGCAGAAGTTCAACCCGAAATCCCTCGTTCGACTCGGGGTCTTGCTGTTAGCATCGAATTCACATGTTTTTACCCAGTTTGAGTCTCAAAGCTTGAAGTATGTGAATGACGAATGGACGCGTATATGTAGAGAGGAAAAGGCAAGGAGGCGCACGGTGCACGTTGAGTTTAAGTAATAAACCACAAATTAAACTAGGGCTGCTCAATAATTGGGTCGACCTGGTCAGGTCATGTTTTTAATAAAATAAATAATCATGCCGTTTGATCTCCGAGTGTTTGCCGATATTCTGATCAATGAGCTCGTGACCTTGTGTACTTCCTCTCTGCGAACGCGCTTTGACTTCGGCACGCCGTAAATTCCTTCCGCGACCCAGATTCTCAGGTAAGTCTTCCAGTGCTGTCAGCTGTCAGCACTTGACATATTCTCATCATAAATAGTTCTCGTACATCCGCGGCTTTGAAGCGCGACGCGACCCGACTTGGCACGACACTGTCGCCACTGCAGGATGGGACCTAACGGGCAACAACAGGTGTGTTGCCTTGAATGTCCGCCTGAGGGCAGTTCTGATGCTACATACAGGGAGACTTCATCTTCCCCCCTCCAGCATACATGCTGCCTCCCGCGCCATACATCGTGCCCGCTGGTTCTTACGGCCACCCGCTTGCTTCTTCACCCACGGAGCCCTCTACCACCGCACCTGACGCCGCCAACCCCTCCCGCAAGCGCGCTGGTTCTGATCCCGCATCTCCACAGCCTGCCAAGCATGGAAGAGGACGGCCGCGCGGTTCCAAAAACACGTCGGTTGCGGCATCAGGGAGAGTGGCCCGATTGGGATACGGTAGCCGGAGATCAAGCGGAGATCAAACGGCATGATTATTTATTTTATTAAAAAACATGACCTGACCAGGTCGACCCAATTATTGAGCAGCCCTACTGGTTCGTTCGACTCGGGGTCTTGCCGTGGTTTTGGAATGCATTGTAATTTTTTCTTGGTTTTCTTTTAAGTCCTGCGTCACAGGCGGGCTTTTGAACTCAGCCGCGCCCCATCCTGCACAACGTAGCGCCTTCGAACTGCGCGAAAAATGGAACACAGATTGAGGAAGTCCGATCCAGTCAGTGAGCGGGCATCGGTTCACGACCGATAGTCCGACGCTTGCTCCAGCTCTGCGTATTCAATCCTCCTTGTCTCAATCGGAGAAAGGACGCCCGACACGACAATTTTCAAGGTATCGATACATGCCCATTTATCAAACTACAAAGTAAAAATGTAGCCGATGCAAAAGAGAATGGGGAAAACGAAGAATCGGGATGCATAAGTAATGCGAGTCCGAATGGGCACTTCTGCTGCATTCACGCAGTACCCCTCCCCGTGCTCGCAGCGCTCGCCGGAGATTCGAACTGCACAGGCCGCGGTGCGATCTGAAATCCGGTGGCAGCGTAGGTTCCGCTGTCTCCGCCCAGGTTCGTCACGCCGAGACTTGTCGTGGTGCCCCATCCGCGCTTGTCTGAGACCCCTAGCGTGGAATGCGGGTACCGGTGGAAGCGCGGGGGTGCACATTGCCTCCGTGTGGTCCGTGCGCTGCCAGCCCGCGGCAGTGCCATCGCGGCAGATGTAGCAGGCGCCGGCGATGGGAAGCTGGCGCGCGGCGTGCTGCGCATTGGCGGCGGTGCGAGGGTAGTCGTCAACGAGCGGGGCGGTATGGCACTGAGGATGGACATGGGAGACGGGGAGGGTATGGGGCGATGGGGGGACAGCTGCAGCGTGTGCTGCGCATCGCGGGGGATGGTGCCCGTCGTGTTCGCGTTGCGCAGCAGGCCGAGGTCTGTAGCGGACACCGGCGTGGGCGCAGAGGAAGCCGGCGCCGGGCGCGGGGAGGCGCTCAAGGCAGCATGAACGACAGGAACGCTCGTTGCACTTGCTGCGCGCTCCGGTGATACTGCGCGTCGTACTTCCGGTGCCGGACAGGAGCTGGGTTTGAGCGGAGGATAGTGAGGCGTTGGACATGGTGGCGGCGGGCGGGAAGGTGATAGCCGCGGCGCAGGCGATGGGGTGCGCACTCAGAGGGGTGGTGCGTGCCGTGTTGATGATTGCGCCCGGCGTGCGTGTGGATGGGGGAGAGTGCTATTTGCTGCAGACGCACTTGGCCGCGCGAGGACGCGATAAAAGCGGCGCCGGCGATGGGGAACGGACCATTGCGCGCACTGCGCACGCAGGAGGTGGTGAAGGTGGTGCCAGGGAGTACGGCAGGCGCAGGCGTCGGGCGGAGACGGCAGTACACTGCTGAAGAGCCCCGGCGTGCGGGAAGGCGACGAGGCGACGTGGGCTGCGAGGAACGCCAGCATCGCGTGCAGCGGGTGGCGTGGGTCGGTCTTGGGTTCACGCCGGCGTGGTGTCGAGCGTGAGGGCGTAGCAGAACGGTAGAGCGCGTCTGTGGCGAGGTCCAAGTTGTGGGGCGGATCGCGCGCGCTATCGTGGTGCTGTAGATGGTCCCCCCGGGTAGCGAGCAGCACTCCTGGTCGCTGCGCACGTCGTATGCTACGCTACAGCGAGGCGGGCATCGACAGCGTGGAGAAGGCGTAGGGGGCGTTCGAAGAAGCACGGACTCTGCTAACGTGACGCACCTCAAATACACCCCTCCAACCGCCTTCTCAGCAGTGCAGGACGAGGGCCTGCTTCCAGGCAAATGAGAGGAAAGGAGTGGGATTGGGAAAGCCGCTTTCGAGGCATAATTAGATTGAGAAGGCGGCAGTATCGGGGGAGTCAGAAACTATCGGGCGGACTTGGTCGGGAATATCGGATTTGCTCCGCAGGGAGCACGTACGGCGTGCAGGACGAGAGCGTCTGGGGCATCGGGAAGCGTCGGTGGGTGTTCCAATTATAGTAGTCCGTACAGCGTAGCCTGGACTTACACAGCAAAATGCACGAGAAGAGCAAAATGTGTTCGCTTTCGCTTATTTCTTGCTCAATCACCTTCGGAAGTGACTTTGCTGAGAAGGCGGTTGGAGGGTAGTCTCGTACCCGAACGTCATGACATCCCATATGGGAACCCTGTCACGACGGTCTGGGCCCAAGTCAGCTCATTAGCCGTACCATCGCGCTATCAATTTTTGATGTCTGTTTACCGTTCGCGAATCGAAGATCTGATGTACCATTGTACGTGTCATTCAAAGAGCACGAGGCATTACCGTATACCTCGCCTGAGCAACATCATCTTTCGACTTCCCACAACTTCTTTATTCAAATCTCTTCTTGGCTCGGGGAAAATAACGATAATTCAGCTGTTGACGTAGGTGAATCAATACGAATTATTTGTGGTATTGACCGTTGAGACTTCTAAGACTTCCTGCCAAAACTTCAAGAGCACCTGTTAGGTCGTCTTTCCCACCCCGAGTGGTCAGGCGACGGAAACGAGTTCACTGCCGCGGACGTTTCAAACTGGTCCTGAAGAATCACCGCATTTATCGCCACAAGATCGGTGAATCAATTATACGAGTTACAAGAGCGCGCTGGGGCGCTCCGCGCCCCAGCACTTCGGTTGAGATCCCGAGGACATACGTCATGAGAACAACATGAATAAAGGGATAATTTCGGATCAAATAGAGGTCAGATGAGTAGCGGAGCTTAAAAAGCTTCAGACAGACAGACAGGCTTAATTTTATAAAGAGGAAGATGACGTCCGTACTGGGCAGGACTGCCTCAACCTGCGAACTCACTCGGATATTATGTACCTGTCCCCGGATGGAAACGAGTCCCACCAATTTTCATACGCCTAGGTCGTCGGAATTTTCCACGCTGACGTCGTGAACACAGCTCTCGGAGGCAATCCGAACCCTGAATCTATGGAATTCCTGTGGATTCGGCGGTATACATTGGATCGCACCGGGGAGGCTTCAAACGAAAACGGCTTTTCAGGTTCAAATTTATTCCGGACTCCGACACGGACGCCTTTGGCTTTTTGAACCCAGACAAAGTTATTCGCGGTGCGCATATCATGCCAGCGGCACGACCCGAGGACCTTTTGTCTGGCGGCTTTATCGGGCGATTGCTTCGACCGTGGTTAACCGATGACGAGGACTGGCGCTATTATTATGTCAATGTGTAGGTGGAAATCCCTGTATGCTGCATTTAGCGGAGCTGATTCCGACCATTTTGGATTCGTTGATCACGACATGTATATGCGCTACCGAGGGCGTGGTGTTGGTCATTACCAAGTACCCATTCCACCCGAGGACGAGGACCGCGTCCGAGACGACCATCGCGAGGACGACCAGGACCAGAAAATTCGAGTGCCTGAAGCACCCCAGCTCCGCTAGTCACACCTCCGCCTCGAGCCACTCTCGCAGAACTCAGAACTCAGAACTCAGAGAGGTCTTTGGAGTCGAACAGATCAGGGTCAGCTTCGGGCGCCGGCAGTGACGATGGGTTTGAGCCGGATCTCGGCCCAGAAGATGGTTTGGGTGATGTAGAAGAGGAGGTCACGGTGGAGGAGGGATACACGGTCATGTAAATCACTTCTTTCAATATTGCGCTGTGCGCGTTGCCTCTGCCTGTGCACACACCAGCTTGATATCAAGTCTGCATTGTCATCTATCTTAACACAAACTCGACGAGGGCATACCAGGTTGGTGAGAACATTACATAGGTAGTATCAGCCTTGCGGTTGCTTTGTAACTCGAAATCTGCCTGAGATGCCCTTGTATTGCCGGCTCAGCGTAATGGGGCATGGCGGAGATCGCCGAGCCATAACAGATGTCCCCGGTTCTGGTGATGGTCAAGACACCTTGGATGATAGGAATTGGACGAGGAAATGAGCGAGGGAAAACGTTCGAGTTTTGAAGCAAGCCAAGTGGAGGGAAAGATGGGTACTGTGAGAACGTGGCTGAAAATGCGGTTCGAACGCGCCTACGCTGAGATGAATCGGCCAAGTATTGCGCCCAGGACGCGCGTTGCAAGATGGAGCCGAGCTACGCGTCGCCGAATTTGGCCAAAGAATAAAGCGTGAATTGGAACCACGGAGTGGGTGAGCTGAATAGCCCTGCCAAAACGCTTCAGAACGCACCTAAAATTATATGATTCTACCAAGATTTGAGCTCGCAATGAGCGTTGCAAGAGGAGAGTATGCGCTCCTTCTTCAAGCTTCATCAAAATTGATGAGTGTCATTACATGTGCAAGCAGCTGTAAACCGACGGGTGCTTAATTATATATAGGATATGAAAAAAGTTAAGGGAAAATGGATGGCTTTTTGTCGATCCGCCCCGAGCGTAGAAAACTCCCTGACGCGCTAGCAAAATTCGTCTCACTGTATTTTTTAGTGAGCGGGTTTTTGAGTACGGAGCGAGAGAAAGCGCGGGCTGACATCAATCGGAATAGTCGCTGATGTCGTTTGCGCAGGAACAGAGTGACCAAGTAGTTTACTTGGCAGCAGGCCGGAGCGGCCGAAGCGGCCGAAAATGCCCACTTTGCGGGGGTTAATATCTTGCGGTGGAAAGATTGCATCGGAATGGATACCCTGAGCCCTGGATTACAGCATAATATTCGAAAACCGGGGTTATAGATGGAGTTCATGAATTGATTATGGCCTGAATTCGGGGCAGAATATACTATATTTATGTGCTATCTGTGTCCATCCATGTGTTCTAGCCGTGAGTATTCACAAATGAAAAATTGAGCCGTTTTCCCAAATTTGGCACACTATAATTAGGAAACATTGCACGTGGCATGCTAGCTGTGTCTGTCAGTGAGCTGTCAGTCTGCCCTTGTTCTTTCACCTCCAGGTCTACTGCACTCATACACAAGATCCACCTCTACTCAGAGTCTACCAATTGACATTGGCCTTATAATGTCTCACCAGGCCAGTGAACTCCCACACAGTTAATCAGAACATCTATGGTGTGTTGCAAAATTGATAAGCCAGTGCTATCACTTATCTTTCCCAGGCGGTTGTAGGGGGACAAGGTGGGGAAGGTGGCATCCAAGGTGGGGGTGGGGGTCTTGGGGAGGGTCCCAGGATGGCTTATGACATCAAGGCTGAACACTTCACTGCAAATAATCAGTAGGTTGATTCATCCTCTCCTAAATATTGTTTCTCATAATAGCAGTGGCACTGCACAAATGAATTGTAAGTGTTAGACCCCACAGGTCAGAGGATTGACAGAAAAGCTGATAGTGTCAACACCACAGTCCAAGGGAGAGATAACACCAGAGAGATTCTAGCAAGTCTCAAATGTGTGGCAGCCCGCTATAATGCTGCCAACACACCTGAGAAATGCATGGATGGCACACGAGTTGACATCACCAGGGACCTTGTTGCACGCTTGACCAGCACTGCTGATTCAATCTGCCTGGTCATGCTCAGTGGGGTTGCAGGATCGGGGAAATCCACAATTGCAAAGTCAGTTGCAACCATCTTGGCCGAGGAGAAAGGGGCTCTTGCAGCATCTTTTTTCTTTTCCCGCGACTACACAGACCGCAAGGAGATAAATCACCTTGCTACATCACTCGCCATGCAGCTTGCAGATTATAGTCCTATCTTTCAGGCTCATCTCATTGAGTTATTAGAGAAAGATTGTACTCGTATTTGTGAGGCAGAACCACGCCTGCAGTTCCAGAAGCTGGTTGTAGAAATTCTTGGGAAGCTACCTCCCTGTTCAACACCATGGGTGATCTGTCTTGATGCTCTGGATGAATGTGGAAAAGACCGTGGCCAGATTTTCTTGCGGTGGCTATCTGATAGCATTGGTCAGATCCCAACCCATATCCGATTCTTTCTCACTGGACGCCCTGATGTTCTTCTTATCTGAAATTTGATAAACTTTGTTCTCTGATGCATAGAGTTGTCCTTGATGAAATTGAACCCATTATGGTTGGACATGACATCCACCTCTATGTGAGCAATCACTTGATGGGGCAAATTGGATTACACATCATCCCTGGAAAATCCAGAGCCAGCAGGCAGAAGAAATAACAACCCGAGCAAATGGACTCTTTGTTTTTGCAGCTACAGCTGTTCGTTATGTTCTTGCAGGACTGCCACATATACCCCCCCAGGAATCTGTGATGAACTGCTAGATGGTGAAGCTCTCACTGACCTGCATGATCTATATCTCCGGATTATGGAGTACGCCATCCCAATAGCTGTCCCAGGGAGACGGTGTGTTCAAGGTTACCGTGAACGTGCTGTAAAGATTCTGAGTACAATTTTGCTCCTCTTGGAACCTTTGGATTCCCAGAGTCTAGCAGACTTGCTTGAACTGGATAAAACAGTTCTTTTGGAGACACTGCTCCCTTTGAGTGCTGTAATCCATGTGTCTGATACTCCAGGAGTGGTAATTAGAATAATACATCTCTCATTTAGGGAGTTTATGATGTCTTATGTTCAAGAGACCCGGCCCGAAATCCTCTGTGGCACAGACAATCAACAGCGAGCCCTGGTGTCAGCTCTTATGAAGGTGCTGGACAGGCAACTGAGATTCAATATCTGTGATCTACCAACCTCATACTTGCGAAACATTGACATACCAGATCTCCAGTGGCGACTTGACAACTACATCCCATTCCATCTCCGATATGCTGCTCAATTTTGGGTAGATCATTTGGTGAAGATAGCTTATGATTCAGAGCATGGCGTAAGAGTGCAGAATTTGCTGTTCAGAAAGTTTCTGTTTTGGCTGGAGTTGTTGAGTTTACTTGGGATTGTGGGCTATGGACAGCAGGCTCTAGCTAAATTGATAATTTGGGCAAATGAGGTATGTATAGGAATGACCCCACGAGATGTTATGAGGACTGAAGATCATTAGAGCACATCCCTCATCCAATTTGTGACTGATAGCAAAAGATTTATTTCTTTCTTTCGGGATGCAATCAATCAAAGTGCTCCCCACATTTATCTATCAGCACTGGCCTTGGCACCAGAGCAGTCTGAAATCTTCAAAAGATTCTCAGATGAATTCCCACAATTGTTATCAATTACAAAAGGGAGAATGAAACAGTGGCTAAACACAATTGCTGTACTGGAGGGGTGCACCGGTCCAGTCAACTCAGTTGCCTTCTCACCTGATGGGAAGAGAATTGTGTCTGGCTCCACTGACAATACTGTGCACATTTGGGATGCAGAGACTGGAGCTGCACTCAGGGAGCCACTAAAGGGGCACACCAGTTGGGTCACCTCAGTCGCCTTCTCACATGATGGCAAGAGAATTGTGTCGGGCTCTTGGGACACCACTGTGCGCATTTGGGATGCAGAGACTGGAGCTGCACTCAGGGAGCCACTGGAGGGGCACACCAATTTGGTCAACTCAGTTGCCTTTTCATCCGATGGCAAGAGAATTGTGTCTGGCTCCCATGACAACACTGTGCGCATTTGGGATGCAGAGACTGGAGCTGCACTCAGAGAGCCACTGGAGGGGCACACCAATTGGGTTGCCTCAGTTGCCTTCTCACCTGATGGCAAGATAATTGTGTCTGGCTCTGGTGACAACACTGTGCGCATTTGGGATGCAGAGACTGGAGCTGCACTCAGGGAGCCACTGGAGGGGCACACCAATTTGGTCAACTCAGTTGCCTTCTCACCAGATGGCAAGAGAATTGTGTCTGGCTCCTATGACAGCACTGTGTGCATTTGGGATGTAGAGACTGGAGCTGCACTCAGGGAGCCACTGGAGGGGCACACCCATTTGGTTACCTCAGTTGCCTTCTCATCTGATGGCAAGAGAATTGTGTCTGGCTCCCATGACAACACTGTGCGCATTTGGGATGCAGAGACTGGAGCTGCACTCAGGGAGCCACTGGAGGGGCACACCCATTGGGTCACCTCAGTTGCCTTCTCACCTGATGGCAAGAGAATTGTGTCTGGCTCCTGGGACAATACTGTGCGCATTTGGGATGCAGAGACTGGAGCTGCACTCAGTGAGCCACTGGAGGGGCACACCAATTGGGTTGCCTCGGTTGCCTTCTCACCTGATGGCAAGAGAATTGTGTCTGGCTCTGGTGACAACACTGTGCGTATTTGGGATGCAGAGACTGGAGCTGCACTCAGGGAGCCACTGGAGGGGCACACCCATTGGGTCACCTCAGTTGCCTTCTCACCTGATGGCAAGAGAATTGTGTCTGGCTCCCATGACAACACTGTGCGCATTTGGGATGCAGAGACTGGAGCTGCACTCAGGGAGCCACTGGAGGGGCACACCAATTTAGTCAACTCAGTTGCCTTCTCACCTGATGGTAAGAGAATTGTGTCTGGCTCCTGGGACAACACTGTGCGCATTTGGGATGCAGAGACTGGAGCTGCACTCAGGGAGCCACTGAAGGGGCACACCAGTATGGTCACCTCAGTCGCCTTTTCACCTCATGGCAAGAGAATTGTGTCTGGCTCCACTGACAACACTGTGCGCATTTGGGATGTAGAGACTGGAGCTGCACTCAGGGAGCCACTGGAGGGGCACACCAATTTGGTCACCTCAGTTGCCTTCTCAACTGATGGCAAGAGAATTGTGTCTGGCTCCCAAGACAACACTGTGTGCATTTGGGATGCAGAGACTGGAGCTGCACTCAGGGAGCCACTGAAGGGGCACACCAATTTGGTCACCTCAGTTGCCTTCTCACCTGATGGCAAGAGAATTTTGTCTGGTTCCTATGACAACACAGTGCGCATTTGGGATTCAGAGACTGGAGCTGCACTCAGGGAGCCACTGGAGGGGCACACCAATTTGGTCACCTCAGTTGCCTTCTCACCTGATGGCAAGAGAATTGTGTCTGGCTCCAGGGACAACACTGTGCGCATTTGGGATGCAGAGACTGGAGCTGTACTCAGGGAGCCATTGGAGGGGCACACCAGTGGGGTCGTCTCAGTTGCCTTCTCACCTGACGGCAAGAGAATTGTGTCTGGCTCCAATGATGACACTGTGTGCATTTGGCATGTAGAGATCGGAGCTGCACTTGGGGAGCCACTGGAGGGGCACAAAAATTTGGTTGCCTCAACTGCATTCTCATTACCTCAATTGCATTCTCGGAGTTTACTCAATGTAGGTTCCTCTTCTACTATGCATCCTTTTAGTACAGACTCATTCTCTATACCAGTCCCTTCACCTCAAGTCCCCTTATGCACCTCTGCACTGGAAAATACACAATGGTTGGGTCTCTTATCTCCCCTCAGAGCTCCTTTTTTGGATCCCAATGCCCTTCAGGGTTGGACTGTGGTCTCCACACAACACACTTGTTATAGGCCGAGAACAGACCTTGCTCTCATATGATAAGTTTGTACATGGTGCAGACTGGGCAAAGTGTTATTTCCCAACCAGAAAGCCCTTACTAAAGAATAAGCCTCCATGTCTTTCACCAACCAGGGGTTGGTAGAATTTGTTACCGGGTGAAATTCCATAGCTTCCACAAACTTCAGTCAGTAAAATTTAGTACCCCAGGAGGTTCCACAGCCTCCACCAACCAGGTTAGTAGAATTTGTTACTTTGGGAACTTCCATGGTTTCCACAAATTTTAATCAGCAAAAATTTGTGACCCCAGGAACTTCCACAGAACAAGAGTCAGTAAAATCTGTTACCTGATGAAATTCCACACCTCCACTAACTATAGTGGACATGATTTGTGATCTGGATATTTTTCACAGCCTTTGTAGATTTGTTTACCTTTGTATCACATGAAAGAATAAAATGTTGATTGGGGAGGGGACAACTTCCACCCACTGGAGTCAGCAATGTCAGCTTGTGATTAGTCAAGGTCAATAATTTTAGTACTCACCTGCCTGCCATGGCAAATTTGGGTTACAGAGGATAAGAAGGTTAGATAACCCTAGATTAGGGTTTGGGTTATCCCACTACTATACAGTGTACAGCATCCAATAGGTGAGCAAGCTCCAGCAACGTCCACATATGTGCATTGACCTGTCCCCAGTTCTAGTGTCTGAGCCAGCACCAGTCAGCCTCCAGCAGTGTGCCTGCCCATGTGTATGATGGGTGTCACCTCCCTATGGTTGCATTCTTGAAGACAATGCCAGCCAAATAAACTCCTTAATGTGTATGCCATCCCTGAACTGTAGATTTTCAATTTCAGGGAGCAATCTTGATGGTCATTCCCTTTCTAATACCACCTCCTTTATATTCTATCTTGCTCTGTTCTTGAGCTTCCTGCTGTGTCAGGGGAGCCCCGCTCTGGCCGCTTTCACTCTTCTGGCCGGTTCTGCTCCAAACACTTTTCAGCTGATGCTCGGGACAGTTTTCCATCTACCACTCTGGACACTCCTGCATCCGTCCATCCGTCCACCCAACCGTCTGGGACATCTGTCCGCTCTTGCTGGCATGTGCTATGTGATCAGGCCCAGGATCATTGTAGATACCTATGAAACACGTGCTACCAGGTATTTACTACTTAGTATATGAGGTTTCACCTAGTGTGGGAATCCCCATCCTTCCTTCTCTTCGGATTCCCCTGATAGGTGCATAGTATTTCTGCTCCTGTATTCTAGTGCCTATCACAAGCGGCATGCCCCATGGCTTATGAAAAAATAAGCTACAGTGGCTTATTGACGGCTTACACATAGCTTACCGGCAGCTGTTAGCCGGATTTTGTCTTTGTAGGCTCTAGTCCCCTGGCGGACTCCAATAAGCTGGCTGACAGCTGCCCAGCTGCCAGCCATAAGCCATCAATAAGCCACTGTGGCTTATCAATTGATAAGCCACGGGGCATGCCGGCCCATATTTATACTTTGGATTCCCCTGCTAGTTTCTGTGCCTCGCACTGAGCTTGAGGTTGCGCTTAAAGCAGAAGAACGGATCCAAGGGATCAACCGGTCAAGATTGGGAAGTTTGGTGCAGGTACGGATTCGGGCCGCGACTCCAGTGTTCCATCCTCCCCCACTTCAAATCACGACCCTCCTCTGTTCTGATGGGCCAGCTGCCTGCTCCTGACGCTGCACAACCTGGAATCCCGAGCACCTCTGCTCTGGATCTGGCTTCCAGCACCATGGCCCAGCTCGCTGCTGTCGAAGGTTCCCTCAGGGCCATTCAGCTCACGCTCCGCCAGCTATTGCTGAGCAGCCAAATCCACTGCCTGTCCCTGTCTCTGCTGCTCCGGCTCTGGCATTGGGTCCGGATTTCTCAGCCCCCCACCCAGCTCCAAAAACAGTCCTCCACCTGAACCCTCCAGCCGTTGATAAGCACTGGATTTGTCCACCCATAAAATCTTCGCTTTTTCGCGTTTTCATGACAAGACATGTGCCGGGCTACACTCCAGAAGCGTCAGTACTGAGGTTCCCAAGTAGCTGGCTGGGCAGAAACCACTGAGTAACAGATGGGAACGGGGAGGAATACTCTGGAACCATTGGCATGTGCTCGCTCCGAAACCTGTAGGAGATGTGTAGCCCAACGATCAAGTGGAACGCAAAGTCTACTCTATTCCGCTCACGGAACTAGACGGGGACGGACTGGAATCCTGTTGTGGTGTGTTGGACATTGGATGTGTATCGTGTTCTGATCAGATGATCACTGGAAGGGGCTGGGAACATCACATTCTGATGGTTCCACGCCGTCCCGGGCATTCCAGATAAGGGATGGTCACTAAGTGAGGGTCCGATCACTTGGGACCTACACTCGTCGGCTCCTGGAGCAAGTACCCATACTGGGAAGTACTTTGAATGTGGTATCCCTGGAAAAGCTATGGACTGGGAGCTTCGGTTCCAGATGTTCCGGTAGACGGGAAAGACTTGGGCATTGGAAGGAACAGCATATACAGTCAGGATCGACATAGGGGATCGGTTGTGATGGCTCGGGCATAGTCTGACCGATTGTACATGTGCACAGGATCGCACCAGGATGGCCTGCTCGACATGGGCAGCCAATAGAAGGACCCAGATACCCATTCTTACAATGGATACATGGAAGTCGGACAGATAAACAGACTATTTTACTCATACTTACTCATTCTCGGACGTTTCCATGTGTTTCAGGGCTTTGTATTTAGTAGCAGGGGCATCTTGGGCGACCACACGGAATCACCCCACAGCTAGTAGGCGGAAACACTTGTGAATGGGCAGATACCGGGGAGTTTGAACAAGGTGTCTCTTAGAATTCATCTTGACTTGGAATCTTTTCTTTTGTGATCGGTATCCTTGGGATCCGACTTTGCCGTTCGTCTGGAATAGTCTGAAAGTGAGTGGAACTGTTGGGATTGTGCTGAGTATGCACTTGGTTGTTTGGGTTGTGTTCAAAGAGCTTGGGATCGGAACCCACTACTGTTAAAGAGCTTGGGATCAGAACCCACCACTGTCTGGAGCACTTGGGATCGGAAACCCACTACTGTCTGTTACTGTTTATGCTTGGAATCGGCATCCACCTCGCTTTGGAGAACCCCAGTAACTTGTTCTCGTTTGTTTCTCATAGGGTGAAGCTTTACATCACCGTGCTACTGTGCTTCCTGTTTGTTCGAGTCTATTCTCGTTCAATCAGATCTAGCCAGAACACTTGCACAGCAAGGGTTCCATTCACATCGACACTCTCGTTGTGTTCCACTAGCTTTCCTGTCTGTTCCAGTTCCATTCCGGTTCACTCAGATCAAGGCTCAAGTACTTGGACTCCGTTCCAAGGACTTCTGTAAACAACACAACACTCTCTCCTCGTTTCCGAGGTCTATACCATTCCCTGCAACCTTTTATAAGGCCTGTACCAGGGTCTGATACTTGTCTGTGCACGTCTCGAGCACTTCTATTCCATTCCGACGCACTTCTGTGTGTAGGTTTGGTTTTGGTTGGTGTTTTCTTGATAGGTTCAGAGCACATCAATCACTGTTTTCAACAGCGACCGGACACAAGGACAGATCTTCCTCCACTCTGTCCTCACCTACTACTGGCTGGTTCCGGAAGCCTTCATGGTAGCAGGAACGTCTCGCAGGAAAAACTCATCCGGTTTCGCCACAATGTTGAAGGACACAGCTGCTCAATTCGAAGCTTTGCATCTCCACCACCTTCTCCCACTCTCTCTGTGTCAAGCTCAGCTCCCACCTACCTGAAAAAAGACTGCTGAACGATGTGCTCTGAACCTAAAACCAAATAACCCATTTATCACCCAAATACAACCCAAATCTTTCTGAAATAAGCAGTGACGCCTACGGAAATAAGACAGGGATCGGAAATAGGCTGATCAGAGAGCACAAGAGCCGAGATTCAGATGAGTGATAGTCCCTTTACAGGTCCTAACAAGGTTTGAAGGAAGGTATATGTTTCCCTTCAGAAGATGAACCTTCACTACAAGATATCACCAGGAATTGGCCTGAGCAATAATTGAGTGCTGGAAATAAGATGTTTAAAAGCTTCACAGCTTATGAGACAGCAAGTATTGAGTGTGGTGGTGGTGGCGACATCCAAAAACGTGCAGGAGACCTTGAAGAGGTTGACGATAAACAAATCCAGATGATAGAAGCTCTGAAAGCTTACTTCCCAGACGACTGAGACAATAGACAATAGACAATGTTTGATGTTTGATGGCAATGACAATAGATGTGATGCGGGGTTCCGTAGGCCTCGCCAGGCTGGAGGTAAGCGCGCACGGATATCGTATCCGGCACAGCTATGTGCAACGGGAGCTGCCGACTCGGGCCCTCCCTGTGTTGTAACCCTTCATCTAGGGCCTATGTCACCCTTGGAAGGGGACTCCGCAGCACCGAGACCGTGGAGCAGTTATACGCGTGCTCAGGCATTCAGTGGGTCCGGGGCAGGGGGTTCCTCCAAGTAGAGATTCACGACATAATAGCAGATTGCAAGTAAAGATGGATTATCTAAGTACTGATCCCGGATCAACTACTCACATAATACTGTATACGTTGTAGGTAGAATTAATATATGTACAATACTGTCCTCGCGCGGTATCGTCTAGCAGCGTCCTATCTGTACCCCGTCACAGAGCCCCCCACGCTGATAGCGTGCACTGCGCCTGCTACCAATTCTACAGTGCTCTCCAATCTCTTTACACTCTGTTGTGGAGGCGAGAATCTAGCCCTGTAGTTTCAGCTTCTGTCTAGCACCTAGTGTGGCCCCATGCCGATGTCGTTGTCGTCCTCGGTGGTCCAGCGTCGTGGCGTCATCCATTTCGTAGTCGCCGTCCCCCTGCACTGTGTCAGGGAGCTCCTGGTTTTCTGGAGCCTCCTCTTGACCAACCAAGTGCAGAATCCCGCTTGATGCAGCTATATTAAGCACAAACAAGGGCGACTCCTCCGTCTCGACGTCCGGCATTTCCACCTCAGAGGACTCCATCGTCTGGGTTCCTATCTCCTCCTGCATCGCCGCTTGCATCGCCTCGAGCTCTCATTGCAGACGTCCCGACCTCTTCCCTCAGCGCACCCTTTTGCCCCCTGTCACCTCTTGCGTCGCGCTCAATGAACCTTCCCCATCCTCCTCCTCCGCAGTCCAGCGACGACTAGTTTGACGTCTGTCCTGTTGCGGTGTTTCACAATTGGGGAGGACCGCAAAGCACAGTGGGATACTGCGGGGGTTGGGGTGTGTGGCCAGGAGACCGGCAAGGGTCTGATGCGCTTGTTTAGAGCCACGAGGTCCGCATGGGGAGTAAGGTTAGTGGGTCCCCGTGATGAGGACCGCCTGGCGATGTTCGAGGACGAGGGTGAGGGCGTTAAGCAATCCAGAAGTGAGGGAGGCGGCGCCAGGCTTAGGCGCTCAGTCAAGGATGGGGCTGGGTTGGTTAGCCTTGACTCCAAAGGAAGTTTACGAGGTCCAGGGCGAGGGGGAGAGGGAGCCGACAGCCGCTCTTCCAGAGTCCGGTCACACCACACCCTTCCCTTTATTGCGCATCGCTCTGGGCTCCGTCGGGGGCGACGGAAGGGGCGGTCAGTTGCCACCGGTCGTATCCTCTGCAGCGACGCTGGGATGTACTCTAGGAGGCGGTGGAGCCACACAAGGTGTTTCCTCCACAGAGGAAAGAATGGCAGACTCCGCCTCGAACTCCGGAGGTGATGGTGACATCCTAGCTCCGACAAGCTCCAAGTCCGGCTGTGCGACGGGTGCGCTCACGGTTTCCACGCTGACCTCTTTGGTTGTCTCCCTTGGAGGAGGAACGGAGACTTGAGAGTCATCAACCGCGTCCCAATCCAACTCCAGAGACCCCTCCTATTCCGGAGCAGCTTGAGGAGCGCTCACGGCCAGAGGCCTCTCTCCTTCCGAAGCAGCTTGGGAAGCGCTCACGGCAGGTTGGATTGGGAGGTGTATGGTGGCAACCTCCTGTTCAATCGCGACGGCAGGGGCGTATGGAGGAGCTGGAGTGTTCTCATCGAAGTCCTCCTTGCGGAGCTATACGTCGGTGGTGTACAGCACAGCCTCGTCGAACTCGTCGTTGAGTCAGAAGTCGATTTGCATTTTCTTTCCAGACAGCTCCAGCACCCCAAAACCTCTTCGGCTCACCGTGACGTCTTCGAATCGAATCCAGATCAGCCCCTGCGCTCGTATGATTGACAAAGGGCGCATGTGACTGATTGAGAAGGCGTCCCTCGTGAGGGCTTGGAATGTCTGCGCAGAGATATCGTGGTTGGTATCGGCGACAGTGACTACATTTGTCGTGGGGTTCTCCTCCTCAAACTCATCCACCTCCATGCCCTCCTCCTCCTCCGAAGAGATCATCTCCTCATCCTCCATCTCCCGATCCTCCACTACTAGCATCTTCTTCCCGCCAACGAGGGGCAGCCATGAAGGATGAGGCGCCTCCGCTCATTTGTCACGGTCCTTTGCTTTGCCGTCCTGGGAGGGGTACATCCAATGCGATGGTTTCTTCGGGATCCAACGATTGCTGCTCTCTAGAAAGAACGGGTATCGAGGCACAGGGGACCCGAAGCGTTCCCAATCCAGAAGACCAAGGGGAGGATCAAACTTGCTGAAGTACAAGTGTCTTCCAAGAGAGCGGTCGTACCAACACTTGGACTCAATGTTGACCTTTCCCCGATAGATCCAAGCACGCTTGTCGTTTACCTCGCCTAGCTCCCACTTGTCCCATTTGCCCTTCCAGTTACGGGGAATGGTCGGAGGGGCGATCCAGGGCACTCGATCCTCAGCGATGGTCCGTTGATTGATGTGCTCAGAACCTATATAAGAACACACAAATAACCCCACTTGACTCGAGAGCGGCACAGAAAACAGTCCAGAGACTGTTTCAACAACCAACAAACAAATCAAACGGCAATATATGCATGTTTCCGAAGATCCCGACGAGTTAAAGCTCTTAGTACAGGGTCTTGTAAAGGTTGTAGGGAGAGGTTTCGTATCTCAAAGAGATAATAGAGCAAACTGCGTAGAACCTGTTTCTAGACACAGTGGAAACATTGTTTCCAAACAAGGTAGATTTATAGCTTCGCAGCGTGTGTGTGTGTGTCCAAGCGACAGAGAAACAAGTTTAAAAGTAGTCCCGTAGACTCAAGTAAGGCCCCTAGTTTATAGGCCAAGAACGTTCACAGAGCTTTCCCTAAAGAGGTACTTTCTGAGCAACGCCAGCAGTCACATTTCCAAAGTTTTCCCTTTCGGTACTTTCTGAAACCCGCTCCGCAAACAACAACAATAATGTTTCTTTCAACAGAGTCCCAGATCCAACAGATTCTCAGAGTTCAGACAGTTTCCAGGCAAAGCCCAAGTGCGTTTCCAGAATAATATATGATTCAGAAACAATTAAGATTTCGACTAATAGTGCTACTCTATAAGAGTGCATTCGCTGAGGATCCCAGATCAACCCAATGCGCAAGCGTATAGCCTACTAGTTCGGGGGGAAGATGCTGTGTCCATCGTAGAAACACCCTCGGATACTTATACAACCGCCAAGACACTGTTACAAAGCCCAAAACACAATCCCAATGAGTCAAAAGTCTGTTTATCTGCCTCTTTAACCGCGTTTCCGTTGGTTGTTCTTCCGAGCGTCGCCTCCCATTGGTCCCCAACCGCGGAGCACACCATGTTCCCTTGCCAATTACGAGGCAGGAACCCGTCAGCAGCACCCCTGTATTATTCAGAGGGTGTGTCGATCACCGATAGATCGGCACTGCATCTCGTTCAATCTGTTTTCTGCTTCAACTCAGTCTCCCCTTGGTTCCAAGCACGGAACTTGATAATACTCCTTTGTAGGCTTCGGTAGATACCCGTTTCTCTAGGGTTTTCCAGAAAGGGTTCTTGAGAACGAACCTTAGAACACTTTTAGAGTTGTGATCCTGATCCACAGAATAGCCGACCACCTGTTTCGGTGTATCTGCATTCGATGGAAACCGGCAACTCTGGCAACCGAAAACATTCGTGACTGAACGTGTCTCCCCTAGCGTCTCAACACAACACAACACATTGCCAACTCCCGTTCCTTTGATGGAAACCGGCAACTCTGGCAACCGAAACACTTGTGACCGAACGTGTCTCCCCTAGCGTCTCAACACAACACAACACATTGCCAACTCCCGTTCCTTTGACCCGTTTCCGTTGTTTAAGTGAATGTTGGAAACAAGTCAAAAGAAGTCCCTTGACTTATTATCTGACTGCACGTTTCCCTTACAGTTTTCAGGGCGAGACTAGCCAATGGACGTTCTAATTCCTTAGAACGTCCACCCGTTTCTCTGTGGTTCGCCCAACAGCTACCAGGAACCAGTACTGTTACATAGAAACAACAGTTTCAGCAATGAGCACGATCAGAAACACGCAAAATTATGTGTATCTAACCATGGCCCAATTACTGGCTTATCACCGCCTTTCCACTGGTGGGGCCTCCAGACGATCGTCTCAGGCGGCAGGAGTGGGCAGGACGTAGACGGGAAGCTGGGGAATACGGAATACGGGGGCTGAATCTTCCCCCGATTCTTCTTCTTCCGACTCCTCATCTTCCTCCCGAATCCCCGGGTGCTGCTGAAATAAGTGCTCCCGAGGCCGATCTAGCTCCTCCTCCTCCTGCAACCATCCTAGCCCCGGGTGCTGCTGATACAGTAAGCGCTCCCGAGGCCATCCTCGCTCCCCCTCTCCCAGCGGTCATCTAGCCATCTGTGGATGAGGGCGAGGTACCCACGGCGGGCAAGAAGTCATGTACACGGAAGAGGACCTCTCCTCATTCCTAGGGTCCGTAGGCACATGTTCACCTCGCCCATCCTCCGCACGGAATAGAGAGTCAAAATGACCCTGGCTCTCTGCAAGCAGCTGGTATGTATTGTTCCGTATCAGGTAAACAATGTCGGTGCCTTCTACGAAACTGAAGAAGGTAGGTGGGTGGGGCACCGCTGAGTGCAGTACCGGAGTTTCCAGAGGAGACTCATGCACGATGAAGCATGGTACCCTCTGCTTCATGAGAAGCAGCACACCAGCCTCGGTCATGCCGTTGACCCACAAACCCAGCCAATCGTCGTTTGCAATGGGCATGGTGACTTCCCGTAGGTTCGCGACAGTCAGCAGTGCATCGTCTTTCCATGCTTCGATCATTTGGATCCAACCCTCCATCTCTCTGAGGCCTCTTTGGAATGCCACTCCCAGATCCACCGCGTCATCCCATCTTCTCACACCTAGCAGCGACTGGAAGTGCACTCCGGTGAAATAGGACGGTTTGGTTGCCCAAGTGGAGGAACTGGGTCAGAATCTGGAACTAAGATTCCGCAGACGGATTTCATGCATGGACATGATGCTCCTCAGACCCTGCACGAAAGACGACTCCCAGACTCCTTCAGACACGTTCCTCGGAGAACTATTCCATCCTTCCATCAAGGGCTGGAAGGCTTGGTACGACAAGTCATTGGGAGGTACCGCTGCAACTCGTCAGATGAAAGCCCAGTGGGAGGTCGCTTTGAGGAAGTACTGCGGGCTGTACAGGCAATCGTGTTTGCCCGTATGTCTGTCATATTGCCGCTGCAGCATGTCCTGCGCCGCCGTGGTCGCCGGCCTCGTGGAGCACTCACCCGGAAGAAAGGGGAGCTGCTGCAAGTTCGGTGACCACAGCTCAAATCGACGTCCTCCCATCTCTACGATCCTGGCTGTGAGAGAGGGGAACTGTTTCAGGTCGAATGTCATGGGCCGAGTTGATGTTGGGCATGTTGTAGTACCCCGCCGTGCAGGATACACGGGAGTGACTGTACTTGGGGTTGCTGGAGGAAGACATGTTGATAGTGTAGATTGAAGTTGCTTGCTCGGGTGATACGTGACGCGCTCACTTGGAAAGGAGCAGCGGGCGCACACTGAGTTGGTAGGAGTTAGAGAAAGAGATGAAATCATCGAGTCACCGAGCACGTGCTATATCTCCCACGCACGGCCCCACACGAGCGCTCGGCACTTATCGGACTTCTTTGGCCGAGTCTTTCACGCTATCCTAAGTCAACTTATGAAGCCGCAAATACTCCCTTTTCAGTGCCGGCGCATTTCTCAAATCTCTCTCTCGGAGACCCAAGTGTCATCAGCCGCTCCGTACCCTTCCCAGCAGATCCGGAACATCCTCTTATTGCCATCCTTCCTGGGCTGCACCACATGCTCCAGAATAGCCTCCACCACATATTCCTCCGACGCCTTCAGATACTCCCGCGTATCTGGCAGCTTGGTCCTCTCCCCCAGCTCCTCCTTGGACATATGGTACTTGCGCAAATGTTCCAGGTCGAAGACCAGGATGCATGGAATAACTATCCGGTAATCGCAAGCGATAAACGACCGGATTAATCTTCTCCATGACCTCGAAGGGACCGATGGTGCGCTGCACCAGTTTGTGACCCATTCCCTACACGTCGACCAACTCCAACGAGTGCGGATTCACCAGCACATAATCCCCTTCCTCAATACTCTCTACAGTACGCCTGCTTTTATTATAAGCACGAGCCTGTCTCTCCTGCACCAGCACTACTGCGTCCTGTGCTGCTTTTCTATGACTCTCCATCGCCTCTATGAAGTCCTCCCCTTTCTGGCTAGGCAGGAAGGGGCAAACGACGGGGTCTCCTCCGGGGTTTATAATTCCAGCGGCTCCTCTAGGGTGATAGCCAAATAGTAGGAAGTTAGGACTGTAGCCCATAGAACCATGTACATTGGAGTTGTAGGCAAAAGCGATTCCCCCGAGCCACTTCACCCACGACAAACAATCTGCAGCAACATAAGCGCACAACATCTGTTCTATCGTGGCATTGAGGATCTCCGTCTGCCCATCCGTCTGTGGATGATGCACTGAGGACAGCGCCAATACACTTCCATATTGCAAAGTGACCAATCTCCAGAACGCGGGTGGCCCATCACTTATCTCAATCCGAGATAATATGTTCTGGCATTCCAAAGACATTCGCTACTCTTTCTACAAAGAAGGCAGCGAATCCTTCCTGCGACAGGTTGGTGTGGGTTGGAATCATGACGGAAAACCTCGTCAACTTATCCACGATCACCAAAATGGCTGTGAACTTCTCCTTCCCTGACGGTGGCAGACCCATGATAAGATCTAAGGAAACGGTGGCGAAGGGATGAGGAGGAATGTGGGATGGTCTTAATCCACCCATCTTCTGCCGATGGTCCACTTTGATCTTCTGGCAGACATCACAAGTTGAGGTGAATTCATCCGCGTCCTTCGTTAGGGACGTCCAGAAGAATAACTCCGCAGGCGGTTAATGAACTTGAACAGGCCGGCGTGGGCGCTCTCGTGCAGAGATTCATGGATCCATCTCAGCACGAACTGGATCTTCGATCGAGGAATGCACAACCAATTTTTCCAGTCCGCGTCCACGAAGTATAGCAACCCATCTCGGCCTTTTTGGAAATGAGATGGTGTAAGCACCTTCTCCGGACTGGTCGCTTCCTCCGTGTACCGATCTCTGAAGTACGGATCCTCCTTATTCCCTTGGATAAATTTGTCCTTCACTTCTTGAGAGACCAATACTAGTAGGTGGGAGTGTTTGTTCCAGTCTTCCTCATCCTTGTCTGGCTTAGCTCCCGCTGGATAGGTCCAGTGGTCCACCTGCTCGAAAGGGAAGGGGTTGTCCAGTGCAGTGATGTCATCGCGCTCTGGACTTCCTCCCTTGCTCTCAGCATTCCCTCCTGGTCCGGTGCAGCGATGTCATCGCGCTCCTGGACTTCCTCATCTGCTTCCTCCTTCGCTTTCTGCCTCCTCGTCTGTACCGGAAACACGCACTTGTCCACTACATCCTCCCACCACCAAATCACAAATGCAGCCTTCTTGGCTGGCGCAAATGTTCCTCTGTCTTCCATCCGCTGTGCTTGTTCTTGTCTCTCCTCGTCCGGAACTATTGTACCACGCACGTCCTGAACCGGAGACTTGTGTGACGGTGCTCTCGGCAATCTTGATAGAGGGTCGACGTTCGAATGTACTCGCCCCGGCCTATGAATGATCTTTAAGCCGGGGTAGGCCGTGAATACTGCCACCCACGCTGCGAGTCTCCTGTTCGCGTTCTCGTACACTCTCGCCCACTGCAACGCAGCATGGTCCATCACCAGGATGACCTGCTCTCCTTCTATGAAAGGTTGGAAACACACTAGCGCTTCCTTAGCGCCCAGCACTTCTCTCTCTGTCGCGCTGTAGTTCCACTCTGCGGACTTCAGGCTCCTACTCCAATAGGCAATTACACGTTCCATGTGAACCACCGTCTCGTCCAGTGTTGCCCCCAACACGTCCTCCAATTCCACCTCCTTCACCTCCTTCGTCAGCGTTGTGAATAGCTTGGGCACCGGTTCTCTCGCATCCCATGCGGCCCGGAGTTTATCGGAGGCCACTGTACCCTTCAAGTCGGACACTGTGATCGGTTGCACCTGCTGCAGACTAGATCCTATTGCATAGTCCGACGTGTCCGTGTACAGTCGGTATGGGAGTCCTTGGATAGGGTGCCCCAGTATCGGCGCTGCTGATAACACGTCCTTCGCCTGCAAGAAAGCGATTTCGTGCTCCGCTTTCCATTCCCATCTCGCTCCTTTTGTTAGCAGGGAGAATAATGGTTTAACCACAAAGGCGTAGTAGGGGATGTAGGCTGAGAAGTAATTGACTATGCCCAAGAACTTCTGTAATTCAAGCACAGAAGATGGTCTTGACAGCTCTTGGATGGCGGCTACCTTCTCTTTGTGCGTTGAAAGGCCCAGTCCGGACACTTTCTGCCCCAAGAGTAGTATCGAGGAGTAGCCTACGAAGCATTTCTTCGGCTCCAACGTGATCCCAGTAGCTGCTATAGCGCTCAGGACTTTGTTGAGATGAACTATATGATCCTCCCAACTCTTCGAGAACACCACTATGTCGTCGATGTACACGAGGGTGAAGATCCACAGGTAAGGCGCTAGCACTCCCTGCATGATCCTCTGGAATATGGAAGGTCCGTTCCATAATCCAAATGGCATGCGTTTAAATTGCCATAGCCCTCGGTGAGACCTGAAGGCCGTTTTCTCGCGGGCTTCCTCTTCCATTTCCACCTGATTGAAGCCCGCTAAAGCGTTGAAGGAAGACAAAACCTGCGCCCCTGACAGTGCTTGTATAATATCGGACTGTCGGGGAATCGGGAATTCGTCCGTGATGGTCTTCTTGTTAAGCTTGCGATAATCAACCGCTAGTCGAGGTTTCCCATTGCGGAAAACCACTACACACGGGTGCCTCCCACGGGCTGACCGAGTGTGAAGCGGCTGAGCTTCAGTACAGATCTTCTCGTTGGTGAAGGCCTAAGTGTAGTGCCGCGAGCACTAGACCTGAGCTCAAAGTTGAGCTCAGCGCCGTCGGCGAGAGTGTTAGCCTCTCGCCCGGACTTCATGTAACCCTTTGACTGGACCCCTGTCAACCCGGGGGGCGGAGAGCAGTTGAATGGATGCTCGGCCGAGGTGGTGGGCTAGACGTAGTGCACCACCTCTGTGCAAGATGCACTTAGATCAACATGGAGGTTTTGAGCAAGTAAAGATTAGATTTGTAATATACATCACGTGACTGTAAGTGCATAATCCGCTGGGGGCAGGAACATGAATAGCATATAGTAGTGGCACATAGTAAAATATATAATCCCCGTCACACCGAGAGTTCGATTACTTCGCACTCAAACCAGAGGTCCCTCTGCTTTTCAATCACTTTGCACTTCAGCGGCGACACCGCATACATCGGTACCGATATCGGCTGTGCCCCAGGTTTCAACGGAATGGGAGCTTTATCCTTCACATGCCCTAGGCGCCCCCCCGACTCCAAACACAGCCGAGTTATGGCGCAGAACTTCGTCTAGCTGCAGGCGTATATGCTCTGGAACGTCCAGACCTAGATTGACCAGCTGAGCTACACCCTTGCCTTCCTTCACTCCTTCGAAATCTCCAGGCAACGCTGTCGTCTTCGGTCCCCAGGCCTCATCCTCTTCCAACTTGTCCTCCGTCCCAAGCTTCTCCCTTGGCAAGCTATCTGGGTCTTGCGCGCGTGTCACGTGCCGTGACTTCACATCCTTTTCGGACGCCATCGGACTCCGACGATCTCCGATCCCGATTATATCCGACACTGCCTTTCTGTATTCGCCCTTGTCCTATTGGTTCGTACTACATATGATTCCCTCTGACTCCTAGGTTACGCCTTATGCTTCTCCATCACGGAGCCACCGGAAACCCGATGATATCCGAGTCAGCTTGACTTCACTTGACTCATAACGACTCAGTCCATCACGGATCCACTCGGAACTCCGAAGCTCCGGTACTTACATTATATCCCCACTAATACTTTACTCTCGTATAAATACAAGCCATGTCGGTAGTAGACTTCAGTTTGAATATCGACTTAGTCTGCCCTATACTCTTCCTCTCGGACTCCGTCCTCTTCCGAGTCTTCCTCCGAAATCGGGCACCAGGCGTAGAGAAGGGCGCAGCGCACGAGCTGAAGCCAAGCCCCTCCCCTTCCAGTATACGGGTTCGGTATTCCGTTCGGACTCCGATACTTTCCCTCTATATCTCGATCCCTTCATCTTGCTTATACGCACTTCATCTCTCAGGCGTATCTCGGTCTTCCGTCGGATCCCGATCGGGAACCGGTACTTGACAGCGCGCTGCGTTTCCTGAATTATGTGCACCAGTGCTTCCGTGGAAGCCACAAATTTCTCCCTCTGTTCCTCGTCCTTGGGGGTATCTGTGTACTCCGCAGGATCGTGCAGACGGCCTACTATGTCACCGGCTCGTATGTACCAAGGTCGAGTGCTGGGGTTGGCAATAGGGAGAAATGGAGAATTGGAATGGATGAGAGTGGAAGGAGTGGCTATGACACTCTCGTCCTCGGTGGCTATTACGACCTTCTCTACCAACCATTCCTCCTTCCCTTCGAAGGGGCCCATAATCGGAACATTGTGCACGGTCCCAGCGGAAATGAGCGTATCCTTCATTGCTAATACTGGGGGTGCTTCCAACTTCTCCTCTCTGCGCTTCCGGGCCTTGGATCGTTGGTAGGTCTTGCACCAGACTCCGGGAAGTAGGCGCTTCATGGATTTAGCCATGCTTGCTTGCTGTATCTCGAAGCCCAGGTCGACCGAGTGCGCGGATGAGGCCGGTATGATATGGCAGGACTGCCCAACTTGCACTTCGCAATGTCCGGTGGCCGAGCGCTTGATGCCCAATTCGTAGGCGGACTGGAGGTCCTCCCCGAGGAGGAGAGGGACCTTCATGTTCCGCACGACATAGGCTTCAAGATCGAAACAGACCACCTCTCCTTCAGTCGAGACCATATAAAGGGAGCACTTGACATAGCCTAGGACCTTCGCTTGACCCGTAAGATGGTATAGGGACATGTGAATTCCTTCCTTCCTTCGGCTTGGGCAGTCCTAGGAATCTCCAAAACTCCTCTGACATCAAGGTTATATCAGCTCCAGAGTCCGGACGCGCTTTGATCACTTCGTGCAGTAAGGATCCCACACAGACTTTGACGTGCAAGGCCCGCGCTCCCAAAGAACCGAGGCCATCCGGAAGTTGACGGGCCTTACGAGCTTCGTATATGGTGAGACTGTCACTGTCCGTGCTCGAAGGAAGCTCAGCGACATGAGCGGCCTTCCAAAGGATTCGTCGAGGCAGTTTTGGAGGGTCATCGCCTTTCACCGCTTTCCCTTTATCACTGCTCGACTTAGCCTTCTGGAATGCATCATGGCGCCTGTGATTCCAATTGAACCCTTTATACTCGACGTGAGCAGCTTTGGCATCACAATCTAGCGCGTCAACGGCGAGTATGTGTTTATGGGATTCCGAGCACTTAGAGCTGTCACTGGAGTAGTCGGAAGAGGAGGTCTTTGATTCAACGAGCATAGCTATGTAGTCCAGGCGTTCCTTCTCCTCCTCCGCTGGATCAAGGTCGACGTGTATGAGCATGGCTTGTTTGAGCGCCAGCCATCTCCCATAGTGAGCACAGTCCCGAGCCATGTGTTTGGGGCTAGTGCAGATATAGCATTCACCATTAGGAGGGCGATTGCTGACTCGCAAGTCGTCTCGAGCGAAGGAATATCCATTGACCGTCTTCCCTCCCGGCCAGTCCGGATGGGAGGGTCCTGCTTCCTGCGAACCCCCAGTCCTAGGACCTCGGCGCCGGTCCGCTGCCATGACCGTCTTCTCCTCCTCCTTCTCTTCCAACTCCGTTTCCTCTTCCACTTCCATATCGGCGACGTGGGCTCTGGGGCGGAATCGAGTGCAAGGAGCAGCGGGAGTCGTGCTCGGACTCGCCAGTAACCAATCCACTTTGTTCGTAAGGACCCAAGTAGACATCAAGGAGGGCACATTCGCTCGTTGACTTCTTTATTCCACTCGGCCGGTTGCGTACAAATGAGCCTCAAGACCGTGGTAGGGCCATCGTCGGCATCGGAGAAGATGAAGCTATGGTATTGGGCGCGTCTTTGGAAGAAGCCCACTGGGTCTTCCGCTTCGTGCCCTTGCTGCCTGAACTTCATCTCCTTGAACTCCTTGTTCCGATCCCTCACCCATTGATCCGTCAGATACGTGCATCGTAGATTGTCAAGAAGGTGCAGCCAATCTCTGCTGAATTCCCTCCGTGAAGGTTCTGGCAGAGACATCCACCACTTCAACGCGCAATTGGTGAATCGGGATGGAGCCATTTGACCCAACTGGCACTCCATCAAGGGACTGAGCATGACCAAGGAAGACATTGTGATAACGTAGGGGATGATGGTCTCTCCTTTCCCATTCCAGGTCGGCACCACCGATATGTTAAGCTTGGTGTTCAATTGCCACGGCGCAGCGTTCGCGGAATCATTTCCTGGTGCAGCTAATCCTCCCTCACCGCCTCCGCCTCCTCCTCCTCCTCCATTTCCGCCTCCCCAGCTCCGCCTCCTGAACCTCCATTACCAACACCCCGCCTGATCCCCCATCGTCGGGTCCGCCGCCTCCTCCCCCGTGGTTCCTCTATGAGTTCCCGTACCATCCTGGAGGAATGTTCCCAGGAGGGGGTCCCTCAGCTGGACGCTCCTTATCGGCTCCAGCCCCATTCTGTTCTGAAGGCTGTTGGAACTGGTAACTCGCCCGATTAGGAGATCCTTGAGGCGGGCTGGTCTGGACTCGCATCACCGATGGCCCCCCAATGATAGAGGCTGCCACCCTGGTGTTCGGGATAAACCCTTGCCCGGGAGTCGATGCCCCGCTGACAAAGAAGGGGGAGCAGCGAATTGTACTCCATGGGTTTCCGATTCTGTTGGAGGAGCAGCGTTTCGCGGCGCGCTCACTCCTTTAGCTCGTCCCTTTGTGGAGCCCTCCTTGATCGTAGGAAGGCTTTTGCGCAGACGGTAATATCGCTCCCGCAGATTCTTGCCCATCCGGCGAGCCATACTCACCCGGGCCTCGTCATCGATCATCACGGCCCGCAAGGCGTAATCTGGTCGTAGCAGCAGGCAATACATTTCCTGCGTCGGGTTTAGTGTCCCGAACTTGCAACATATCTCGGGCAACGTGGAGACGGCGGAGCTGCCGATATCGCTCCAGTCCTCGTCAATTAGGGTGCGATGGATGCTATGGAAATAGGAAAGAATGTGCTTATTCCCATTGGACAGCCGTCACTGTAAGCTGGTAATCGTGAAGCACAGCTCTGCTTCATGGGCACTGCGTTCCAGTAGCCCAAGTAGTCTGTAGTCGGGATCCAGCGTGAAGCTAGTTCGCGGATCCTTGCCCAAGAAGATTGTGAGAGCTTCCAAGATCTGCTGGACAGCAACGACGGCATAGGCAATACGGCTGAGGGGTTCCAGCCCAAGACAGAAGAATTGTTTGGAGAAGGCTGGGTCGGTGAAGGGAAAGCAGGGGAGATATTTCCCATCGAGTTGTACCACCTCCTCAATGAGCGACCCTAGGTACTCCCACTCAAATAGACGATGCGGCTTGTCATAGCGGATAAGGGCATCCCCCAAAGCGGCCGTCTGAGCGGGGTCCGTGTTGGGGAGCTCTCCACCTACTGCGCCGAATTCCGCCAGGACATCTTCCTGCGTAGGATCCTGCGGGAAGTACACCTCATGATAATGAGCGACCGAGGCCGGGAGGGGTTCTCTCAACACTTCAAGAGGCTGAGCTAGTCCGGTGAAATTCTAACTTCCTCTGGCTGTTTGAATCGGAAGGCGGCGGTGATGCTCTCATTGTCCTCAACGCCCCCACTTCAGTCACATTTTCTGTACTGAAGGGGCCGAGGTCGGACTCCTCGGAGGGTTCTGTGGAGGACATATGAGGGGGTGGATCTCTTGGAGATGGCACCGGTGACAAAGGCATGCTCATCCCTGGGAGAGCAGCATGTTTATTTGTCAGGGGGGAAGACCCGTAGTCTGGCGCTTGCTTGGGGGAAAGCGTGCTTGGATGGGATGCCCCCCACTCCGGGTTTTGGATTGAGATGAGGCGGGTGCTCTCGTCTCCCGCCCTTGGTCATATGGGATGGCATTCTCGGGGGTAACACTGCCGAAGGGAGGACCCTTTGGAACCGGGGCTGCTACACCTTTAGCAGCGACCCAAGCCGTTAGGGGTGTAAGAACAGAAGAGCGTGCCATAGGCATTGGGCGCCCGGGGGCGGGAGGAGTGGAACTCTTGGACGCTTCAGATCGCGCTTTGGGGTTTCCCATAGCACTTCGCCTCGGAGAAGACCCAGAGCTGGAAGCGGGAGCAGCGGGCTCGCTAGGGGCAGCCATTTCCAAGTGTGTCGCTTGCCGAGTAGAAGTCGCCCAATTGATGATAGGATTAGGATTTCAGTGGTCGAAGACGGGATCAGAAGGTCCTTGGGATGTCTTGGACTTCACAGACATGCACGAGGGAGTGAGTGAAGAGGGATGGAGACAGCGAGCAGCAATATATGCGCTCAACCATCCTGTCCCTGTGATGTTGGCTAAAGGTCTCCCTGACATCGAACCATTTCATCTCTACATCTCCGAGGACGTTCTCACGTGCGCTCGTGCCCCGCACGGCGCAGCAGTTGAGTACCCGCCCGTTGCTGTTGTAGATGCAAGAGAGGCGGACTTGAAGAATTGAGTGTGTGACCAGCACGTGATCGGCTTTTCGGAGTCGATCGGCGAATTTAGCGCAAGAGCATAAGTTGGTATGCTCTTGTGCAGTGCTCCCATCCCGCTGCAAGGCCTGCTCGCAAGCCTTCCATTGCCGCAGTGGGAGGTTTCACAGCACCTGTGGGGGGTCTGAGGCATCTCAGCACTCGCCGCAAGGTTGAGCGCGTCTTAGATGCCTCGCCCCTACTGAGCGAGGAGCTACCCTCCCGCCCGTCTCATCATGGCTACCATGCATGAGTTGAGCAGAGGGTCTTAGCGCCTCCCTCGGCCTTCAAGGCAGGGCACCTTAGCAGCTCGCTCTTCTCGAGTTGAGCACTTGTGTCCTCCTTCGCTTCTCCAGCCGTGGTGAAGCCCTCGCAGTGGGCTCCATTGTGATGCGGGTTCCGTAGGCCTCGCCAGGCTGGAGGTAAGCGCACACGGATATCGTATCCGGCGCAGCTATGTGCGACGGGAGGCGCCGACTCGGCCCCTCCCCATGTTGTAACCCTTCATCTAGGGCCCATTTCACCCTTGAATGGGGACTCCGCAGCACTGAGACTGTGGAGCAGTTATACGCGTGCTCAGGCATTCAGCGGGTCCGGGGCGGGGGGTTCCCTCCAAGTAGAGATTCACGACATAATAACAGGTTGCAAGTAAAAAGATGATTATCTAAGTACTGATCCTGGATCAACTACTTCACATAATACTATATACATTGTAGGTAGAATTAGATGTATGTACAATACTACCCTTGCGTGGTGTCGCCTAGCAGCGTCCCATCCGTACCCCGTCACACAAAGGCACTGCATGGCACGGTTATTGCTTCCTGCATATCATCCAGTTGTCGGCCAAGGTCAGACCGATATTTTTCACTTTCTATTTCTCCTTGCTTATTGAAGCGCATCTAGATGATCCTTTCCTTTTTCTCCAAGCAGCCAACACGCAAGAAGCGCACGGTGAAGGTCGCAGTCAGTGCCACCCAAGTCGAGGAAGTCGTTCTCGATGGTGCCCCAGTTGCGGATCAAGATGCAGATCTTACGCAGCTGCTCAATGAAGATGCCGCCGAACGAGAAGCCATTCAAAACCAACTTCCCGACGGGGCAGCACGTAACGAACATGATACGGTGGTAGTCAGCAAAGTCCGCATCGCAGCCATCAAAGAAATGGCGGAGAAAGGTGTCACCATCGACTCGAGCGAGAGTAAAAGTGGACTTCAACTTATTCCTCGCATGAGTTTCTAATTCTCTGGCCTTCCCGAGGAGAAGAATTGACGTCCTACAGGTCTGCGGCTTGGCTCGCAAGGTCCACAATTCCAGTCCGGTTGCCACAGTGTTCGCCAAACTTGTTGATGCAGATACAACAATTGTCGGTCAGGCCCAGACACTTTCTCATAGGTGCGCAACGAGGTGGAATACAGAGTATGACTCTCTGGATACGGCTCTTATCTTGGAGAAGCCAGTACGGAAACTCCTCAAGGACAAGGACTTGAACCTCAAGCCATACAAGTTGACGGATGACCAGTGGGATTTATCAGCAGATCTCCGCGACGCCCTCGAGGTATGTTTCTTCTTCTATCATCTACCGCGCTCAAGTAGATCAGTGCGTCAAAGATCCCACCCTGTTCTCGAGAGGCGGAAAATCTCGGCCCCTGATTTCGGAAGTAATTCCTGCCCTCGAATCTCTGTGCCGCGCCCTCAACGATGCCGCAAACTCCACCGAAATTGCCAACATTTGTCGTGTTGCTGCCCATGGTGGCGGCTTGGTCTTGAATAAGTACATTGACCTCGTTCCGCAGTGCGAGGCTTACAAGTTCGCCATTGGTACGTGTTTTGGGTTCACTCCAACTGTCTGCCTTATTTATTCTGGCAGTCCTTTGCCCGAATCTGAAATTGGAATGGTTCAAGGCCAATGGCAGACCCACAATGCAAATTCGACGCATCCGAGAAGCGATTGTCGCCCGTTATGACGAACTTTTCAAAACGGTCGCGCAACCCACTCCCATGCCGACGTTGGCTCCTCCAGCTCCCATGCGGCCTGGTCGCATGCGGCGCCGCTTCGGAGTGACTGCAGACCCGGCACTGTCAGTGCCTACCCAGATTCCCAACAACATCAACTCGTATCTGGACCCACCTCCCATTGTGTTGCTGAACGGCAAAACAGTCCTGCAATATTGGTCAGCAGAGAAGACCACACAACCCGACCTCACCGAAATGGCCCTCACCTATTGCTCAGCGCCGGCTACTTCCGTTGACGGCGAGCATGCATTCTCCGAAGGACGAAACCAATGCGCATGGAATCAACGAAGCACATCATCGCAGACCTTCTGCCAGCAGATGAGTCTTGGGTCTTGGTGCAAGGCTCCTTTCTTCAATCACAATGTCGCCGAGCAGATGATTGAGCATCATGCCCGTCCGTTGCACGGCTCTTCCACTTAATGGACTCTCTTTCCTCAACCTTTTTTTTTTTTTTCAATTGCAACACCTTCTCCACGACTCCGTTCTTTCATCCAACACTTGTTCATTCTCTCTTTCCACGCGAAACCCCTCCAGTGACCACCGTTTTCGCCCACCATTAGTATTACCTTACATACAGTACAGCTAATAACCAAATTTATTCCGACTGATCAAAAAATTGAAGTGCTGTGCAATATTGACAGTCAAACAACAGTCATCCATCGGACGCCATCCAATAGATGTGGACAGGAGTGGATGCTATCAATGGATGATGGATTGTCCATGGATCATCCAAGTCAGGCCCTAGCCTCAGCACCGACAAACTTACCAATGACGGCGTGACTATGTGCATCAACACATCAAATCGCGAGGACTTCGCCTTTGACGGAGGATTCAATGGCGGCAGCAGGGTCACTGGCGACTCATTTGCTTACAACCCAGCAGGCAGCGCACCCTCAGCACAGGACAGCGGAACCACGGGATGCATAGGTGCCACCGACAACATGTTCCCCGGGGCGTTTATCCCCACTGCTTCACGCACCGCTCCAACTGCTTCAGGTCCAGGGGCATTCATGTTGGTCTTCTCTGTGGCCACCAACACATTGATGCAAAAAAGGAAGAGGGCGGAGGGGGATGGGGTCGAGAAGCCAGCATGCAAGACGCGCACCAGGAGGAGCTAGGACAGCACCGTGGGTGCAAACACCGATGCCGACACACCTCGCCATTTGAAGTGTGCCCCAAAAGCAGCGCCGCCGCCCTGATTGAATTGTGCACGCTCTCTGCCGTGCCCATGGTTTAAACGTGCTACTGCCAATCAGTACCTATGCCCCACATACACCTCAAATTGTTATGATAACATACTGTTCTTTGCTTATTTCTCAATGTATTTATTCCTTCAAATGTGAATTGACTCATGTTATTCTAAGATACACGGAACAATTGTGGGTGAACTAGGGATGATTCTTATTTATATATGAAGCCCTTGCATGTGACAATATACTCCAATTTTTTTTCGTGATTTTACCTTTATTTTTGTGCCCGGAACGCGTGAGTTTGGCGGGCGGGGGCGGGGGTTTGATGGGAGTGATGGGAAAGGTCGGGCACGGCGGGAAGCAAGGTCGCCGCCTATGTTTGATGGCAACGACCGAGGATTGATGGCAGGGCGGGTGCCCCGCCCGCTGTAGTACCTACTATAACAAGGTAAGCGGGGAGGAAATAACCCGTATTTAAAGCGCCCACCTGTGATGGCTCTAAAGCCCGCTAGTTGGCCGGGGATGCCATATGTATCTCCCCGGCTAACTAGGCCGGTTTCTTGGGCCGTACAGGTGTCAATTATACTCGATTTTTTCGCCCCGTCCTCTAGTCCTAAATTATGAAACGTTTGAGGGTCCTTACTGGACAAATCCCGTATTTGTGCATTACCATAGCCTTTTTGCATGACATCTTGCAAGATATCCCAAGAAACCTCAAGAATTGGTGCACTTTTGCACATCTTGAAAGATCTTCCAAAATCCCACAATATCTTGCAAGATCTTGAAAGATGATCACTAATTTGATTTGCATGTCCATGTTTTGGTGTCGAGATCTTGCAAGATGTCAACTGAGAGATCTCTGACACAAAGGTTCTGCTCAATACTATGTGTTTCACTGCACATACACCCTCTCCTCTCAAGATCTTGCACAATCTTACATGTAATTTTATCGTCCCAATTTCGGGGATCATCTTCAGTTTGAGATTTGGCACAGTCCCCCGCGGCCAGAAAACTCTCACACCCTCCACATGGTCAATCATTGCCAGCAGCCAGACCATAGCAACACCATCGCGTACCAATGGTACCATATGTATGCTCGGTCCTGGCGCGGTACCGGCTATGTTTGTTGGTTGAGTGCTCTCGGTGACAACCTTCTTCCCGCTTGTTCCTCCTGCATTCATGGCAGAACCCGTTGAGAACCTCCGTTTAGCATACCAAGTGCTTGAGCGCAATGTCATTTGAGTGCTACGAACCCAGCGTGGAGACTCAGCCCAGCTCACGATCCAGGTCAACAAGGTGTTGCACTTTTTGCAAGCTGCAGAACAGGTAGACGTCTGTCCACCATACAGTCCGTACTAAATCCCGCATACTTTAGCATCGTGCCGCTTTTCCACCCAGCGAATACACGACTTTGCAGCAGAGCATCACCACTATGATTCAACAGCTGGATCAGACCCATCATCTATCCTCTGATCCACCTGATGGACCGCATCTTGTAGTATCCCAACATGTTTCAACTGGGGGTGGCCACATATCGAGATCAATCCCACCTTCCTTGCCAAAGTGCTTCAGCTTCGCGGTGGCCATCACCTTGCCCTGGTGTTCCGATGCAGCCCATGTACCGTTTGATGTTGTGCGCTAGCCTATGGACTCGCTGAGTCGGCCAGCGCGTTTACACCAATACCACTCAACCGGACGGCACTGTTGCTCGTGTCTACACATTGAGCACCCGTCAGGTCTCAGCGATTACCGACGCTGAGCTTGATTTCCTTCTCACATCAATCCTTGAGGTCTTCCCTGACTTTGGCAGACACATGCTAATGGGTCGGCTCAAGGCTGCAGGGCATCATGTTCCTCGTGATCGCATTGTAGCATCCTATCTCTGTGTGCATGGAGCACAGTCCATTCACCATTGGCTGTATAATGTTGCAGGTGCTAACTCCCTCTGGCATCACGATGGCCAACACAGTACTGTTGCTTTCACCCTCATGTTTTGCTGTTTCCTTACCCCGTGCACAGGTCTTATACACTTCAAGATTGTCATGCATGCCTTTGCAGATGGAAAGGAGTGTTATGTCATGGGTATACGAGCCAGCAACAATAACCGCGCCGAGACTGTCCTCGAGGTCTTTATCAAAGCCGTCAACAAGCACGGATTGCCGAGCTGGGTATGTGGCGACCATGGTACAGAGAACGTACTGGTGGTGCAGTTCATGGAGGATGCACGCGGAGTTTCAAGGGGGTCCTACATATGGGGAAGGTAAGTACACCCCCGCCCTTCATTTCCTGCCTAACATCTGCTCAGGAGCGTGCACAACACTCGTATTGAACGGCTGTGGTACAATGTGACCCACGGTTTTGGTCACAAGTGGAAACACTTTTTCATGGACCTCGAGGTCCACCAAGGCCTCAATCCGCTCGTCCATGCCCGCATCAGGCTCCTTCACCATCTTTTCCTGGACGCCGTCAACCAGGACGCCCAGGAGTGGGCAGCTGCCTGGAACTCTCATGTTCTCCAGATCCGCAGTGAGCGTGCTCACTCCCCTCAGGACATGTACTTGTTCAGCATGCTTCAAGATGGACCTCGCAGTCCGGAGTATCGCGCAGAACCGGTCGACGAGGTTGTGGAGGACCCTAGCACATACGGAATTGACTGGACCGTTGCTGACGACCCTGCTCTTATGGCTCACCTCCTTGAGCAGAACCCTTAGGACTGGGCCAACCACAACCCGTTTGCGCCTGGACCCAATGAGCTCTCACATGTTCCATGTGATGCCCCCGAATCACCCTTCAGTGTAGAGCAGATCCAGGTGCTTAATACCCAGCTGGCAGCTGAGGTTAACAGCTGGTCAAGAAGCATGCATGTCTGCCGTCTAGTCTGGACCAAGGCAATGGAGTTATGTGCACAGTTCTATGTATAACCTCTTTAATTCAATCATGCCAGCTGTTCAAACTACGTCTGATCCGCAAATTGAAATCAAATACTATAGAAAGCATCCAGTACATCACTTGCTGTAGGACACTGTAAAATGCCGATAGCCAAGATTCCCAGAGCATCAAATATGCCTTGAAGCACCCTGGTTGATGATATGCAACGGAGCATGCGGAGGACCCCAAAGGGCAGATCTCTTCCACAGCCTGTAGCACGAGGCTGCATGTGATGCGGGTTCTTTAGGCCTCGCCAGGCTGGAGGACTCAAGCATACGAGCACATACATTTGAGTAGTAAGACACGGGGCAGCCGACTCTGGCGCTCGCCGTTGTTGTAATCCTTCAACTAGGGTCCATGTCACCCTTGGAGGGGGACCCTGCAGCACCGGGACCATGGAGCAGTTATACGCATGCTCAGGCATCCAGCGGGTCCTGGGGTGGTTGGCCTTCGGCAGTAGCGCTGCCGCTCGTTGTGTCTAGCCGTTGCCGTTGAACATAGAAGTTACGAGTAAAAGATAGATGATCACATGATCTAGCTACCCGAGCTATACAGAATAATACTACGTAAGCACATATGACATGTCTGCCTTGGGCATGCCCTAATACCCTCGTCACACTGCACTAGTGTGACGCGCTAGCTGCTAGCTGAGTGTACAAACAACCAGGGATTAAACCACTGCCTATACATTCATGAGACATGACCTAGGAGACTCTAGTAGTCCAGAGATGACTTGGGACAGAGCTAGCGAGAGTCTAGCAGACGGATATCTACGATGGAAGTGCAGCTAGGGAGCTATGCCTTGAGCTAGGAAGCTCGGCGCGGTAACTGGTGGTACTATCTAATCTCTAGATAAGCGACTAGACGGTGTTAGGGGGAATAACCCTACTAGCGGCCGGCTAGGGCTTTGACAAAGACATACCACAACATGCGAGATGAGGCAGCACGGGGCTAGTGCCCGATCTGGGCAGCTAGGGCGAAGGGGAATAGCCAGTCGGCTATTGAAACGGAGCTAGGGACGATCATACAGCCTGTACTGATGACCGGAGGGTGGATCGACGTTCTGACCAACGAGCTATGACCATTTGATGTCGGTCGCAACACTGCGTCGCCTAGATGTAATAGATCGACACTCTGACGGAGTAGAGATGACCTAGATCACCGGCGACATCGCCGGTTGGTCCAGAAGGGGTACTCGGCATAGACGGAGGGCTGAGGATCCATTGATATACCCATGGTTGAACACTAGCCGGTCAGCGAGGCTGACCTGGCATATACCAAACCAGTCCCAAAACCAAACGGCAGTTGTCTCATTGGCTGACCGTATTTCTTATCATCTAATATTGCTTATTGTATTATTCAGCTCGCTTTTACATGTAACTCACACCTAGTAGTATAAAAGGGAGCGCAGGACAGACTAGGGTCTAAGAACATTACGCCCCAGACTTTGGACGAAGCTGATGCTAGTAGACTCAGGCTGCTAGTGGAGGTTGATACCGAACTTCACTTGTAGTAGTCTTTATATTGGAATCAGTAAACTGTGGACTCTGGAAACATCGAGTGACTAAGTTGAGGATTTCGTGTTGTTGGTCCTAGACCTCCACATATAAAACAAGGGTGTTCTCTTCGAGACCCAACTGCAGTTTGCGCTAGTGACTTTGCCTTCACCCCGACACAATGGAAGCTCTGTCGTAGTGTGTTGGATCACTTGCTAAGTGGATTGTGTGTTGACTTGAGCCCACTAAGAAGAAGACGGACTAGGTGCCCCCACCTCTAGTTTGGCTATAACTTGTCAGTTACTTCGCCTTCACCCCGATATAGATGGAAGCTCTGTTGTAGTGTGTTGGGTCGCTAGCTGGATGCTTGTAGTGAACTAGTGCCAATAAAAGCGGAAAGGTTCCTGTTCTTGGTTAAGGAATAGGTCGGTGGTCAAGGAGAGTCTTGCTGTTTGAGGATTGAAGTCCCTTGTTGTTAGCCTCGGTAGTCTTTGGGGCTGCCCTTAGCGAGGATTTTCACAACCTACATACTCTGCCCTGGTGTTCTCGACCTAGCGGTCCAGCCATCTTGTATCCACCCCATATAAACACACCCCCGGACCATCCCTAGGTTCCTAGCAGTGTTGTTGTTGGTGGTTGCATATTGCTAGTATGTTGTAGAGTGTGTTGTTGGAAGCCTATAAATCAAACTTGTGTTTATTCAAACCTGCTGGTCGCATACTACGGCCCGGACCCGAACTCACAAAGAGAAGCACTTAGATCTTTGGAGGTAGATTGGTTGTGGTTGCCGAACCTTTAGGTTCAGGCTCCCAACGTAAATGTATGCTGTTCATTCTCTTGCCTTAAATGGTGTTTGATGAGGCGGTGCTTCAATAGCCAATGAGATCTTTGGGGCTGTGTTGCATAGCCTCCGCCACATAAAGAGTCCCGGAGCATTTGGTGCAATACATTCTATGCCTATATATGGACTGTTGCCCTTATATGGTATTATGCTGTGTTTTTTCCTTTTGCTCCTGTGTGGTATACTCCCTCTTGCAGTCCAGTCTGCCGAGAGCGCTGAAAGGTCCGCGTTCTCTTTGAACCAGCCAATATAGTACGCACAATCCATATAACCTTTCATGCGCCGACCCGATACCGGCAGGCGTTGCCTCGCATGTTCGTCGACGTCGGTGGCGCTCGTTGCTCAGAGTTGCCGGCCGAACGCGACTTGAAGGCACCACATTCCCCTGTTGCGATCGACAGCACACCGTATAAGAAAGAGAGACCATATCCACTTTCTCTTCAAAGAATACGCCAATCCTCCACAATGGCTCCTCCTCCTGAGCTTCTCGCCGCCATCCTCCCCAAGTGGGGCAACCTCGTCCCTAGCCCCAGCCACCCCAAGCACCAAGTCGCTGTCGTCGGCGCAGGCGTGAGCGGGCTCACCGCCGCACGCATCCTCCAGCTCCATGGCCACAGTGTCACCCTCTTCGAGCGCGAGGAGTCCCACGCGACGCGTTTCCAGGGCGGCACCCTCGACATCCACTCCGGGACCGGACAGGCCGCGCTCGAGCTTGCGGGCCTGACGGAGGAGTTCCGCACGCGCGTGCGTCCGGAGGGCGAGGAGAAGTGCATCATAGATAAGCACGGGACGACACACTACGCACCCGCGCCGGGCACCGAGGGCGCCACGGATCGTCCGGAGGTAGACCGCGGGCAGCTGCGCCAGATCATAATCGATTCGCTCGAGGCGGGCACAGTCGAGTGGGGGTCTGCGGTCCAGTCTGCCGAGAGCGCGGAGGGAGGCTCCAAGGTCCGTGTGCTCTTGGAACCAGGCAGTGCCAGCGTGGAGAAGTACGGCAACAAGCTCTTCGATGTCATCATCGGTGCCGACAGCACGTGGTCCCGCATCCGCTGTCCTCAGCCCCGCCAAGCCCGAGTACACCGGCACCGTGTCCATCGAACTGAGCATAACGGATGTCGACAACCGCTACCCCCGAGATCGCGTCGCTCGCCGCCTTGCAGGACAAAAAGGCACTCATCCCGCAGCGCAACAGCGGCGGGAATATCCGCACGTACACCTGGCTCCCCGTGCCGCTCAGCTGGCCCGAAGACACCGGCATCGCGTCCATGTCGCCCGCGGACGCGTCGGCCTACCTGCACGCGAACATCTTCTCGGACTGGCCCCCGCGCCTGCTGGCGCTGCTCGATGTGTCTGCCGCATCTGCTGCAGAAGCGGGCAGTGCCCCGTGCCCCGTGCGCTCGCTCTTTGCGCTGTCCTCCGCCTCACGCGTGGGAGACGTTCCCCGGCGGGCGCATCACCATCGTCGGTGACTTGGCGCACCTCTCGTTCCCGAATGGCGAGGGCGCGAACCTCGCGATGCTGGACGGAGCCGAGATGGCGCTTGCCATCGCCTCCGCACGGGATAGCGCAATGCTCGGGAGAAACATCGCTGGTATGCTCATCTTTCTTTCTTCAATGCTTGTTCGATGCCAACTCATTCGTTTCACAAGAATATGTCATGAATGACCGATACTTTATGCTGACACCATTCAGCGGACATCCGCGATGTAAGTGCTACTCTACCCACCTCCGTTGTTTTCGCTTTGCACTTTTGCCTTCAGGTCACTGTTGGGTTTAGTATACTCTGTTGGTCTTCCAGAGCTCACCGCTACTGCTGACGATATGGGCGACGGTGAATGTGTTACTTTCTGCTGTTGTCCGGCTCACGCATGGCTATTCCTTTACTGACAGCTCGACTATCATTGGATGCTGTCAATTATGCAAATCGATCTTGTTTTCTTTATTCTACAAGGTCCACAGACGGCTGCGCTGCAACAGTGGCAGATCATTTTTATGCCGCGCTGGGTTTTGCTCCTCTATGCTGTGCTCCCTGCTCTACGTATGCATTTATCTCTCACGACAGTATGCACCGATTTGATGTTATCGCACAGTTGACCACATGCGCTCAAATACCCCGGCTGAATGTATCTCTTGTCCAGTCCACCCATGCTTTTATTTGACTTACCAGCTTCGTTTCTAGCTCGTCATCGGTGCGTGCCGTTCTGTCGTTCTTGCTGACAAGATGTCTATCAAGGTGATTCTGTTTTTTTCAACACTCTATTTCGTTGTTCCGCTCACAGTTCTTTCGGCTTCTCGTCTCTTTTTTGGGTTGCTTTGGATCGTGTGCTTGTTGGCAGCCTTTTTGTTGGGGTTATCTTTCCGTAGTTACTGATGCAATCATGTGTAGATATGTTCAATACAATGTTTTCTTCCGGCTCTTTTGGTCGGATTCCCAAGTAACAGCAGCCCGTCCGTTGGTCCATGGACCGTAGTGGCTCATACAAGCAGTGACGAACGACCTTTGGATGGACCAAATGGATAGATAGAATTGCGAGTTAATTCCTGTACAGAGCGATGTTCAAAACAATAAATAGATTGGATGGCCCACATGTGTATTTCTTGAAAGAACAACTACTGCAATATATTCGTGATCCGTCTCTGTCCAGACAAGGTTCGGCACCCGCCGCTTGCGGCCATACCCCACCTCATTGGTTGTTTTGGGTGTTTGTTTGCAATACCTATCAATTAGCTATTCCTAGTCATATAAGAAGTGCACCGTTTCAACGGCATTCATGTGATGGTTTCTGGAGCCAAAAAGGGCGGTCTTCCGGAGTCCCCTCGGTTACGATACAACGAAAGAGGAAATCTACATTATTGGAAAGAAGCCGTATGGCTTCTTTTTGGCTGAATACGGCTGCCCAGCTGTGGCATGCGATCAGGGCCTTTTAGCTGTCAAGGTTGATGGTCTGGACATGTGGGATCCATGCAGTCTTCCGGAGTCCCCTCGGTTACGATACAACAAAAGAGGAAATCTACATTATTGGAAAGAAGCCGTACGGCTTCTTTTTGGCTGAATACGGCTGCCCAGCCGTGGCACGCGATCAGGGCCTTTTAGCTGTCGAGGTTGATGGTCTGGACATGTGGGATCCATGCAAGATCCATGTGTACCGGGGCTGCCTGACCGATAGGCGGTGGGCCGCGGCGGGGTCGTGTGAGAGTACGCTTACAGGTAAAGAATGAGCGACTGATCTTGCAAGATCTTGCAAGGTTTTCCCTGTGTCGAAGTTACAGCTGTGCTCAAGATCTTCAAAGATCTCGCAAGATGTCAGGCAAAAACGGCTGCATCATCATTTGACAGGATCTCTCACGATCTCTCGTGATCTTCCGAGACGTGAGATCTTTGAAGATGTCATGCACATGGCCCCACAAAAGGCTTGCTTCTGGAAAGATATTGAAAGATCTGACTCATCTTTGATTTTCTCGCAATTTCTTGCAAGATCTTCAAGATCTCGGAAGATGTGGTGCAAAAAGGCCTCTACCTATACACGAAAACCCTTTTGTCCAGTAAGGACCTTCATAGAAACGGGTAAGAAAAGGCGAGGAGGCGCAGGGCGCGCGTGTTGAGTTTCGCCGCGTATATTTAAATGAGGACCAGCATCGGCCGATCGGAAAGCGGCATGTTTGACCGTGTTTATGCACCACTACAAGTAAGTGTTTCCATGTTCCTTCGTGTTCTGGCTTCCACACCCACTCTGTTGACTCGGTTTCGCGGTATAAAATATTTATTTTGTTCATATATGTTCAACTCCACAGTAAAAATTGCAATTACAATGAAAATAAATAAATTAGCTGTCCACATCTTCCCAATCACGGTCATCTTCTTGAGAAAGTTGTTCATTGAGCTCAGAAATAAAAAATTTCTGCTCCGTGGTCCACTGATCCTTCTTGGTGGATCATCCGCAGGAGTGTTTTCGGCGTCGTTCCTGGATGCAAGATGTTTTCGGGCATTAGCAATAGATATCTGCTTTGTGGTCGGCTGAGGCATGGGAAAGCAAAGATCTAGTTAGTATAACAATGCATGAAAGTGTTGTGGACAAAATCAGTATCAAAGTCGGGCTGGAAGGTTGCTGGAAGGTAAACGCGTCTCATAAACATTGAATGTCACACTTGTCACTGAAGTGACCGTACGCATTTGATACGCCCACACAGAACACCTAAGGCTTCTTCAAATCACTGTAGATCGTCTGACTGCAGCAGTGAAAGCGGTAGGGATTTAATCACCCTACCCCGCTATCTGGCCGGATTTTTTTTGTTTTGGCTTTTGGGCTTCGGAAATATGTGAACTTCCGGCAAGTTCTGTCTCATTTTGGCTATCAGTTCAAAATAGAAAATCTGGCCTGACTACAGTACTCTATAGCCAATTTAATGATAACTTTCTCTCCGGTGCTAAGGGATTGAAGCAGCGGGTAAAAAGCCTTAACCTATTCAAAAAGGGAACCGACCGCTCCAGTGAGCCAAACAGCGACAAAGCTGCCGCTTTCCGATCGGCCGATGCTGGTCCCCATATATTATAGCAACCAACAAACCTTGTTTAGTCACCTTCAAAATAATTCGACTTCGACTTGACCTGATTTGACGTGATTTGATGTTGCGGCAGCATCACCCAGACAACTTGAAGGATGAGGAAACCGGTAAGAAAGGCAAGCATGGCAAGGAGGTGCACGGTGCACGTCGGGATTGAGTACTATGTGGCAGAAGTTCAACCCGAAATCCCTCGTTCGACTCGGGGTCATGCCGTTACCATCGAATTCGTATGTTTTTACCCAGTTTGAGTCTTGCGAGTAACGAATGGATGCGTATATGCAGAGAGGAAAAGGTACACGGTGCACGTCGAGTTTAAGTAATAACTTGTTCATCCCGATATCCCTCGTTCGACTCGGGGTCTTGCCGTGGTTTTGAATCCATAACATTTTTCTCTTGGTTTTCTTTAAGTCCTGCGTCACAGGCGAGCTTTTGAACTCAGCCGCGCCCCATCCTGCACAACGTAGCGCCTTTGAACTGTGCGAAAGCGGAACACAGATTGAGTAAGTCCGATCCAGTGAACGGGCATCGGTTCACGACCGATAATCCGACGCTTGCTCCAGCTCTGCGTCTTCGATCCGGTACCTTATTGTCTCAATTGGAGAAAGGACACCCGACACGACAATTTTCAAGGTATCGATACATGCCCATTTATCAAACTACAAAGTAAAAAATGTAGCCGATGCAAAAGAAAATGGGGGAAAACGAAGAATCGCGATGCCTAAGTAATGCGAGTCCGAATGGGCACTTCTGCTGCATTCGCGCAGTACCCCTCCCCGTGCTCGCAGCGCTCGCCGGAGATTCGAACTACACAGGCCGCGGTGCGATCTGAAATCCCGGGGCAGCGTAGGTTCCGCTGTCTCCGCCCGCGTTCGTCGCACCGAGACCTGTCGCGGCGCCCCATTCGCGCTTGTCTGAGATCCCAAGCGTGGAATGCGGGTACCGGCGGAAGCGCGGGGTGCACATTGCCTCCGTGTGGTCCGTGCGCTGCCAGCCCGCGGCAGTGCGATCGCGGCAGATGTAGCAGGCGCTGGCGATGGGAAGCTGGCGCGCGGCGTGCTGCGCATTGGCGGCGGTGCGGCGGAGTCGTCAACGAGCGGGGCGGTATGGCACTGAGGATGGACATGGGAAGTGGGGAGGGTATGGGGCGATGGGGGGACAGCTGCGGCGTGTGCTGCGCATCGCGGGGGATGGTGCCCGTCGTGTTCGCGTTGCGCAGCAGGCCGAGGTTTGTAGCGGAGACCGGCGTGGGCGCAGAGGAAGCCGGCGCCGGGCGCGGGGAGGCGATGAAGGCGGCATGGACGATGGGAACGCTCGTTGCACTTGCTGTGCGTCGTACTTCCGGTGCCGGACAGGAGCTGAGTTTGAGCGGAGGAGTGAAGCGTTGGACATGGTGGTGGCGAGCGGGGAGGTGATAACCGCGGCGCGGGCGATGGGGAGCGGCTGCCGCAGGTGCTGCACACTCAGGGGGGTGGTGCGTGCTGTGTCGATGATGCGCCCGGGGTACGTGGATCGGGGAGAGTGCTATTTGTTGGAGACACACTTGGCACGCGAGGACGCGATAAAGGCGGCGCCGATGATGGGGAACGACCATTGCGCGCACTGCGCACGCAGGAGGTGGTGAAGGTGATGCCAGGGAGTACGGCAGACGCAGGCATCGGGCGGTGACGGCAGTACACTGCTGAAAAGCCAAGGTGTGCGAGAAGGCGACGACGCCGACGCATCACAATATTACAGTAGAGTTCCTCGGCGACGTAGGCTGCGAGGAACGTCAGCATCGCGTGCAGCAAGTGGCGCGGGTCGCTTTCGGGTTCACGCCGGCGTGGTGTCGAGCGTGAGGGCGTAGCAGAACGGTAGAGCGCGTCTGTGGCGAGTTCCAAGTCGTGGGGCGGATCGCGCGCGCTGTCGTGGTGCTGTAGATGGTCCCCCGGGCAGTGAGTGGCACTCCTGGTAGCTGCGCACGTCGTATGCTACGCTCCAACGAGGCGGGAATCGACAGCGTGGAGAAGGCGTCGGGGGCGTCCGAAGAGGCCCCGACTCTGCACGAAATTAGCGGGAGAAGAGTACCCGTGCTAACGTGACACACCTCAAATACACCCCTCCAACCGCCTTCTCGGCAGTGCAGGACGAGGGCTTGCTTCCAGGCAAATGAGAGGACAGGAGTGGGATTGGGAAAGCCGCTTTCGAGGCATAGTGGGGCGGGCAGTCGAGCGACGTGGCAGTCCTGATTGCCGCGGCAGCGATGGAGGACGGCGCTACGTAGTGCCAGATAAACGCGTCGGGCCGAGGGCGTGGTGGGGCGGGAAGGCGGGCGCGTAGATTGAGAAGGCGCAAGAGAAGGCGCAAGAGAAGGGGAATCGGAACTGTCGGGCGGACTTCGTCGGGAATATCGGATTTGTTCCGCAGGAAGCACGTACAACGTGCAGGACGAGAGCGTCTGGAAGCGTCTGGGGCATCGGGAAGTGTCGGGTGGGTGGTCCAGGCTACGCTGTACGGACTACGGAGCGAGAGAAAGCGCGGGCTGACATCAGGAATAGCCGCTGATGCCGTTTGCGCGGGAACGGAGCGACCAAGTAGTTTGGGCAGTAGGCCGGAGCAGCCGAAAACACCCCACTTGGCGGAGTATAATACATATCTTGCGGTGGAAACTTGCGGTGGAAAGATGGTATGAGGGAGGTTGGCCGGGGCGAAGATTGCATCAGAATAGATACAAACCGTTATCCACCCAGCAACTTTTGCATGTCCGTGATGGCCGGCCTTTCCTAATGCGGATGGATGTCGTAGTGGCGTGTCGCATAATACAAGTACATAACACGTCCTCTTGCGTCGCGTCGACCTTCTTCAACACGCCGAAGTACTTCAAAGACTAGTGATGAGGAGAAATAAAATAGTGAGGAGGATGTAAAGAGCGCGGGGATCAGAGACGATGAGTATTGAGGAAGAAAAAACAATGACAGGAAGCAGGAAGTACTACGATTGACAGGAAGCAGAAAGGAGTACGGCAGTAATTAATGCTCGCGCACATTTCCCCATACCAACATAACACGTCCTCTCAAAGTACTTCCACACTTCCCATGTCAGACACCGCGAGAAGTATCAAAGCTCGCGATGCTATCAGCGGAAAACCCATGTCGGTAATTTGGTGCAGGACATTCATAGGTAGGAAAAATCTTCAAGGATCCGGGACACTACCTGGGCCAGAAAAACGGGTGACAAGGAGGAACGGCGTCGAATTAAAAATACAATGGGATACCAGATTTCCCTCGGGCCGTAAAATCGTTTCTACTTAGTCCTTTTTTTTTTTTTGTCGGCCGAAAACATTGATTGGCGAAAGAAAAAGACCAACATAAGAATCAAACCAAGGGTAGCCAGGAGAAGGTGAAGTCAAACTTGTGGAACGTTCATTACCATTATCCTAAGCAACCTTATAGCTTGCCACCCCGCGTTTGTATATACCATTTACCCTGGCCGATGCAAACAAATCAATATTTTATTCCTATTAAAATTGTTAGTACCCCTGAGCACAAGGAAGGTTGTTCTAACAATCACCCCATTCTTTATCTCTGATATGTGTCTGCCGCCGTTGAACCACTCAACTTGGCGAAGCATGTCCAGATTGGGAAGGCCGAGCGGCCATCACGGACATCACGGACATGCAAAAGTTGCTGGGTGGATTGCGTAGACTCAGAATAGATACCCTAAGCCCTAGTTTACAGCATAACATTCAAAAACCGGGGTTATATACGGAGTTCATGAGTGTGATGATGGCTTGAATTCGGGGCAGAATATACAATATTTATGTGCTATCTGCGTCCATGTGTTCTAGCCGTGAATATTCACAAATGAAAAATTGAGCCGTTTTCCCGAATTTGGCACACTATAATTAGGAAACATTGCACGTGGCATGCTGGCTGTGTCTGTCTGTCAGTCAGCTGTCAGTCAGCCCTTGTTCTTTCACCTCCAGGTCTACCGCATTCATACACCAGATCCACCTCTACTCAGAGTCTACCAATGGACACTGGCCCTATAATGTCTCACCAGGCCAGCAAATTCCACACAGTTAATCAGAACATCCATGGTGTGTTCCAAAATTGATAAGCCAGCGCTATCACTTATCTTTCCCAGGCGGTGTAGGGGGACAAGGTGGGGATGGTGGCATACAAGGTGGGGGTGGGGGTCTTGGGGAGGGTCCCAGGATGGCTTATGACATCAAGGCTGGACACTTCGCTGTAAATAATCAGTAGGTTGATTCATCCTCTCCCAAATACTGTTTCTCAATAACAGCAGTGGCACTGCACAAATGAATTGTAAGTGTTAGACCCCACAGGTCAGAGGATTGCCAGAAAGGCTGATAGTGTCAACATCACAGTCCAGGGGAGAAGTAACACCAGAGAGATTCTAGCAAGTCTCAAATGTGTGGCAGCCCGCTATAATGCTGCCAACACACCTGAGAAATGCATGGATGGCACACGAGTCGACATCATCAGGGACATTGTTGCACGCTTGACCAGCACTCCTGATCCAATCCGCCTGGTCATGCTCAGTGGGGTTGCAGGATCGGGAAAATCCACAATTGCAAAGTCAGTTGCAACCATCTTGGCCGAGGAGAAAGGGGCTCTTGCAGCATCTTTTTTCTTTTCCCGTGACTACACGGACCGCAAGGAGATAAATCACCTTGCTACAAACACTTGCCATGCAGCTCGCAGATTATAGTCCCATCTTTCAGGCTCATCTTATTGAGTTATTGGAGAAAGATTGTACTCGTATTTGTGAGGCAGAACCACGCCTGCAGTTCCAGAAGCTGGTTGTAGAAATTCTTGGGAAGCTACCTGCCCCTTCAACACCATGGGTGATCTGTCTTGATGCTCTGGACGAATGTGGAAAAGACCGTGGCCAGATTTGCTTGCGGTGGCTATCTGATAGCATTAGCCAGATCCCAGCCCATATCCGATTCTTTCTCACTGGACGCCCTGATGTTCCTTCTTATCTGAAATTTGATAAACTTCATTCTCTGATGCATAGGGTTGTCCTTGATGAAATTGAACCTATTATGGTTGAACGTGACATCCACCTCTATGTTGAGCAATCACTTGATGGGGCAAATTGGATTACATGTCATCCCTGGAAAATTCAGAGCTGGCAGGCAGAAGAAATAACAACCCGTGCAAATGGACTCTTTGTTTTTGCAGCTACAGCTGTTCGTTATGTTCTTGCAGGACTGCCACATATACCTCCCGAGGAATCTGTTGATTACCTGCTAGATGGTGAAGCTCTCACTGACCTGTATGATCTATACCTCCGGATTATGGAGTATGCCATCCCAATAGCTGTCCCAGGGAAACGGCGTGTTCAAGGTTACCACAAACGTGCTGTAAAGATTCTGAGTACAATTTTGCTCCTTCTGGAACCTTTGGATTCCCAGAGTCTGGCAGACTTGCTTGAACTGGATAAAACAGTTCTTCTGGAGACACTGCTCCCTCTGAGTGCTGTAATCCATGTGTCTGATACTCCAGGGGCAGTAATCAGAATAATACATCTCTCATTTAGGGAGTTTATGACGTCTTATGTTCAAGAGACCCGGCCTGAAATCCTCTGTGGCACAGACAATCAACAGCGAGCCCTGGTGTTAGCTCTTATGAAGGTGCTGGACAGGCAACTGAGATTCAATATTTGTGATCTACCAACCTCATACTTGCAAAACATTGACATACCAGATCTCCAGTGGCGACTTGACAACTACATCCCATTGCATCTCCAATATGCTGCTCGATTTTGGGTGGATCATCTGGTTGAGATAGCCTATGATTCATGGCGTGGCCTAAGAGTGCAGAACTTGCTGTTCAAAAAGTTTCTGTTTTGGCTGGAGTTGTTGAGTTTACTTGGGATTGTGGGCTATGGACAGCAGGCTCTAGCTAAATTGATAGTTTGGGCAAATGAGGTATGTCTAAAGGAATAATTTTATGAGATGTTATGAGGACTGAAGATCATTAGGACACATCCCTCATCTCATTTGTGACTGACACCAAAAGATTTATTTCCTTCTTTTGGGATGCAATCAATCAAAGTGCTCCCCACATTTATCTATCAGCACTGGCCTTGGCACCAGAGCAGTCTGAAATCTTCAAAAGATTCTCAGATGAATTCCCACAATTGTTATCAATTACAAAAGGGAGAATGAAACAGTGGCCAAACACAATTGCTGTACTGGAGGGGCACACCAATTGGGTCAGCTCAGTTGCCTTCTCACCTGATGGCAAGAGAATTGTGTCTGGCTCCGATGACAACACTGTACGCATTTGGGATGCAGAGACTGGAGCTACACTCAGGGAGCCACTGGAGGGGCACACTAATCCGGTCAGATCAGTTGCCTTCTCACCAGATGGCAAGAGAATTGTGTCTGGCTCCTTTGACAACACTGTGTGCATTTGGGATGCGGACACTGGAGCTGCGCTCAGGGGGCCACTGGGGGGGCACGCCAGTTGGGTCACCTCAGTTGCCTTCTCACCAGATGGCAAGAGAATTGTGTCTGGCTCCCGGGACAACACTGTGCGCATTTGGGATGCAGAGACTGGAGCTGCACCCAGGGAGCCACTGGAGGGGCATACCAATCTGGTTACCTCAGTTGCCTTCTCACCAGATGGCAAGAGAATTGTGTCTGGCTCCTATGACAACACTGTGCGCATTTGGGATGCAGAGACTGGAGCTGCACTCAGGGAGCCACTGGAGGGGCACACCAATTGGGTCACCTCAGTTGCCTTCTCACCTGATGGCAAGAGAATTGTGTCTGGCTCCTATGACAACACTGTGTGCATTTGGGATGTAGAGACTGGAGCTGCACTCAGGGAGCCACTGGAGGGGCACACCAATGGGGTCACCTCAGTTGCCTTCTCACCTGATGGCAAGAGAATTGTGTCTGGCTCCTATGACAACACTGTGCGCATTTGGGATGCAGAGACTGGAGCTGCACTCAGGGAGCCACTGGAGGGGCACACTAATGGGGTCATCTCAGTTGCCTTCTCACTAGATGGCAAGAGAATTATGTCTGGCTCTGATGACAACACTGTGCACATTTGGGATGCAGAGACTGGAGCTACACTCAGGGAGCCACTGGAGGGGCACACCAATTGGGTCACCTCAGTTGCCTTCTCACCTGATGGCAAGAGAATTGTGTCTGGCTCCGATGACAACACTGTGCGCATTTGGGATGCAGAGACCGGAGCTGCACTCAGGGAGCCACTGGAGGGGCACACCAATTGGGTCACCTCAGTTGCCTTCTCACCTGATGGCAAGAGAATTGTGTCTGGCTCCTATGACAACACTGTGTGCATTTGGGATGCAGAGACTGGAGCTGCATTCAGGGAGGCACTGGAGGGGCACACCAATCAGGTCACCTCAGTTGCCTTCTCACCAGATAGCAAGAGAATTGTGTCTGGCTCCGATGCCAACACTGTGCGTATTTGGGATGCAGAGACTGGAGCTGCACTCAGAGAGCCACTGGAGGGGCACACAAATTTGGTTACCTCAATTGCATTCTCATTACCTCAATTGCATTCTCGGAGTTTACTCAATGTAGGTTCCTTTTCTACTATGCATACTTTTAGTACAGACTCATTCTCTATACCAGTCCCTTCACCACAAGTCCCCTTCTGCACCTCTGCACTGGCAAATACACAATGGTTGGGTCTCTTATCTCCCCTCAGAACTCCTTTTTTGGACCCCAATGCCCTATAGGGTTGGACTGTGGTCTCCACACAACAAACTTGTTATAAGCCGAGAACAGACCTTGCTCTCATATGACAAGTTTGTATGTGGTACAGACTGGGCAAAGTGTTATTCCCAACCAGAAAGCCCTTACTAGAGAATGAGCCTCCATGCCTTCCACCAACCAGGGGTCAGTAGATTTTGTTACCTGGCAAAATTCCACAGCTTTTGCAAACTTCAGTCAATAAAATTTATTACCCCAGGAGGTTCCACAGCTTCCACCAACCAGATTAGTAGAATTTGTTACTTTGGGAACTTCCATAGCTTCCACAAACTTTAATCAGCAAATTCATGACCTCAGGAACTTCCACAGAACAAGAGTCAGTAAAATCTGTTACCTGATGAAATTCCACACCCTCCCCCAACTATGTAGAAGATGCAGCAAGTATCTCATAGTCCTCAGTCACACCAAGATATGGTAAGAGACTCAATCTATTCATCACCTGTAGAAGATGCAGTAAGTATCTCGTAGTCTACAGGTAACAAGTGTAAGCACAAGTGAATGAATAAGATAGAGAAGATGTACCCTCAGTCGCACCAAGATATAGTAAGAGACTGAGGGAAGTTGTCTTGGATCTGCACCATTTATATGGTGGGGATGTGATCATCGTCTGAAGTGAAATAAATCAGTACCATAGTAACATTTCCAATTCTCAATCCGTCAGTGAGAGGGCATCCTCCCAATAAGGAAGCTCACACTTCAACACTCCCCCTGGCATCAAGCTGCCATCATCTCCAGTCAAGCCCCATCTGTCCAACAATCTGCTCGTGCGCGATCTATAGAAGTGCCTTGGTGAAGATGTCAGCGATGTTCTCCTTGCCAGGCACCATCAACACAATGATCTCACCATTTGCCACACAGTTGCAGATGTAATGCCAGCAGATGTCCAGGTGCTTCAACAATCTGTGCTCCTTCATTGTTTGTGTCAGGCTGACCGAGCCCAAGTTGTCATCGCAAAGAGGAAACGGTAGCTCCTGTGGAAGTAGCCAATTTTTCATCAATATAGCCTGCTGGGATCCACGAGCGAGTGAGATGCATTCTGCTTCGGTGGTGAACAGAGCAACAATAGGCTGGTGTTTGGCAGACCAACATACTGGGGTGCCACCCATAAAGAAGATGTATCTGGAGGTCAATTGTTGCATGTCCACACACCCAGTCTGTTATATCCGTGTCGGAAAAGGCCAGAAGGACGGAAGGCCGGAAAGACGGAGATGGCCGGAAGTGATACCACGAAGGTGAGCGGGTACACCAACTAAGTTGGCTCAGAGACGGAATGACGGAATAAGACCACGGAGCGATGCAGAGGCAAAGCACGTTAATTTTCAACTAAAGGTACAGTAGAACATAATATGTATTTATACTAAATACGGAGATAAGTCTAATGCGGAAAGAAGTATGTAAGAGACAATAAGAACAATAAGAACAATAAGAGGGAAGCATAGTTGTATAAGTCATATGTTTGATTTGGGGAACACTCAGAAGACCTTCATTGCGAAAACCCAAAGGTTGTGCGTCAACGGAACTAGCCAGACGCTGAAACGGCGTAACATAAATGCGCAGCATCTAGGGCTAATTTTGCGATTTCCTATGACCAGTATTTATACAACGGGAAGCAACTAGCACTTCTGTTGTTACTAGCATCCTAGCTAGTACGCAGACCACTTGTTAGGTGATATAAAGGAGAGTCAGAGCGAGCCCTAACTGCTGACTGTAGCACGAGGCTACACTAGTGTGACGCGCTAGCTGCTAGCGAAGTGTACAAACAACCAGGGATTAAACCACTGCCTATACATTCATGAGACATGACCTAGGAGACTCTAGTAGTCCAGAGATGACTTGGGACGGAGCTAGCGAGGGTCTAGCAGATGGATATCTACGATGGAAGTGCAGCTAGGGGACTACACCTTGAGCTAGGAAGCTCGGCACGGTAACCGGTGAAAGGCTTGCTCGGTGTCTACAACAGCAGTACTAGTTTAATCAAGATCCAACGAGCAGAATGCGAGTTGCTTGATTAAGGCAAAAACACAACTACTAACCAAATCCCAACTACTTTCCCCTTGAATGGTTTAGACTGTGCCGCCGAGTACGGGTCTTTTGAACGCTTTAAGAAGGTTCAAGGAGCACAGATAATCCAGCAAAGGTTGCGAGGAGCAAGCCTGTTTTAAGAGGTCTAGTCCGAAGTGCAAGGTTTGATTTAGAGTATTAGACCTCTTTGAGCAATGCCAAACGAGTGCCTAAGCCAACAAATCGAGTTTAAAAGCTTTAGGAGCTTGAGCCAACAATCCCAATCCTAACAAGGTGCCGTGTTCTCCAAATCCCAAATAATAAGCCTTCCGAGGCTGCTGTAATGCGGTGCCGTGTTCTCAATCCTAATAAGCTCTCTCTAGCTTCTTAACCATTCCCAATCCCAAGATCCTGAGTCAACAATTGATATTGAGTTACTTGTGCAGATGAAACAAAACTTCTTAACGAAGTCAGTCCTGGGTGACAAGTCCCGAATCTCCGTTGTTTATCAAGCAATACCCGGTAAAGGCTAATGCTCTTAGTGACAGAAAGTTCAGTGCCTATCCATGCCAAAACCTCCTCCTTATATACTGTACAATTACGCTTACAATACGATGATTAGTCTACTGGCTGGTATATGAGTAAGATGTCCGTAGTTAATCATGTGTGGGTAAATATATAGGATCCTTGTGTGTCGACCCCTTAATGCTTGAGTGTGTCCGGTGTGACTGCTTCCTGTTCGATCGTGTAGACAGTCCCATCTTCTATCCTCTTGTCCCCCATTCAGGACCTTCAATTTTAGGTAGACGCAGGTACTGGCTTTAAGCCAGTACCTTAATCAGCCCAAACCGCCAAGTGGTTGTGGAGATATGCGAGTTATCGTCCTGGCCTGGTTCTAGTAACCAAATCAGGATGGCAACAATGATCGGATAGTTGATTAGCGAGGTTCAGCCATAGCCGGGGTAACCGGTTACTGTTAAACCCGAATCACCTGACCCGTCACGCAAGGTTCCGTCCGTAAATCAAGCACAACAAAGTACTCGAACACCTAACCAAGACCCCACAGTGGTGCCCCAGATCATCAGAGAGGATGATTAATATCGCCCATGTTGTTTGTGGGCCCCGCGATGCCTTGATTAAGCAGCGATGCTTAATCTTGGCAGTTAAACCCTTAATCATGGATGTCAACTAGTATGAACTTTCCAGTCGATACACCCCAGGTGGACTTGATTAAGGTCCTCATGCATGATCAAGCCCTGATTAGCCATATAGGACTTATGCTAATCCTTGGAGCAGCGTGCTACGTGATTAAGGTAGAAATCGGCAAATTCCTTGCTATTTCACCCATAGTCCGTTTCACGGCTTATCATCTCCCCCATTCTTTGCTATTGACCGTCCCCGGTCAACCTTTCTCTGATTTTCCCTTGGCCTCATTGCATTAGCCTTGATTAAACAGGTTCAAGAACCGAGCTCTTTTTGACCCGTGAAACCATTTATCCCATTAAGACCCAACCACCGGCTCGTTTGCACGAACCATTGATAGGCCCCATTTCATGCTTCTAATGAGCACCGCCACAAGTTTGACGTGATCAGCATCAAGACTTTTTGGCGGAACCAAAATGTTGTCTCTGACCCCTAATCACACAACCTTTGCTTTTCCCATCACCAGTCCTAGCTCAAATTCCTTAATCAGAACACCCTGGCGACTTAGAAAGCCGCGAGGATACTCTAATCCGGTCCCTGCGCCCTCCTGACTCAAGGTTTGTTTCAATTTTCCATTTTTGGACGTAACGTCACTGGGTCCTGCAGGGACTGCTAATTTTGGCGCCGCGACAAAACTCAATCTTGGTTTTGAGAAGTCCTCTTAATTAGAAGACTTCTCGACCCCGCGTTTCAGCTTGCCGGCCGCGGCTCCGCAGCTTTGCATATAGTCCCCCAAGTCGTCGTCTCGACTTCAAATTTTCACTATCCATTCTCCCACTATCTCTGGTGCCTTCGCCATGGATAGCGTTCCTCACCCCGTCTGGGCGCCTTGGAACCACCCACTACGACTGCCCTCAGCGAGTACCTCATCGGCTCGAAGATGCTGGAGGATGATACGGCCGTCCGAAAAGCATTGCTCGACGCGTTTCCCGCTCTGGTAAGTACCATCTGCCCACTTCCTCTGCCCACGTCCTGACCCATCGGTGGCCCTCTAGCAATACCACCATGTGGCTTTCACCATGCCGCACGAGCCGTTGCCACTCGACTTTTTATCTTTCATCGCAGCTATCAACGACGTCTTTTACTTCCTGGACGTCGTCCCGCAGACCTGGACCCGTTATCTGTTCAAACCTTCTGACGAGGAGGCGGAAAAGGTATGTACCCTCAACCCTCGTCGCCGTGAGGCTCTTACAGACACATCCTAGCTCTCGGTCCTGCCCCTCGACTTTCAAATCCCCGAACTCAACTATCCGAACTTCGTCAAGGCGGCGCGCGACTGGTCCATGGACCCCCACTACAGCATCCAGGATGACGCCCCAGCCGCAGCTGACCGCAAGCCCGACTATAGCCTATGCGCCTCGCCCCCACCCTCGCCTCAAAAGCGCGTTTTACCCAGCTTAAGCGCCCCTCGGGTGTGGTCAGCGGAGTGGGCCCTGCTACAGGGTCTACTTTGTTGTCCGTACCCGCTGCGAAGGCTGCTTCGCCGCGTGAGACTTTGCTGGAGGCCATGGTGAAGGCCGAGCCGATGCACCCGAAGGCCTCCTCCTCCAGCAATGTCGAGGTAGTCGTCCCGCACATCCACGACTTGTCGTCAGATATGCCAGCGACCCCGAACACGCGTTCCAGCACCAAGTGTACTATTCAACCACCACCGTCCAAGGACGTCCCATCGTAAGTGGTTCGCTTTTCCTCTTTTTCCCGATTAAGCTAACTTTTCCTTAATCAGGGACCCTCGACGCCCTGCCAAGCGCAAGGCTTCGAACGAGTCAATCGCCAGCGCAAACACGCTGCTCCCTCTCGTAAGTTCCCTCCCTTTGACTCGCTAACCAACCGGACCCACCCTTTTCCTAGACGTCTGCCAAGAAGAAGCGTAAAGGTACGGCTGCCAAGCGCGCCAAAAGCGAGGCCACCGTTCACGACGTCTCTGACGACGAGGTAAGTTCAGCCACCTCTGCACCCTTTAATTTTACTCATCCCCATGTACAGCCCGAGGAGACCGCCGACACTAAACCCACGGCTGGGACGAAATCCAATGTCGTGGTCATCCCACGCCGCAAGAACGCCGCCCAATCTCAAAAGCTCGAACTCAACGACGTGGTCGACACCGACCATCTCTCCAACCAAATCCTCGAATATCTCAATGAGAGGGTTAAGAAGGGAGCACCCCGCAGCTCCAAAGGTGCGTGCCTCGCCCTCTCTTTTCTCTCATATGCCTGACCGATACTCCAGTCGACCTCGATTTCCACGACCTGGATGGCAACCTCCCGTGGACCGACCAGAGCGCGTACCTCTGGGGACTGCGCATCCGCGGGACCCCCGTGCATTTCTACTCGCGCCTCATGCCGTATTCCGGAGCGCGCAAGACCACTGAGGGGTACAAGTCCCGCTTCGAGGCCATCCCCAAAATCCCTTCTACCATCATGGAGGAGGTGGATTTTTCGGAGGCCGGTATCGTGAGTCTCATTTCCCCTCATGCCGCCTTAATCATGCTAACCCTTAATCACAGCCCGAGTCCGCTTGTATCCAATGTATCTTGCTCGGCAGCGAGTGCACACCTATTGCCTTCGGCATGAGTTGCTCCCAATGCCAGCAGCGGGACATCAAAGGGTCCAAGAGCTGCGAGCACCCGCGCACGATGGAGGAGCTCATCCAGTTCTACTGCGAGATTTCGGAGAAGTACGCCATGACCTCGGATGGTGTGTGATTAAGCATCTTTTTCCTTAATCATGACTGACTTCTCCGCTTTTAACTCTTCTTTTATAGTGACCGAGATGCTGCTGAAGAACCTCAAAGATGCCCACCACCGCGCGGCTGGCCTTGCCAAGCTGTACACGGAGTCGTCCGAGGAGCTCATCGACGTCTTCCAGCACGTCTCCACGCACGTGGAGCAAGTCATCGACTATGTGATGCGGGTTCCGTAGGCCTCGCCAGGCTGGAGGTAAGCGCGCACGGATATCGTATCCGGCACAGCTATGTGTGATGGGAGGCGCCGACTCGGGCCCTCCCCGTGTTGTAACCATTCATCTAGGGCCCATGTCACCCTTGGATGGGGACTCCGCAGCACCGAGACCGTGGAGCAGTTGTACGCATGCTCAGGCATTCAGCGGGTCCGGGGCGGGGGGTTCCCTCCAAGTAGAGATTCACGACATAGTGGCAAGATTGCAAGTAAAAGATGATTATGTAAGTACCGATCCCGGATCAACTACTAACATAATAATGTGTACATTTTGTATATAGAATTAATGTATGTACAATACTGTCCTCGCGCGGTGTCGTCTAGCAGCGTCCTGTCTGTACCCCGTCACAGAGCCCCCCACGCTGATAGCGTGCACTGCGCCTGTTACCGATTCTACAGCGCTCTCCAATCTCTTTACACTCCGTTGTGGAGGCAAGAATCTAGCCCGGTAGTTTTCAGCTTCCGCACAGCGCCTAGTGGGGCCCCATGCCGATGTCGTCGTCGTCCTCGGTGGTCCAGCGTCGCGGAGCTTCCTCCATTTCGTAGTCGCCATCCTCCTGTACGGCGTCAGGAAGCTCCTGATTTTCCGGAGCCTCCTCTCGACTGACTAGGTGCAGGATCCTGCTTGATGCAGCTATGTTAAGCGCAAACAAGGGCGACTCCTCCGTCTCGACGTCCGGCATTTCCACCTCGGAAGATTCCACCGCCTGAGTTCCTTCCTCCGCCTGCATCGCCGCCTGCGTCGCTTCGAGCTCTCGTTGCAGACGTCCCGACCGCTTCCCTCGGCGCACCCTTTTGCCTCCTGTCACCTCCGGTGGGCGCGCTCGATGACCCTTCCCCGTCCTCCTCCGCTACGGTCCAGCGACGGCTAGCTTGACGTCCGTCCTGTTGCGGTGTTTCACGATTTAGGAGGGCCGCGAAACGCGGTGGGATATTGCGGGGGTCGGGGCGTGTAGCCAGGAGACCGGCAAGGGTTTGGTGCGCTGGTTTAGAGCCGCGAGGTCCGCGCGGGGGAGTAAGGTTAGTGGGGTCCCCGCGATGAGGACGGTCCGGCGATGTTCGAGGGCGAGGGTGAGGGCTCCAAGCGATCTAGGAGTGAGGGAGGCGACGCCAAGCTTAGGTGTTCCGCCAAGGAAGGGGCCGGGTTGGTTAGCCTCGACTCCAAGGGAATCCTACGAGGTCCAGAGCGAGGGGGCGGTGGGGCCGTCAGCCGCTCCTCCAGAGTCGGTCGCGCCACACCCTTCCCTTTATTGCGCATCGCTCTGGGCTCCGTTGGAGGCGATGGAAGTGGCGGTCGGCTGTCACCAATCGTGTCCACAGCAACAACGCTAGGAGGTACTCTACGCGGCGGTGGAGCTGCCCAAGGCGTTGCCTCCACCGAGGGTGGAGCGGTAGATTCCGCCTCGGTCTCAGCAGACGGTGGCGACATTCCGACTCCAGCAAGCTCCAAGTCCGGCTGCACCACGGGCGCGCTTATGGGTTCCTCGAAGACCTCTGGCGTCTCCCTCGGCGAGGGAATAGGGGCTGGAGGGTCACTCGCGTCCCAGTCCAACTCCAGAGAACCTTCCCATTCCGGAGCAGCTTGAGGAGCGCTCACGGCCAAAGGTTCCTCTCCTTCCGAAGCAGCTTGAGAAGCGCTCACGGCAGGTTGGATTGGGAGGTGTACGATGGCAACCTCTTGCTCGATCGCTACGGCGGGGGCGTATGGAGGAGCTGGAGTGTCCTCGTCGAAGTCCTCCTCGCGAAGCCATACGTCCGTGGTGTACAACGCGGCCTCGTCGAACTCGTCGTTGGGTCGGAAGTCGATCTGCATCTTCTTCCAGACAGCTCCCAACGCCCCGAAACCTCTTCGGCCTGCAGTAACGTCCTCGAATCGAATCCAAATCAGCCCCTGTGCTCGTATAATTGACAAAGGACGTGCGCGGCTGATC